>OZ035997.1:12522035-12789535 GCA_964035015.1 Corallium rubrum
TCAGACTCTATTATAAATGTAATTTTTGAGCTGTTGACTTTTAATTCTGCTTTTGCAAAACATGTATGCATAGGGAAGCCATTCAAGGCTTGTTAAAAACAATCCCTTTTGAAACCTCCAAAAAACATATTTTGTACAACCAGAATAACAATGAAATCTTAGTTTTGCTTTGATATGTTAAATCAGTTTAGTCATCTTATCCATAAATTATAGAATTATCTTGAGGATTATCATTTGTTTTTATATCTGTAAATTCTGTTTGTTTTTATATTGGCTGTATATCAGGTGTGCTTATTTTAATCAGGGTGGGTGGGTGGGTGGGTGGTTGTTTTGGTTTGGGGGGTGTTTCAAAAAAGCATTTAATAAAAGCAGGCGAGGGGTTGTTGCATTCATGTATTTCTAGTTATATTTATACATGGTCTTAGTTCAGCCCCAGCATATTTTGGCATCTTTTAATTTCACCACTTTGTTATCCCCGAGCCGGGCGTAGGGCCGAAGGCCCGGAGCCCGGTGAGGGTGCTAATCTCGACATGCGTGGAGTCCACTTTACACGCGTGTTAAAATGCAAGGGAGACGAAATCTGTGAAATAGTTTATTTGTTTGTATATATATATATATGTTTGGTACGGTGTCACGCGGTAAGAATAGTTGGACACTGGTGACTAGCGACGAAGAAAACTATAAAGTATAAACTCTCAAACAAATAGTATTTTGCTTTCGTTTATTAAAACGAAACGAAATGGAGCACGAAGAAAAGAAGGATACAAACAAGCCGTTTAATATATCTTGAAGAGAAACCAGAGAACTTGAAGAAACCTAACGCAGTATGGTAAACAAAAACGGTAGGATTTTTGTTGTTTTCAAGTTTTCGCTTAACCTAAACTGTCCTAAACAATATAGCTACAGCTTCACGTTTTCGTACTTTCCCTTTGCTCGTCCAAAGCATAAACCACCTTAACTAAAGCTAACTTATAACACTACCTTAGACTTTATGTGGACGCGATGTTTTTCATTGGCATTGGATGCATCTTATTTATTAAATACTCATGGGCTTTGGCGATTTTTTTGGCTGTATTTCCAAATTTTCGACTGAAACGTTATCTGTTTAATACTTCTTTCTAGAATCCGATTCTACAGAATTGTTTTTATCTCAGACTCTATTATAAATGTAATTTTTGAGCTGTTGACTTTTAATTCTGCTTTTGCAAAACATGTATGCATAGGGAAGCCATTCAAGGCTTGTTAAAAACAATCCCTTTTGAAACCTCCTAAAAACATATTTTGTACAACCAGAATAACAATGAAATCTTAGTTTTGCTTTGATATGTTAAATCAGTTTAGTCATCTTATCCATAAATTATAGAATTATCTTGAGGATTATCATTTGTTTTTATATCTGTAAATTCTGTTTGTTTTTATATTGGCTGTATATCAGGTGTGCTTATTTTAATCAGGGTGGGTGGGTGGGTGGCTTGGTTTGGGGGGTGTTTCAAAAAAGCATTTAATAAAAGCGGGCGAGGGGTTGTTGCAATCATGTATTTCTAGTTAAATTTGTTTTTACCTGTTGTAACAGAAAAACTATTTTGAAAAATAAACTTACAATCTGCACCAGGTACGAGAGCTTTTAACCAGAAGATGCATGCAATGAACAGCAATAATTGCCATCAGAACTAAGCAAACTGGACCTACCTATAATGCGTAAAAATAAAATTGAATTAAAACAACAATGATGATGTCCAAGCAAAATAAAGAATTTTTACTACCATTTGCGATCGACCTTTAGCCGTAAGAGTTCAAACACGTTTGTTTATGTTTCAAACGTATTGTTGAAACATCCAATTTTGACGCTTTAACAATAGCCTGACGAATCACCCGCCATTTTTTGACAGGTGATTGATTGAGGTATTGTTGAAATGTCAAATTTTCCAGTTAAACTTGCACGTTTGAAATGTAAACAAACGCGTTGGAACTCTCACGGCTAGCCGTTGATTGCAAATGGTCGTAAGTTAAAACCAAAATAGATTGGACTAAAATTCCGCATAGCCATGTATTATTCCCTTAATTACTCTACTCTATATCTACAGAAGCCAGAAACAATAAATTGTTAATTAACGTAACTTCAAAAACTCATTAATAATTCTTAGTATAAATACACAGGTGATTATAGAAAACCGCGCACGCTGATTGGTCGAGCTACTTCGGATTAATTCTCGATAATCACCTACAGCGTTTATCCAAAATGGCCACCAGCCAAGTTGTCAATGCGACAGACGAGGAAATAATCAATTTTAAAGAAAATGTTGATCCTAAAAGTACGAAAATGTGTATTTATACTAAAACAATTATTCGCCTCAGGCTCAGTGAATATAAGTGAATAATAACCTCGACTTCGTCTCGGTTATTATTCACCGATATTCACCTCGCCTTCGGCGAATAATTGTTAAATAAAACCCCCACAAGAAAAACCCAAAATAAATCGATGTCTTGAATAAAATGAGTGTCTTTATATGCATGTGCTTGCTGTTATAGATTTCTCGCCGCATTTAACAAATTTTATGGGTCACACAAGGTCAATCCTTAATTTTCTTTTTGCATTAATGAATATACAAGATGATTCGTTTTTTGAGTTTTTCAAGAAACTTGCAGTACGCATATTTTTAACATCTTTGTGCCTGTTAAAATATTCCTGATAATATACACACTGTATATATGTACAGAATGAGTGGCCGTCTGTATCGGGGTATACTGTATCCCGATGCAGCACGGACACGAATTCCGTAAATTACTTCTAAAACGATCTATTTGAGGAACCTATATCAAGAGGAACCTATATCACATATATAGACCCTCATGGATTTTCTCTGTGGTGTCCTCATGAATTATTAATGAGTTTTAAAAATATATACATATACACCCCAGTTCTGGCAACGCTTAATCAAGCAAATGTCCCTAATGCCACTAAATATTGCTATTAAGGCTTGCATTGTTAACACTCAAAAAAACAAACTCACCACAATACCAGCATTAAATACTGCCACAGGGAGGCCAAGTAAACCAGTCCCAATATTTGCCTTGATAACATGGAGGAAAGTTTCAAAGTCTCTGCAAAAAAATAAAACTTTAATTATTAAGGTGAATCACAGTTCTTCCTATATATATATATATATATATATATATATATATATATATATATATATCTATCTATTATCTATCTATTATATATATATATATATATATATATATATATATATATATATATATATATATATATATATATATATATATATATATATATATATATATATATATATATTCTGTATTTGTTTGTTAAACTTGCACAAAAGAATGCAGCACTTGGATTACAATAAGATGTAACCAGGTATACATATCGCTCCGAGAAAGATCGAGCAAAATATTTTGGGTTGAAAACGAGCGATTTTTCTAGTTAAAAATACAGCGTGATGCCTGACCAAACCGTTCTAACCTAGAAACGCAGGTTTCGGATGTTTCGCTCACGACCGCGAAATCAACGAACATCGACAAAGAATGTCACCAATCAATATTTTCGACACTTTTGATATTTAGTATAATGGGCATCAACTATTATTTCTATGGCATCAACCCTTGGTAATAATTCATAAAGATGGAATGCTTGTTAAAAAAGTTGCAACGAAAATAAAATCATCTTTGTTAACAGAAAGAAAACAAAACAAGCTCGCAGCGTTCAGTATGTGGGCTTGTCGGAATGCTGCATGCATTTTCATACAATACAACTCCTCTATAGCGTCTCAATTGTCATCTGTGATCGTCTGTTACCATCTTATAAACCACTTTTTACCATCTGTTACAATATATTAGTATCTTCTATTCTTCTACCATCTGTTAGCATCTGCATACACGCTACCATTTATCAGCATCTGCTACCATCTGCATCAGCTACGATTTATTGGTATTTGCTACCATCTGTTAGTATCTGCTACTATTTATTAGCACCCGCTACCATCTGTTAGTATCTGCTACTATTTATTAGCACCCGCTACCATCTGTTAGCATCCGCTACCATTTATTAGCATCTGCTGCCATCTGTTAGTATCTGCTACCATTTATTAGCATCCGCTACCATCTCTTAGTATCTGCTACCATTTATTAGCACCTGCTGCCATCTGTTAGTATCTGCTACCATTTATTAGCATCCGCTACCATCTGTTAGTATCTGCTACCATTTATTAGCATCTGCTACCATCTGTTAGTATCTGCAACCATTTACTGCTACCATTTCTTGGCACCTGCTACCATCTGTTAGCATATCTGCTACCATATGTACTATCCGAATATTTTACACTCATTTGGCTAACTCCTCCACCGTCTGTTTATAGCATGCATCTGTCAATGTACGTGTTTTCATCGCGCACAAACCTTTTGTTTTTCATTCATTAATTTTAAATAACACGGTTGAGCAACTTCTTCTATAAAACCAGAAGAAGTTTATGATGCTCTTAAATCGTTGGATCCATCTAAAGTTACAGGCCCCGATCATATCCCAGCCATTCTTCTAAAAAACTGCGCATCAGACATAAAACATTATTTATAATTATAGAGCGATATCCTTACTCTCCATAGTTTCCAAGGTCATGGAACGATTGGAACGATGCATTCACAATAACGTTATTCACCACATTACTGCTAATCTACATAAGTTGCAATTTGGCTTTTTAAAAGGCAAATCATCAAATGATAAATTGTCATTAGTTCTTCATGAAATTGGCGAAATGCTTGACAAGCGTATTCAAACTGACATAGATCATATGGATTTTGCTAAAGCTTTTGACAAAGTTGACCATGGGTTTCCTGTATTCAAACTGAGTAAATATGGCCTTCCCACGAATCTCCTCCGCTGGACTATCTGTCTGATCGACGCCAAAGTGTCGCCGTCTTGGGTGAATCTTCTAACGAACTTCCCGGTTATCCGGGGTGCCCCAGGGATCGGTCATGGGTCCCCTTCTCAGTTTCTTAGCATATATCAACGACCTCCCACAGGGAATCTCCCCAGGATCCAAAATTGCCCTTTTTGCGGATGACACAAAACTTTACCGGAAAGTCGTGACTACTGAAGATGCAGTGTCCTTACAATAAGACGTAGATTATCTTGGTAGTTGTTGTAATAACTGGCGAATGGACTTGAATCTTTCTAAATGTACCATAATGTCTATAACCAGGAACATACATAAAATAAATTACCAATATGCGAAAATGTGTTATTAATCATCATCATCATCATCATCATCATCATCATCTTCATCTTCATCATCATCATCATCATCATCATTCTCAGTCATCCACTACAATCAACCAACAATCAGAAAGATCTTGGCATTATAACCACCAACGACTTAAAGTGGTCTAGTCATGTCTACAGTATATTGCCGAAAGCCAACAAAATTCTTTGATTTGTTCGCCGTTCAGCGTACCTCACCAAATACGAGGCAACCCGTCGAGCTCTCTACCTGTCACTGGTTCGGAATAAATTTTCATATTGCTCACAAGTATGGGCACCTCAAACAGTTAGTCCAATTTTGCATATTAAAAGGCACCAGCGACGAGCTACTAAATTTATCTTGTCACTATACTTCCCATAACGTACTGGCAGGAATTTCTTGATCTTACATTCCTTTACAAACTATTAAAAATGATACCAACAAGGAAGTCCTGTATAACCTTATCTCTATCCATAAACCATCTCGATTTACAAGATCTTGCAGTGCTGATAATGGATTAAATCTGTCTGTTCCTAAGACAAATATTGTAACATTTCAATCCAGCTACTTTTGCCGTGTGACTAGGACGCGACTAGGATGTGGAACGTCCTCCCTACATTCTTGGAAGATATCTCCAAATCTGTCGCTGCCTTCAAAAAAGACTTAACTTTTATTTTGATCTGACTAAGACAATTTTTGATATCTCTGAGCCAAGAACCTTTAAAACTGTATGTATGTCACTCGTGCCGTCTGGTTAACACGTTCGCCTCACTAATCATGTTAATTTAACTTGATTATCTGGTGGGTTCTTAATTTTCCTTTATTGTTTTCGGGTTCCCGTTATTGGAGGTTTTGCCTCTGTGGGTATTCCCTGCCATTGTCTATGTATACGTCTGTTTTAATGTAATTGTGTAATTCTTGTCTATAATTTTGTACTGGCGAAGCTTATAATTAAAAAAACAACAAAAACTGCTCAAGTCACATGCACAATTTTGCATAAACATGAACAAATAGATAGACTACAAAGACTTTCGCCGAGTTTCCAGACCATATCTCAATTGACTATATCCATGACTCTCTCCTCCGCAGAGATCGGAGGCCTTTGCTCGCGCACAGCGCACCTTCGTCTCCCCTCAGGGGGTGGTGAAACGAACACCGCTGCCAAACGTTTTGCGCATGCGCGACGTCCGCGCTCACACCTCAAAAAAGAACGGGAAAACGCTGAAATATTTGGACCGGTCCGAGAGTCCGACACAAAAGTTAAAATTATAAGCATACTAGAAATACATGAACGCAACAACCCCTCGCCCGCTTTATATGCATTTTTTTAACCCCCCTTCTCCCCAGCAAGTCGTGTTTTGATATTTTGATCGGAGAGTGAAATGTGTTTTAATACAGCTTACAGTTATTCTAATCCAATGCTTCAAAAACCTGATAAAGTTATTGATATAATTACTAATAATCGTAACATGGCAAAACTATAAGTTTTAATTAATTCTTTGAAAGTTTTCATGGCGATAATGTAATATAAATAAGTTTTGTGGAAACACCACGTAAAATATTTCTTTGCTAAGCTTTCGGCCTGTTGGCTCAGGCCTTCATCAGAGCAACAGGCCGAAAGCTTAGCAAAGAAATATTTTACGTGGTGTTTCCACAAAACTTATTTATATTATAAGTTTTATTTACTTCTCTTGCAGCAGTTGAGGCAACTAAACAGGCAAGAGTTAACCCATAAAAATATACCTAACATCCGAACGCTATATCTCCAAATAATCAACTCCAATTTTTATGAAACCTTTAAGATATAACCACACAATTACATTAATTTTTTTATTTAAACATATATATTAATAACGTTTACCCAAGAGCAATGAAGCTCATCGAAGGGGCTTACGTTATATTCATGACGGTGCTCATCTCTGGAACTCTCTTCCAAACGAGTTAATCCCTTTCGAGTTTTCAAAGGAAAATTGCTACTCACACTTTTCAATCGTAAAACAACATTATTATAACTTTGTAAATAGATTACTTGTAAATTATGTTCCTGTTCTGCACTATTAACTATTACATTAGTTAATAATACAGAACAGTAAATAAAATACTCCTTATTTTGTAAATAACTTAAAATACTTAGGATGTAATTCTTTTTTACACGCCCCCTGTGGAAATCAGCTTCGGTTGACGGGGTTAGCGTGTATAAATAAAGTTCTTCTATCTATCTATCTAATTTACAAAAATGTGTTGGAGTAGATAACATATAATAAGTATATTAATAAAATTAAAAAATAAAAATAAATAAATAATGATAAAAGCTGGATCAGTTGTGGGACTCACTGGTTTTTAAGAAAACGTTCGGATTGCTTAATATATTGTTGAACATACTTAAATATTCTTTTATTATCTTCTATATTTAAATTAACTTCACCAAACAGAAATAGTTTTACTTTGTGAAAATCCGACAAAAGATTCCAGCCATCACCATAAACTTGTGCAGCAGCCGAGAGTAAGGACAATCTAAGAGCAGAATATCGAGGACATTTGAGCAAATAATGAGTTACAGATTCACAGTTTGCGCCACAGGCACAGGCTGGAGATGAACTACAATTTATATTAAACAAATAATAATTTAGAGCAGAACAATTAAGACGAAGACGAGTGTGTAAGATGGAAGAGTATCTATCAATGGAATAATCAAAGTATTTATTATAACTTGTAATGTCAAAAAAGTGAAAAAGGGACTTTTTAAATAAACTAATTGATAATGTGTTACGATCTACATAATTAATACAATTCCATAACATAGTTGTTGAAGGAAAGAAAGATTTTTTAAATCTCTCAGTCCTTGTTGGAAATGGAGTGTAATTTAATGCATGTCTTAAAACTAAACCCGACCTTTGTTGTACCGTTTGGGGTAATAAATCGCGCAGATAATTTGGAGTAAGATTGTTTACGATTTTAAAATACAAAACAAGCTTATGCATAGAGCGCCTTGATTTCATATCTTCCCAGGCTAACTCTTCAGATAACCTTGTTTTGCTTGTACCCTTCATAGCCCCTGTGACCACCTTCGCTGATTGATATTGAACAAATTCTATAAGATCACTTTCGCTTTCGGAGCAACCGTCCCAAAGGACACCGGCATGCTCCATTGCAGGCCTAATAAGAGATTTATACATGCAATTTTGATAAAATCTCCCTACTTAATTTGAATTTCAAACCTTCTAAAAGATTTAGTTTTTTTGAGGCCTTCTCGTAAACGTTAAAAATATGTGCTCTCCAAGATAAATTAGAAGAAAGGATAACTCCCACGTGCTTATGGGTTACTAACTATTTCGATTGTTTCATTATTGAAATAAAGCATTGGATGTCTTGGCTTTATTCGCTTTGCAGAGAAAGTCATAGATTTGGTTTTTCCTGGATTAATAGTAACACGCCAGTCACATGTCCATGCGTTAATACGCTCAAGATCATTGTTAAGCTTAGCTGCAGTAAGATCAGGTTCATCAACTACTTCAAACAGACAAGTATCATCAGCATAAAGAAAACAATTACATTGAAGGTCACAAGTAATATCATTAATATAAATTTAAAAAAGTAAAGGGCCTAAAACGGAACCCTGAGGAACACCAGCTTCAATTTGCTTCCAGTCAGATGACTGACCGTCTATTATAACACGTTGCTTCCTTCCAGTTAAATAACTTTTTATCCATTTTAGCAGAGGATCTCTAACACCAAGAGACTCAAGCTTACGAAGCAAACCTTTATGCCAGACTTTGTCAAAGGCTTTACTAACTTCCAGGAAAACCATACGAATTTCCTTGCCTAGCTCCAAAGCTTCATAAATTTTATGAACCATGAAAACAAGCTGGTTAACTGTAGAATCGCGGACGAAAACCAGATTGAAAGGGACTCAAGAAATGAATCTCAAGCAAAAAATTATAAAGCCTAATAAAAACAATTTTTTCACTAATTTTAGACAAAGATATTAATAAAGAAACGGGACGGTAATTCACTTTCAACTGGCGATCGTCCTTCTTAAAAAAGGGTATAACATTTGCTAACTTCCACATCGACGGAAAAATTCCTTTAGAAAGAGATATGTTGATAAATCGAGAAAAAGGGCTCGCGATACTATCAGCACATGCCTTAATTAATAAATTTCCCACACCGTCAACGCCACATGCCTTAGAAACGTCAACACTACTTAGTAATATTACCAGGGTTAAGTCACGTTGGCCTGAAAAACAGAGAAAAATCTTCTCGACGTTTCGAGCGAAGGCCCTTCGTCAGGAGAAATTAGTAAACAACTCACATGTGGTCACGCGTATTTATAGCAGAGCTACAATGGGAATCACGTGAACACATGTAAGCCAATAAAAACAAAGTAAACAAATAAATTAATATGTAATTTTAGCCTGTGTGCAGGTGCTGACCCAATTTGTGGGTCAGCTACCTGCAAATAGGCAAAGAAACAGGTTATAAATTACTATTTAAATCATCAGAAAAAGGTTAAGGAAAAGGTGTGGAATATGGTGGTGGAGTGAGCTAAATGAAAGAGAATCGCTCATTGAGGCCGTGAGGGTGAATGGTACCAAGTTTGTAAATGAGACGCATTTCTTGTTTACGACGAGTATCGTTACAACCTATAATGGGCTGAATGGCACAGATTTTCATGTTGGAAAAGGAGTGGTTGGCACTGTTGAAGTGCCTGGCAACAGGTTTGTTTTGCACATCGTTTTTGACATCACGAAGGTGTTCAACAAACCTGTCACCTAAACGTCTTCCAGTTTCTCCGATGTAAAGCATGGGACATTTACTGCAAGAAATACAGTAAATGAGGTTGGAGGAAGTGCAAGTGAAACTGTGGGTTATGTTGAACCTACAGAAGACTAAGACTTAAGGCACATTTTCACAATAATTCCTCCATCCAACAAAAGGATGTTTTTGAGGCTGCTAATCCTAAAAAATCTTCCTGGTCTCCTCCGGAAGGCCAATTTGGCTCCCTTGATCTTTTCATTCGACAATGTCGACATGATATAGATCAGCTCCCACCTTTTAGGCCCAAAAGGCCATCTAATCTCAGCTCTAGTGAATTAAGTGCTTTAAAATCATTGCGTAGCCGGAATGATATTGTCATCAAACCTGCTGACAAAGGTGGTGCTTTGGTCGTCTGGAGAGCTGATTTGTACCGCGAAGAGGCTCAAAGGCAACTAAACGACACTGCTTTCTACAGCAGAGTTGATGGTGATTTGACATCCCAACACAACACCACCATTCGATCCACCATCAACAACCTCATCACCACTGGGGAATTGCCTGATACAGCAAGCAATCTCCTAACCACCACTCCACGCACACCTGTCATGTACTTCCTTCCCAAAATTCACAAACCCAACAACCCAGGTAGACCTATAGTGTCTGCTTGTGGTTGCCCTACCCAAGCCATTTCATCCTACCTTGACCACATCATGGCGCCCTTGGTTAAGAATTTACCTTCTTACATCAAGGACACCAAACATGCTCTGAAAATTTGTGACCACATTAGTTTTCAGGGTTCACATCATTTCATCTTCACCATGGATGTCAAATCACTCTACACTGTCATCCCGCATCACGATGGTCTTCAAGCACTTAAATATTTCTTTGATCAACGCACAACTCGGGAGCCATCGACCACTACTTTGTTACGCCTGGCCGAGTTAGTGCTCACCCTCAACAATTTTTCCTTTGATGGTGAGCATTACCAACAAGTTAGTGGTGTAGCCATGGGTACCAAAATGGGCCCTAACTATGCCAACTTATTTGTTGGATATGTGGAAAAACAAATCTTTGAACAATACACTGGTTTCCTACCTGACTACTATGGTCGGTTCATTGATGATTGCTTAGGCACTGCATCATGTTCGCGCACTGACCTGGTTTGCTTCATTAACTATGTTAATGACTTCCACCCAGCACTCCAGTTCACATGGGAGATCAGTGAGACTAGTGTGTCGTTCTTAGATATTCTCATCTCCATTAATGGTAATAAGCTGAGCACTTCTGTCTTTTACAAGACCACTGACTCTCATAGCTACCTCCTCTTCTCCTCTCATCATCCTAAACACACCAAAACTTCCATTCCTTTCTCTCAATTTCTTCGTCTTCGCCGCCTCTGCAGTGAAGATGACGATTTCAATGCCAAATGTTTGGAAATGAGAAACTTTTTTGTTAATCGCGGTTATCCTTCCCACCTCTTAGACACTGCCTTACACAAGGTCTCCAACATTTCCCGTTCAGACACCTTAAGCGAACCTTTGGCTACCATTTCTAATGAAAAAGTACCTCTAGTTCTCACTTTTCATCCCTTCAATTTCAAAGTAAGGGACATCATTAGCCGCAATTTCGACCTCATTAAAAATGACCCAGAAACATCTTCCATTTTCTCTGAGAAACCCCTAGTATCTTTTCGGCATAGCAAAAACATCCGGGAAAACGTTGTTCACAGCTCACTGCAGCAAGCCTTGGTATCACATGTTGGCACCAGCTCTTGCTGTCGCGGTAGGTGCAACACCTGTAAATATTTAGACTCCTCAATTTCAATTTCGGCTCCAAAATGTAGGTTCAACATAACCCACAGTTTCACTTGCACTTCCTCCAACCTCATTTACTGTATTTCTTGCAGTAAATGTCCCATGCTTTACATCGGAGAAACTGGAAGACGTTTAGGTGACAGGTTTGTTGAACACCTTCGTGATGTCAAAAACGATGTGCAAAACAAACCTGTTGCCAGGCACTTCAACAGTGCCAACCACTCCTTTTCCAACATGAAAATCTGTGCCCATTCAGCCCATTATAGGTTGTAACGATACTCGTCGTAAACAAGAAATGCGTCTCATTTACAAACTTGGTACCATTCACCCTCACGGCCTCAATGAGCGATTCTCTTTCATTTAGCTCACTCCACCACCATATTCCACACCTTTTCCTTAACCTTTTTCTGATGATTTAAATAGTAATTTATAACCTGTTTCTTTGCCTATTTGCAGGTAGCTGACCCACAAATTGGGTCAGCACCTGCACACAGGCTAAAATTACATATTAATTTATTTGTTTACTTTGTTTTTATTGGCTTACATGTGTTCACGTGATTCCCATTGTAGCTCTGCTATAAATACGCGTGACCACATGTGAGTTGTTTACTAATTTCTCCTGACGAAGGGCCTTCGCTCGAAACGTCGAGAAGATTTTTCTCTGTTTTTCAGGCCAACGTGACTTAACCCTGGTAATATTTGGATTTCAACCGTGGCCGACGCTGTCCTAGAAGCTTTTAACACTACTTAGTAAATCTTTAACTTCTATTTCAGTAGTGAAAATACCTGAAAATCAATTAAATTAGGTATTGGAGCATCACTATTAGGCTATCCACTCCACATTGAGTACTAAAAAACTCATTGAAAAGTGTAGCTTTTTCTTTCGCATCTGTTATCACCCGGTCACCTTCCAACAATGTTGATACGGTTGATTGCATTTTATTACCGTATAATAGCGATTTAATTATGCCCCACCACCTTTTCGGCCCGATTTTCGGGTCCTGCAATTTCTCATTGAGATCTGCAAAGTATCTTGCTTTACATGTACGT
Organism: Corallium rubrum; assembly: GCA_964035015.1. Classification (NCBI taxonomy): domain Eukaryota; kingdom Metazoa; phylum Cnidaria; class Anthozoa; order Scleralcyonacea; family Coralliidae; genus Corallium; species Corallium rubrum. Next base: position 12,534,913 of record OZ035997.1, read on the forward strand.
ATAAGTGATGTAGTCAAGTTCCTTTGCGATCGGTAGTTTTCCCAGGTGGCTGGACTTTTTCGTCGACAAAAATTTTTTAACAATCTGTTTCTTTTACGAATCGCTTTCCTAATTTCGGAGTTCATCCAAGGTTTATCCCTAGGACGAATTACAACCGTTTGATTTGGAACACAGGTCTCGAGTATTTGACGAAAACACTCGTACCATTTATCATACAAAGCATCAACATCATCGATGGTGGTAAATACATCATCCCAATTAGCACTTAGGAGAGCTTCGCGTAAAGCGTTTTCATCTATTTTGGATAAATCCCAGATGTGACGCGTGTAACATTTTTGTTTGACAAGAGAAATATCCATCCGAGCATAAATTAGCGAGTGATCACAGGTACTTGGAGGGCTTAAAGTTCCAGAATTTACAAAATAACCTGGAGAATTTGTTATTATAAGATCTAATAACGTGGCACCGTGTGCCGTAATACGAGTTGGTTCATTTATGACTTGGAAAAGACTGTACATTCCATCCAACTATATAAACAAGTGCCAAAATCACTGCTTGACAAAGCATCGTCAATATCAAAATGAGCATTAAAATCCCCAAGGAGTAAAACAAAGGTACCAGGATGTAAATATATTTTGTCTAAGCAGAATTGCAAATGATCTAAAAGAGCAATGTTAACTGCAGAATTATAATTTGGTGGCCGATAGCACACACCGCAGACAAATGGCAAGGAATTAATTTTAACTTCAACAAAAAGTAATTCGAAATCACTATGCTCAAGATCTTTACGTCTTTTAGATGCAAAAATAGACGAGGTGTAAAGTGCGACACCACCAGCCCTTCTGCCATCACTTCTATCCAATCTGAATATTGGACTAAAACCCGGAATAAATAATAAATCACTAGCAACTCCCTGATTTAACCAGGTTTCTGAAACAGCGAAAATATCAAGCTGTTGTTCGAGAACAAGAGAAGTAATCTCGTTAAATTTATCTTCAACATTCAAACTTCTAGCATTGATATGACCTATATTTAGTGTTAGGCTACGAGAAGGGCCAGGGTTAACTTCAACATCTCCAGAAAGTAAAATTAATAGTGATATAAGTATAAAAGGACATAAACATTCACTAATAACTGCGCCCAAAGGCCATGAAATTAATAGCTTACACAAACGAAATGTATGACACTCGCTCTATAAATTTCTAAACTAACCCCCATTAAAATCACCAAATCTATAATACGACTGACTTACCTCGGGCTGCACAAGGAAACACACAAAGTAAAGAAAATTTAAATAGAAAAGTTTAGCATGAAAAATAATGCAACACATGATATACAATAAAGTGCAACGATTTGGAATGAAGGCAAAACTTTACAAAATTTCCTAAATTTCCTACATTAATCTTCAATATACCTAAATTCCTAGGCGTAGACGACCTGTTAACATGCTCAAATCTTGTAATGAAATTTTCCCTCAACAGAAGTCATCAAAAAATCGAGTCATTAATATCCATAACTCCTTTATAGTACAACTTTTTTCGCCAAAGAAGTACTCATACATTAAACGAATACGTACTTCGTCTTGCAAAAGGTTCCTCGCTCTGCCTCCCATATATAGCGCTAGAGCCTCTGTGGAGGAAAGGGGATCCATGATGTCAGACAATCCTATAGCGCGGTGAATACAATATCACATCGCTAGAAATTGTAATTCGTCAAAGGGTTTACTCGTTTCAATCTCCGTTTTACATTGTTATTTTTATTGAAACAAAAAAGAAGCAAGCTAAGATATTGCACAAATTCGTCACTGGGATGTTGTGCACATCAAATATCATAAAACGAAAACTTTTCAAAGATGAGTAAGTATGTTTTTACAATTCTTTAAATGTTGTAGTACGTTTTTGTTTGGTTTTGATCGTAGTCATGTTTTAGAAAACTGTTAGCAAGTGTGGAAAAAATATTGAACATTAAACACAGAGCATGAAAATATGTAAAATTTGACTCTTTCACTAGGAGTATTAAAGCATAGCTAGCCCAAAAATCCGCGTAGACAAAACTCGCCCCATTCCCCTTCTAGCTGTCGCGCGCCGCAAGGCCCCTTGCATTATATTAATATTTATACAATACCCTGGTTTCTATGCGTGTTTTCATTGGTTGTTGCCCATGATCTATTAGAGGACAGACACATGGATCACGTCAGATCACGTCAGCTGACTTGCTTTTTTCTTTCTTCACGCCCCAAAATCCGGCAAGAAGTATTGTGTAATTTTTATATTGTATAAAACAAATAGATTCCATTTTTTTTGTTGTCTGTTCAGTTATAGATGCACAGAAGACGTCACAACGTGGTAAGAACATCAGTGACCCACTCGACTGCGTCTCGTGGGCCACTTTTTTATTCTTACCACGTTGTGACGTCATCTGTGCATCATAACTGAACAGACAACAGCAAAATGGAATCTATTTGTTAAATATATATATATATATATATATATTTATATCACGATTGAGTCGGTTTTCTTTGATGTACCGCGGGATATATACAGGTTATATCCCGTGAATAAATAATTAGATAAAACTTGTGGATATAACTCGAAAAATCTTGATCGAAACTCTTCGAAATTGACGAAACCTTGTTCGAAAACCTCCTCGATCGTGATATAAGTCGGTTATATACCTCGAACTTGGGATATAAGTCATATATTGACCCTCGGGACCTTCGGCCCCTCGGGTCAATATATGACTTATATCCCGCGTTCTCGGTATATAACCTATGCTGTCCTTGCGAAAGGTCTCAAATTTGTTCCCAACCCTGGGCCCATAGACTCCTTCTCAGTGAAGGAGGACACCGAAACTTTCTTTAGAAGACTAAGACTTAAGGCACATTTTCACAATAATTCCTCCATCCAACAAAAGGATGTTTTTGAGGCTGCTAATCCTAAAAAATCTTCCTGGTCTCCTCCGGAAGGCCAATTTGGCTCCCTTGATCTTTTCATTCGACAATGTCGACATGATATAGATCAGCTCCCACCTTTTAGGCCCAAAAGGCCATCTAATCTCAGCTCTAGTGAATTAAGTGCTCTAAAATCATTGCGTAGCCGGAATGATATTGTCATCAAACCTGCTGACAAAGGTGGTGCTTTGGTTGTCTGGAGAGCTGATTTGTACCGCGAAGAGGCTCAAAGGCAACTAAACGACACTGCTTTTTACAGCAAAGTTGATGGTGATTTGACATCCCAACACAACACCACCATTCGATCCACCATCAACAACCTCATCACCACTGGGGAATTGCCTGATACAGCAAGCAATCTCCTAACCACCACTCCACGCACACCTGTCATGTACTTCCTTCCCAAAATTCACAAACCCAACAACCCAGGGAGACCTATAGTGTCTGCTTGTGGTTGCCCTACCCAAGCCATTTCATCCTACCTTGACCACATCATGGCGCCCTTGGTTAAGAATTTACCTTCTTACATCAAGGACACCAAACATGCTCTGAAAATTTGTGACCACATTAGTTTTCAGGGTTCACATCATTTCATCTTCACCATGGATGTTAAATCACTCTACACTGTCATCCCGCATCACGATGGTCTTCAAGCACTTAAATATTTCTTTGATCAACGCACAACTCAGGAGCCATCGACTACTACTTTGTTACGCCTGGCCGAGTTAGTGCTCACCCTCAACAATTTTTCATTTGATGGTGAGCATTACCAACAAGTTAGTGGTGTAGCCATGGGTACCAAAATGGGCCCTAACTATGCCAACTTATTTGTTGGTTATGTGGAAAAACAAATCTTTGAACAATACACTGGTTTCCTACCTGACTACTATGGTCGGTTCATTGATGATTGCTTAGGCACTGCATCATGTTCGCGCGCTGACCTGGTTTGCTTCATTAACTATGTTAATGACTTCCACCCAGCACTCCAGTTCACATGGGAGATCAGTGAGACTAGTGTGTCGTTCTTAGATATTCTTGTCTCCATTAATGGTAATAAGCTGAGCACTTCTGTCTTTTACAAGACCACTGACTCTCATAGCTACCTCCTCTTCTCCTCTCATCATCCTAAACACACCAAAACTTCCATTCCTTTCTCTCAATTTCTTCGTCTTCGCCGCCTCTGCAGTGAAGATGACGATTTCAATGCCAAATGTTTGGAAATGAGAAACTTTTTTGTCAATCGCGGTTATCCTTCCCACCTCTTAGACACTGCCTAACACAAGGTCTCCAACATTTCCCGTTCAGACACCTTAAGCGAACCTTTGGCTACCATTTCTAATGAAAAAGTACCTCTAGTTCTCACTTTTCATCCCTTCAATTTCAAAGTAAGGGACATCATTAACCGCAATTTCGACTTCATTAAAAATGACCCAGAAACATCTTCCATTTTCTCTGAGAAACCCCTAGTATCTTTTCGGCATAGCAAAAACATCCGGGAAAACGTTGTTCACAGCTCACTGCAGCAAGCCTTGGTATCACATGTTGGCACCAGCTCTTGTTGTCGTGGTAGGTGCAACACCTGTAAATATTTAGACTCCTCAATTTCAATTTCGGCTCCAAAATGTAGGTTCAACATAACCCACAGTTTCACTTGCACGTCCTCCAACCTCATTTACTGTATCTCTTGCAGTAAATGTCCCATGCTTTACATCGGAGAAACTGGAAGACGTTTAGGTGACAGGTTTGTTGAACACCTTCGTGATGTCAAATACAATGTGCAAAACAAACCTGTTGCCAGGCACTTCAACAGTGCCAACCACTCCTTTTCCAACATGAAAATCTGTGCCATTCAGCCCATTACAGGTTGTAACGATACTCGTCGCAAACAAGAAATGCGTCTCATTTACAAACTTGGTACCATTCACCCTCACGGCCTCAATGAGCGATTCTCTTTCATTTAGCTCACTCCACCACCATATTCCACAACTTTTCCTTAACCTTTTTCCGATGATTTAAATAGTAATTTATAACCTGTTTCTTTGCCTATTTGCAGGTAGCTGACCCACAAATTGGGTCAGCACCTGCACACAGGCTAAAATTACATATTAATTTATTTGTTTACTTTGTTTTTATTGGCTTACATGTGTTCACGTGATTCCCATTGTAGCTCTGCTATAAATACGCGTGACCACATGTGAGTTGTTTACTAATTTCTCCTGACGAAGGGCCTTCGCTCGAAACGTCGGGAAGATTTTTCTCTTTTTTTCAGGCCAACGTGACTTAACCCTGGTAATATTTATATATATATATACATATATATAAGCATAAATTAAAGCAAAATTTATTTTAAAACAGCTTAAACATAAAGTATACAGATACAGGACATACAGTAAAATTGCATGCATGTGTCATTCAACAAGATGCCTGATCAGGCGTTAGTTTGACAATAGAATTCAAGAAGACAAGAGCCTAAAGGGTAATTGATGTGGTTATAACTACTGATTCTTCCACAACTGATTTAAAACGCTGAATTCTGATCTAGACTTGCTCCAAAATTGTGAGTGTAGTGTTGAAACTATATATGATTGGAATTATGTGTTTAAAAACCAACCGGAGCAAGTTGCAAAAGGCCTGCAGCTCCATCATGCAGATAAACACTCATAGTAGTTTCATAATTTTAAATGATACATATCTCCTCCAAAAACAGATTTTTCTGTAATTTCTTTCTCAGTGAATGTTGCTGTATTGTGTTCATGCATTAAGTAGTCAAGAATGTTGGGGATGGAACTATTCAAAAGTAACCACTGCATATACATGTTAAGAGCGATTAACTGTGTTTATATGTCATGATGTTGACCAACACAATAATTTCTCTTCTCAATTGACAATCATAAATTAAAATGGCTCTACACACAATTTATTTTCTTTAGACAGTGACTATACATATGCTCACTTGTTGCAGTCATTAAGGTCTAATGCTAATATTTCAAGTGAATGATATTGATGAATATAGTCATATCCCTTCTAAAATATGCCGGCATGCATGCTACATGCATGCAAGCACTATTGCATGCAAGCACTCTTGCATGCATGCATGCACGCATGCATGCAGCCATATTTGCATGCACGCATTTGCATGCATGCACTAAAGTTGCATGCATGCACTCTCATTTGCATGCATGCATTTAAAATTGCATGCATGCACCCTCATTTGCATGCATGCAAATATGGTTGCATGCATGTACAAATACCTTGCATGCATGCATAAATAATTTGCATGCACCACTGATTGCAATTTAACTCCCAAAACAATTTATGCAATTATATTCATCATGTCAGAGCACAACTTGTAACAGATCATTAAAATATGAACAGATCATGTCTGGAATATCCTCTGGAAATGGAAAAGGTGTAGCTGAAGTTGTGTTGCGCTTTTTTGAGACGTTTTACAATAAGCCTAACATAAATCACAAACGATAACTTTAAACAACAAATTCAAAAAACAAGAATATTCAAACTTGTTCAATTGTTCTTATCTGAGCCCTCTGAAACGAATTCATCAGCATCAAATCAACACACAAGGTAAAAGGCAGGTATTTATCACGCGCCTGCGACAATTGCCTGCAACTAACCAGAATAGAAGCCTCTGCGGAGGAGAGAGGGTAATCTCAAATTTGCTTCATTTTCCTCTCAAAAGTATGAATGATTATATTATGGCTAGATAGTAGTTACCAGGCCTCATCTTGAGCATTATTTACATTGTAACCAAGGTAGTAACCATTCCCGCTGTCAAGCGAAATTTCTGACCTCTGCGAAATTTCTGACCTAGCGTGACGCGTCATAAATTTCGCGCGTGTGGGCGCGAAATAAATGACGCTTGCGAAATATCTGACTCGGTCGAAACTCGAAAATAGATCTCGAAACGATTCAAACGAATTTTCTAGGAAAATACTGTATGTATATATGGTGTTTATATTTTGTATTGCATTCACCCTGCTAAATGGCCAATAATAACTTCTTAAAAATATAACAATGAAGCGTTTTTTAACCTTTTCACTGTAAGCCAGATTAAGGGTATCTGAACTATTACAGTCAACAGAACTGTCTGGCTGATGTGAGTATAAAGCTGGATATTTGTTTCATTAAAGTTTATGTGGAAAGTTTAATAATTATTAAGCGTTTATTGACGAACAACAGACAGATAGCCTGCGTGCAGGACAGTGCACACTATAAAAACAAACCAAAGACTAAGAGAAATAGATTTTGAAACATTCAGAAATATGTCATTGGTTTTTATATAGCTTTTTCCTTGACAGAAATCCATGGTAGGACATTTATTTGCTGTTTATTAGTTAATGGAACTTTTATTATTTTAATCTTTGGAAAATCAGTTACACACATGCTTGCAATTGATGTTTAATGATTGTGGCCAGCTACTATCTTTGTCCAGGCATGTTTTGTAAATAAATTTGTGCAAAACCACCATGTACAACACAGTGGTGTATAATATGCCTAACCAGTTAAACCTCAAGTGTTTAATATTGAAGTGTATAAGCAGGGGTGTACCAGGTGGAAGAGGGGTGAATACTATTACTCTAAATTACTAGGGCTCAATTGCCATCCTTGGAATGAGAAAAACCCTTTTGTCAGTATGAACTTCGACCTCACTGCCCAAATATTTAGTCAAGTGTCCATCCACTACTGGGTATAAGTAGTAGTAATTTCCAACAATAAATTTATTACTCGATTGTAGGAATAATACAATGCGAGTGAGTAAGTTTCTCTCAAATGAAATGAAACTTCTTGACCATTATGAACCTCCTGACAAAGCGTATTTGCTTGAAAGGTCGAGAAGTTTCATTCTCATTTTAGGTCGACAGATACTTATTTACCCACATCGCAATACTTTTATTGCTATAATATGTAATAACTGTAAAATTTATAAGTTGTAGGTGTCGATTAGACAGGAAAATCTTTAATTTGTATCTACATAATTATTTACATATATACATTATAGTAGGTAATATACAGGTAATATCAAATATGATACCAAGCAAAGATACACGGTAAGGATAAAAAAATTCATGGACTATCCATTGCCAATGATACAAAGCAAAGATACCCCAGTAAGGATAAAATAATTCATATATTATCCATTGCCAATGATACCAAGCAAAGTTAAATAAATCACAGATTATCCATCCACTCAAGTAAATAATAACAACTATATTGAAGAGAAAATAAGTTGTTTCAATATAAATAGTATTCACAAAAAAACATGCCACAATTAAGAATTGCCATTACATTAATGTCATACCTGCATACACAAAGTTTCTAGAGAACTCAGAGAGCATGTGAATGGCCTTGTTTTTGGTGACCTTGTCAAGATTTATAGCGAAGTGGGGAGGAGCCTTGCGTCCTGACTTCATGATCTTGCACAGAAGTCTATATTATACCAACAACATTCAAAAACATTGATTATAGTATAGTATAAGAGAATGATTCTTCTCCTGCAAAAGTTAAAATAATGAGGAAAACTAATAAATTATATACTAGTATCGTCTCTGCAGTCTGCATCGACACAACATAAAACATGCAACAGTCCGATCGAATTGAACTGAGTTCTACATACCTTATGTCTACAGATTTTCGATTCAGGCTTTGTTGAAGCAACACCAAGACAGCCAGTGACAGTGTCAGTTGGAAATTTCGCCATTTACAGATAAGATATCTTCGAAAAAGGACTTCTGATTCACTTGAAGAGTTGCGAAATTTCTGACCGGAAGTCAATCATGCGCGTGTCTGCGCATGAGCAGAACGACAAAAGTCAGAAATTTCGCAAGTCAGAAATTTCGCGTCACACCGCCACTTTTCAGTCTTTTCAAAAGATTTGATCTTTGACAGTTTGACTGAGGGAATTGCTGTGCAAATATTCACAAAAAACATAATTTTATAAGACAATTTGCCTGGAGGAGATATATTTATGGAAGCCCAGGAGGCTCACAACAACTTTTTATTTTTATGGTTTAACTTTTTATTTTGTCGTTTCAACTTTTTATTTTTGCGTTTCAACTTTTTATTTTGACGTTTCAACTTTTTATTTCGTCGTTTCAACTTTTTATTTTTGCCTTTCAACATTTTATTTTGGCGTTTCAACTTTTTATTTTGGCGTTTCAACTTTTTATTTCGTCGTTTCAACTTTTTATTTTTGCGTTTCAACTTTTCATTTTTATTTTGACGTTTCAACTTTTTATTTTTACGTTTCAACATTTTATTTTGGCGTTTCAACTTTTTATTTCGTCGTTTCAACTTTTTATTTTTGCCTTTCAACATTTTATTTTGGCGTTTCAACTTTTTATTTTGGCGTTTCAACTTTTTATTTCGTCGTTTCAACTTTTTATTTTTGCGTTTCAACTTTTCATTTTTATTTTGACGTTTCAACTTTTTAGTTTTGCGTTTCAACTTTTTATTTTGTCCGTTTCAACTTTTTATTTCGTCGTTTCAACTTTTTATTTTTGCGTTTCAACTTTTCATTTTTATTTTGACGTTTCAACTTTTTATTTTGTCGTTTCAACTTTTTATTTCGTCGTTTCAACTTTTTATTTTTGCGTTTCAACTTTTCATTTTTATTTTGACGTTTCAACTTTTTATTTTTGCGTTTCAACTTTTTATTTTGTCGTTTCAACTTTTTATTTTGACGTTTCAACTTTTTATTTTTGCGTTTCAACTTTTCATTTTTATTTTGACGTTTCAACTTTTTATTTTTGCGTTTCAACTTTTTATTTTGACGTTTCAACTTTTTATTTTGTCCGTTTCAACTTTTTATTTCGTCGTTTCAACTTTTCATTTTTATTTTGACGTTTCAACTTTTTATTTTTGCGTTTCAACTTTTCATTTTTATTTTGACGTTTCAACTTTTTATTTTTGCGTTTCAACTTTTTATTTTTGCATTTCAACTTTTTATTTTTACGTTTCAACATTTTATTTTGGCATTTCAACTTTTTATTTTTAATTTTCAACTTTTTATTTTTGCGTTTCAACTTTTTATTTTGTCGTTTCAACTTTTTATTTTTAGCTTTCAACTTTTTATTTTGTCGTTTCAACTTTTTATTTTTGCGTTTCAACTTTTTATTTTGTCGTTTCAACTTTTTATTTTTAACTTTCAACTTTTTATTTTGGCATTTCAACTTTTTATTTTTAACTTTCAACTTTTTATTTTTGCGTTTCAACTTTTTATTTTGTCGTTTCAACTTTTTATTTTGTCGTTTCAACTTTTTATTTTTAGCTTTCAACTTTTTATTTTTGCGTTTCAACTTTTTATTTTGTCGTTTCAACTTTTTATTTTTAACTTTCAACTTTTCATTTTTAACTTTCAACTTTTTGTATTTTATTAAAAATGAAAAGTGAAAAGTTAAAACACAAAAGTGAAAAGTTGAAACGCAAAAAAATTTTCGGTGAGCGTAGACCATGATGCTTTGCGAGGCAAACCAATATGGCGGACTTACCAGAAGATGTACATGATGGCATGTTTATTCAGTAAAACTATGGCAAAGAAATATATTTTTGTGGAGTAAAAAGTCAGATTGTTGTCCGAATTATAATACGTTATAGACATGTATGAACGAATTAAAGAAATGGTGGGGAAGATGAAATCGAACACGATGATTCTACGATACCTTGAGACACAGTTTGCTTGTGGCTTTTCATGTCGCATCATGGCATATTTTTATATTTTGTTTAAAGAAACAAATATGTTGTTTACTAGGTATTTTAATTCAAACGTTTAAATCTTTCTGTTTTTAAACAATGAGGCAAAAATGATAATTCCCTTTGTAAGATTTACAGTAGCCTTAGACTGAGACCCACATTGGAAGTTTCTCTTCATAATGGGGCCCATAATAGCGTATCCTACACCGTAATGATGGTGTATTGAATGGCGTAGATCTTGCCGTGTTTCCATAAAGTTACAGAAACACGGCTTTCAACCAATCGCCGCGCTTGTTTTCAAATGTTATTTTATTATGGATACTATAAGCATACAAAGTTTAAGCACATTCTATTGTTTACTTCTTAGAGCTTATTTTACGATTTTCATTTCGCTCGTTTGGAGTATTAAAACGATGTCATCAGCCATATAATTTGCATATTTCAAAAAGGTGAATCTCTTGAACGCCGTTCATCCTCATTTTAAATGTACTTTATGATAAGATCAAAAAAAGACTGACGATTTTTTCATCATAGTGCCACTTTAAGCTATGAATATTCATAGCACGATGAAGGAGTTGAACCTGACGATGTAATAGAAGCTGTGACAGTAGGTAAAACTTAAGTGTATCTAACTGTCTGTGCTGCTCAAAATATTTTAATAAAGGTTTTTGATAGAGAGGTACTGTAAAAGTCAGACGTAAGACATGAATAACTGCATACTGGTTAACTATCAGTCTATTAGGCAAAAAAAAAATTTAGTGCCTAGGAATAACAATAAAATTCTTTCCAACACCAAATGTCAATTACGCTAGCACATCTATTATTAAAGCTAATTTTGAGCACATTACTATCCCAAGATGCAAATCATGCTGCAACTCGGGCCCATGCTCCTTAAAAATTCAATAAAAAGATTAGGGTCAGCATTTTGCTAGCAAAAGACTAGGTAGGGTTGGGAAACCAGAAACCCAGGTATTTTTTTTTTGGCCTTACTGGGCTATTTATCCCATTGTACATGCAGTACTGGAATTGTTTATTTTGGCACCCCCGACTTGCTGATAAGTGTTGTACAGTACATGTGGCAAGTACCTGCAAAATTATCTCTATAATATAAAATACAAAGCTATAATATAAAATACAAAGCTATAATTATATATACATGTATATATATATATACATGTATATATATATATATATATATATATATATATATATATATATATATGTATGTATGTATGTAATATACCAACAAGTTCGAGTGTTTCATCAGGGGATCCAAACACAAGCAAACAGGATAAGAACACGAGGCCAAAGGCTGAGTGGTTTTATTGTTTTCAACTTTTCATTTTTGTTTTTTAACTTTTCACTTTACACTTTTATTAAAATACCAAAAGTTGATATATGGCATCGCAATCGAGCTGTTTCAATTGGAAAATACAATTAAAATAAACCCTCATCAGATTTTATTCATGAGTGTGTGTAACATTCATTCACACAGCAACTTGTTTATTTTGCATAGATAATTAAGATCTTAAGAATTAGATGAACACCGGTTTTCATCTAATATCTTGGGCTTTCCTGTAGTATCCAACTTCAATCAGGTGATTGAATGAACTATTGTAATTGGCTGATTATAATGAATTATTAATGAATTATTAATAAGTTTATATATACAGTATATATACAGTATATATACAGTATATACACAGTATATATATATATATATATATATATATATATATATATATATATAATATTATATATATTCATCCGCAAACATTGTCATGTGTTCCCAATCCTTTTTCCAGGTCCTTGTAGTTCATTCTGTTTGGAAATATAACAGCTGAATATTATTTCATTTATGCATACATGTATTTATCCTTAGTTAGTAGTTACTATGCATGTATATGCCATATTCAGACAGTCTGTGAACTCTTCCAAACCTTTACATTTATTATTGATATACAGTCATATATATTATATATATATATATATATATATATATATATATATATATACATAAAATAAGGTGTCCTCTACGCACGCTCTGATTAGCTGGGCTCCGTGCATTTATGAGAACAGAGATCATGAATGAGGTAAAATGACATGGAGTGGTGTAGGATGGCATCACCTGGTGGGAAAATGTAACGAACTTTCAAAACTATCCCAAAATGTAGTGAACTTTCAAAACTATCCCGAAGTGTAAAGGCACTCGGCTATCACCTCATGCCTCTACTCAACTTCTTTTGTGTTCAAATGACGTCAAACGAACCTTTATAAGAGTACATATGCACGCAGCTTTATGTTTTATTTGTTAAATATATATATATATATATATATATATATATATATATATATATATATATGAATATTCACAGCTTTTAAACGTCTTTTTAAAGTGGAGAAGCTGAAGGTTAGGTAGATAACATATTTGTTTCTTTCGACAAAATATAAAAATATGCCATGATGTGACATGAAAAGCCAATACATGTATTAGTATATATTTAACTGACCTCCAACAAGAAGCAAACTCTGTCTCAAGGTATCGTAGAATCATCGTGTTCGATTTCATCTTCCCCACCATTTCTTTAATTCGTTCATACATGTCTATAACGTATTATAATTCGGACAACAATCTGACTTTTTACTCCACAAAAATATATTTCTTTGCCATAGTTTTACTGAATAAACATGCCTTCATATACATCTTCTGCGGTCCGCCATATTGGTTTGCCTCGCAAAGCATCATGGTCTACGCTCACCGAAAAATTTTGTTGCGTTTCAACATTTTTTTTTGCGTTTTAACTTTTTATTTTGTCGTTTCAACTTTTTATTTTGTCGTTTCAACTTTTCCTTTTTAAATTTCAACTTTTTATATTTGCGTTTCAACTTTTTATTTTTACGTTTAAACTTTTTATTTTTAACTTTCAACTTTTTAGTTTTGCGTTTCAACTTTTGATTTTGACGTTTCAACTTTTCATTCTTAACTTTCAACTTTCTATTTTGTTGTTTCAACTTTTTATTTTTTGATCTTTTTTATTTTTGATCTCGAACCCACAATACCCCCCCCCCCCCCCCAACCCCCAATACCTGCTTTATATGCTTTACCTGCTTTATATGATTTACCTGCTTTATATGCTTCATCTGCTTTATATGCTTTATACGCTTTACCTGCTTTACCTGCTTTACCTGCTTTACCTGCTTTACCTGCTTTACCTGCTTTACCTGCTTTATATGCTTTATATGCTTTATATGCTTTATATGCTTCATATGCTTTAGCTGCTTTAGCTGCTTTAGCTGCTTTAGCTGCTTTACCTGCTTTACCTGCTTTATATGCATTACCTGCTTTAATGCTTTACCTGCTTTATATGCTTTGCCTGCTTAAAATGTTTTACCTGCTTTATATGCTTTATCTGCTTTATATGCATTACCTGCTTTATATGCTTTATATGCTTTATATACTTTATCTGCTTTATATGATTTACCTGCTTGACCTGCTTTATCTGCTTTATATGCTTTATATGCTTTATAAGCTTTACCTGCTTGACCTGCTTGATATGCTTTATATGCTTTATAAGCTTTATATGCTTTATAAGCTTTATCTGCTTTATATGCTTTATATGCTTTATTTGCTTTATATGCTTTAGATACTTTATCTGCTTTACCTGCTTTATATGCTTTATATACTTTATCTGCTTTATATGCTTTATATGCTTTACCTGCTTTATATGCTTTATATGCTTTATATGCTTTATATGCTTTATATGCTTTATATGCTTTATATGCTTTATATGCTTTATATGCTTTATATGCTTTATATGCTTTATATGCTTTATATGCTTTATATGCTTTATATGCTTTATATGTTTTATATGCTTTATATGCTTTACCTGCTTTACCTGCTTTATCTGCTTTATATGCTTTATATGCTTTATGTGCATTTTCTGAAAAACCTTGTAGACATTTTTAAAATCTCAAGAGTGACTCCCATTTTAAAAAATGGCATCGTGACAGAATTGAGTAATTATAGACCTATTCCTATAATATCTCCTTTTAGCAAAATCTTGGAAAGACTAGTTTATGATCAATTAATTACTTTTATAGAAAAACAAAGTATACTATTTAATTGTCAGTTTGGATTTAGGAAAGGGTACTCGACTGAGTATATGCAATTTTAGGAATAATAGAAAATCTCCAAATAGCTATATAGATAAAAGAGAAATAACTTGCGGAATCTTTCTTGATTTTTCGATTTCATTTCACAATTAACCACAATATTCTTCTTGCAAAACTTAATAAACTTGGAGTTCGAGGACATTCACATGCATGGTTCTCCAGCTATTTAAATAACAGAAAACAATATGTTAAAATTGGTAACACTGAATCTAGCTTGAGAACCATAATGTGTGGTGTTCCTCAGGGACTGATCTACTATGGGACCTCTGCTTTTCCTGTTATATATCAATGACTTACCAAACTCTTCAAAAAAATCAATTTTTAGAATTTTTGCTGATGACGCCAATTAAACCAATTTATTTTATACATCAAACAATGTAAATGATTTGGAAAGGGTCATTAATGAGGAACTTGTTAATGTTCTTAAATATTGTGCTGCTAATAAATTATGGATTAATTTTAAAAAGACAAATTATATGATAGTATCTTCTCCAAAGAAACAAGCTAATATTAATATAACAACTTGCAATATATATAGAACAAAAATCGTATATTAAATACCTTGGTGTTTATATAGATGAACACTTAAAATGGGATATCCAACTAAATCATGTTAACAATAAACTGTCAAAAATATAGGAATTATTTGCAAATTAAGATATTACATCAGTTTCAATGTACTCAAACAGCTCTATTATACCCTGGTATATCCATATCTTTGTTATGGTTTATTGAGTTGGGGTACGGCTTATCAATCTAAATTAGAAAAAATTAAATCTAAATAGAAATGTATACGTTATATTTTCTTTGCGAGCATAAGAGAGAGCGTTAGTCCCTATTATAAAACGCAAAATTAAAAAGTTGAAACGACAAAATAAAAAGTTGAAACGACAAAATAAAAAGTTGAAACGACAAAATAAAAAGTTGAAACGACAAAATAAAAAGTTGAAACGACAAAATAAAAAGTTGAAACGTCAAAATAAAAAGTTGAAACACAAAAATAAAAAGTTGAAATTTAGAAAATGAAAAGTTGAAACGACAAAATAAAAAGTTGAAACGACAAAATAAAAAGTTGAAACGACAAAATAAAAAGTTAAAACGCAAAAAAAAAATGTTGAAACGCAACAAAATTTTTCGGTGAGCGTAGACCATGATGCTTTGCGGGGCAAACCAATATGGCGGACCGCAGAAGATGTATATGAAGGCATGTTTATTCAGTAAAACTATGGCAAAGAAATATATTTTTGTGGAGTAAAAAGTCAGATTGTTGTCCGAATTATAATACGTTATAGACATGTATGAACGAATTAAAGAAATGGTGGGGAAGATGAAATCGAACACGATGATTCTACGATACCTTGAGACAGAGTTTGCTTCTTGTTGGAGGTCAGTTAAATATATACTAATACATGTATTGGCTTTTCATGTCACATCATGGCATATTTTTATATTTTGTCGAAAGAAACAAATATGTTATCTACCTAACCTTCAGCTTCTCCACTTTAAAAAGACGTTTAAAAGCTGTGAATATTCATATATATATATATTCATATTCATATATATATATATATAGTGATATATTTAAAATTATCTAAAACATCTAGTCATTACACGGTGTTTCATGCTTAACGCAATCATCAGACGACTGAGTCGTCTGATGATTGCGTTAAGCATGAAACACCGTGTAATGACTAGATGTTTTAGATAATTTTAAATATATCACTATACCAAGCTCTACACGGTGACAACCTTGTATTGAGCACTCTACTTCTGGGAGATTATCCATGTTTTGGATTATTTTACCTATTTATATATATATATATATATATATATATATATATATATATATATATATATATATATATATATTTAACAAATAAAACATAAAGCTGCATGCATATGTACTCTTATAAAGGTTCGTTTGACGTCATTTGAACACAAACGAAGTTGAGTAGAGGCATGAGGCGATAGCCGAGTGCCTTTACACTTCGGGATAGTTTTGAAAGTTCACTACATTTTGGGATAGTTTTGAAAGTTTGTTACATTTTCCCACCAGGTGATGCCATCCTACACCACTCCATGTCATTTTACCTCATTCATGATCTCTGTTCTCATAAATGCACGGAGCCCAGCTAATCAGAGCGTGCGTAGAGGACACCTTATTTTATGTATATATATATATATATATATATATATATATATATATATATATATAATATATATGACTGTATATCACTAATAAATGTAAAGGTTTGGAAGAGTTCACAGACTGTCTGAATATGGCATATACATGCATAGTAACTACTAACTAAGGATAAATACATGTATGCATAAATGAAATAATATTCAGCTGTTATATTTCCAAACAGAATGAACTACAAGGACCTGGGAAAAGGATTGGGAACACATGACAATGTTTGTGGATGAATATATATATATATATATATATATTTATTTATTCGGTAGACTTGCTGTGCTACTCGGAGTTTCACGCAGTAAAGCGATCGTCAGGCAACTGACAGATCTGGTGAAGCTACTCTCTATTTACAGTGTGATATTAGGTATCGTGTTTCATGTCTGCACTTGGTGAATAGTTCGGATCGTTTGTTCAATAGTGAATTGTTCTTGTTTTTCATAATAGTCCGAACTATTCACCAAGTGCAGACATGAAACACGATACCTAATATCACACTGTAAATAGAGAGTAGCTTCACCAGATCTGTCAGTTGCCTGACGATCGCTTTACTGCGTGAAACTCCGAGTAGCACAGCAAGTCTACCGAATAAATAAATATTATCCGCTCTACCGGTAATGGTATTGAGCGCTCTAAAACCATTGACAAGTCCTGTAACCACTCTGTTACAGTCAATTCTCGGTATATATATATATATATATATATATATATAGATATATATATATATATATATACTGTGTATATACTGTATATACTGTGTATATACTGTATATATACTGTATATATACTGTATATATAAACTCATTAATAATTCATTAATAATTCATGATAATCAGCCAATTACAATAGTTCATTCAATCACCTGATTGAAGTTGGATACTACAGGAAAGCCCAAGATATTAGATGAAAACCAGGGTTCATCTAATTCTTAAGATCTTAATTATCTATGCAAAATAAACAAGTTGCTGTATGAATGAATGTTACACACACTCATGTATAAAATCTGATGAGGGTTTATTTTAGTTGTATTTTCCAATTGAAACCGCTCGATTGAGATGCCATATATCAACTTTTGGTATTTTAATAAAAATGTAAAGTGAAAAGTTAAAAAACAAAAATGAAAAGTTGAAAACAATAAAACCACTCAGCCTTCGGCCTTGTGTTTTTATCCTGTTTGCTTGTGTTTGGATCCCCTGATGAAACACTCAAATTTGTTGGTTTATTACATACATACATATATATATATATATATATATATATATATATATATATATATATATATATATTTTTCGCTTACCTCAAAAGTCTGCAACAAAAGTCTCCAATTATAGCTTTGTATTTTATATTGTAGAGATAATTTTGCAGGTACTTGCCACATGTACTGTACAACACTTATCAGCAAGTCGGGGGTGCCAGAATAAACAATTCCAGTACTGCATGTACAATGGGATAAATAGCCCAGTAAGGCCAAAAAAAAAATACCTGGGTTTCTGGTTTCCCAACCCTACCTAGTCTTTTGCTAGCAAAATGCCGACCCTAATCTTTTTATTGAATTTTTAAGGAGCGTGGGCCCGAGTTGCAGCATGATTTGCACCTTGGGATAGTAATGTGCTCAAAATTAGCTTTAATAATAGATGTGCTAGTGTAATTGACATTTGGTGTTGGAAAGAATTTTATTGTTATTCCTTGGCACTAAATTTATTTTTTTTGGCCTAATAGACTGATAGTTAACCAGTATGCAGTTATTCATGTCTTACATCTGACTTTTACAATACCTCTCTATCAAAAACCTTTATTAAAATATTTTGAGCAGCACAGACAGTTAGATACACTTAAGTTTTACCTACTGTCACAGCTTCTATTACATCGTCAGGTTCAACTCCTTCATCGTGCTATGAATATTCATAGCTTAAAGTGGCACTATGATGAAAAAATCGTCAGTCTTTTTTTGATCTTATCATAAAGTACATTTAAAATGAGGATGAACGGCGTTCAAGAGATTCACCTTTTTGAAATATGCAAATTATATGGCTGATGACATCGTTTTAATACTCCAAACGAGCGAAATGAAAATCGTAAAATAAGGAATATCTCTAAGAAGTAAACAATAGAATGTGCTTAAACTTTGTATGCTTATAGTATCCATAATAAAATAACATTTGAAAACAAGCGCGGCGATTGGTTGAAAGCCGTGTTTCTGTAACTTTATGGAAACACGGCAAGATCCACGCCATTCAATACACCATCATTACGGTGTAGGATACGCCATTATGAAGAGTAAGGAGAAGTTACGCTTTGATGCAGTGATTATTTTTACGTTCTATACCTATTTTCGACAGGTTATTTTATAAAGGAAATAGAAAACATTTTTTCCATGTTCCCATACACTTATAGAAACGACACTTGTGGAAGTTTGGGAGAACTCGAAATAGCGTGGAAACACTCGCCCTTCGGGCTCGTGTTCCCACTGCAATTTCTCGTTCTCCCAAACTTCCCCTGTGGGTCTCGGTCTAAGGCTACTATAAATCTTACAAAGGGAATTATCATTTTTGCCTCATTGTTTAAAAACAAAGATTTAAACGTTTGAATTAAAATACCTAGTAAACAACATATTTGTTTCTTTAAACAAAATATAAAAATATGCCATGATGCGACATGAAAAGCCACAAGCAAACTCTGTCTCAAGATATCGTAGAATCATCGTGTTCGATTTCATCTTCCCCACCATTTCTTTAATTCGTTCATACATGTCTATAACGTATTATAATTCGGACAACAATCTGACTTTTTACTCCACAAAAATATATTTCTTTGCCATAGTTTTACTGAATAAACATGCCATCATATACATCTTCTGGTAAGTCCGCCATATTGGTTTGCCTCGCAAAGCATCATGGTCTACGCTCACCGAAAAATTTTTTGCGTTTCAACTTTTCACTTTTGTGTTTTAACTTTTCACTTTTCATTTTTAATAAAATACAAAAAGTTGAAAGTTAAAAATGAAAAGTTGAAAGTTAAAAATAAAAAGTTGAAACGACAAAATAAAAAGTTGAAACGCCAAAATAAAAATGAAAAGTTGAAATGCAAAAATAAAAAGTTGAAACGCAAAAATAAAAAGTTGAAACGACAAAATAAAAAGTTGAAACGCCAAAATAAAAAGTTGAAACGTCAAAATAAAAATGAAAAGTTGAAACGCAAAAATAAAAAGTTGAAACGACGAAATAAAAAGTTGAAACGGACAAAATAAAAAGTTGAAACGCCAAAATAAAATGTTGAAACGTAAAAATAAAAAGTTGAAACGTCAAAATAAAAATGAAAAGTTGAAACGCAAAAATAAAAAGTTGAAACGACGAAATAAAAAGTTGAAACGGACAAAATAAAAAGTTGAAACGCAAAAATAAAAAGTTGAAACGTCAAAATAAAAATGAAAAGTTGAAACGCAGAAATAAAAAGTTGAAACGACGAAATAAAAAGTTGAAACGGACAAAATAAAAAGTTGAAACGTCAAAATAAAATGAAAAGTTGAAACGCAAAAATAAAAAGTTGAAACGCCAAAATAAAATGTTGAAAGGCAAAAATAAAAAGTTGAAACGACGAAATAAAAAGTTGAAACGGACAAAATAAAAAGTTGAAACGCCAAAATAAAAATGAAAAGTTGAAATGCAAAAATAAAAAGTTTAAAACGGAAAAATAAAAAGTTGAAACGACAAAATAAAAAGTTGAAACGACGAAATGAAAAGTTGAAACGGAAAAAATAAAAAGTTGAAACGTCAAAATAAAAATGAAAAGTTGAAACGCAAAAATAAAAAGTTGAAACGACGAAATAAAAAGTTGAAACGGACAAAATAAAAAGTTGAAACGCCAAAATAAAATGTTGAAACGTAAAAATAAAAAGTTGAAACGTCAAAATAAAAATGAAAAGTTGAAACGCAAAAATAAAAAGTTGAAACGACGAAATAAAAAGTTGAAACGGACAAAATAAAAAGTTGAAACGCCAAAATAAAAAGTTGAAACGTCAAAATAAAAACTTGAAACGCAAAAATAAAAAGTTGAAACGTCAAAATAAAAATGAAAAGTTGAAACGCAAAAATAAAAAGTTGAAACGACGAAATAAAAAGTTGAAACGGACAAAATAAAAAGTTGAAACGTCAAAATAAAAATGAAAAGTTGAAACGCAAAAATAAAAAGTTGAAACGAGGAAATAAAAAGTTGAAACGGACAAAATAAAAAGTTGAAACGCAAAAATAAAAAGTTGAAACGTCAAAATAAAAATGAAAAGTTGAAACGACAAAATAAAAAGTTGAAACGACGAAATAAAAAGTTGAAACGGACAAAATAAAAAGTTGAAACGCAAAAATAAAAAGTTGAAACGACAAAGTAAAAATGAAAAGTTGAAACGACAAAATAAAAAGTTGAAACGGACAAAATAAAAAGTTGAAACGCAAAAATAAAAAGTTGAAACGCCAAAATAAAAATGAAAAGTTGAAACGACAAAATAAAAAGTTGAAACGACGAAATAAAAAGTTAAAACATAAAAATAAAAAGTTGTTGTGAGCCTCCTGGGCTTCCATATATATTCAATAGAGTTAGACAACTGAGAAGATTTTCAAATATGAATTTGAAGTAAGTCAAACCTTAAAAATAGCGAATTTTTGAAGTTTTATTTACTAAACCTGCTGCTAATCTTTCTGTGCTTTTTAATGCTCAAAAAGAAATTGTAAAAACTGGTAATGTTAGGTATACTACCTAAAGAAGAAGTCTTTGTTGCTGAAAATCCTGAGTTAATCTGAGTTGATCTGAGAAAATCAGAAAAATATATTTCTTATTAGGTTTCAAAAGTCATTTTCTTCAGACTAATACTAGTGAGTTAGAAAACATTTGTATTTGACATATCATCACTTACATGTATACTGTACTAATAAATTCGATATAATATTAGTTAGTTTAACAGTAATTTTGTCTAAGGAGCAGTTGACTAGTTATGTTTATAAATCAAAATACTGTCAGACTGTAGTTTTGCTCAGTGAGGTGACAATAAATGCAGTTGATCATCTGAAATAGAACATGATGCACTATCTAATGTATTGAGCTTCACTATCCATGATGACCATGTATTTTAAGACTGTTCTGTTAAATTCTATTATTCACCTTGTCACAGAAGAATAGTTTTTAACTGATGTGATAATACACCTGGCTGAAAGAGCTTTATTGTTTTAATGTAGGTTCTACGCTGGAGCAATTAAACAATACTTCCAAATGTCAGTTAGATCTGCACATGACTTAACATCGGGCAAGTGAACAATCTTGAAGCTTAACTATTAATCTATGGGCAGAGGCAAAATATTTACAGTATATTTATTAAATAAATGGACAGTTCTTTTTGTGTTAGCAATTATGCTATTTTGTCATATTATTTTAGTATTATATATTATCAACAGTCAATTTCTTATGCATGTACTATTGCATGCATGTATTTGCATACATTAATTAATTAACAATTATCATTCATTTTGTTTCTATCCCGCATTCTGATTGGTTAATGTACACGCAAATAACTGAGTACAAATAATTTTATGAGCATGCACACTAGGGAGCGTGCGCACTAGCGATAACGCTGCTGGCAGCAAACAATTTTCGTAAAAACATGGCGGCTACTTCTTCAGCTATCCGAGGAAATAATCGAGAGTATTTGGAAGCATCCTTAACGACAATGTACTTCAGAAACGAAATAGTGAAAAGGAAGTTTTAGTGAGATAAAAAGCAAGACTCGTGCCCACAAAAAGTAAGTTTTACGCCGATTTTAGTATGCTGAAGACAGAGAGAAGAGTGGCGATCTCTTACTTCAGGCATTTCAAATTTTTAACTATTTTATGAATGATAAATCAATTATTGAACTCGTCTATCGCAAAATATCATGATTTGTCAGTGTCTCGCTACTAGTTATTTGCCTCTGCCTTCGGCATCGGCAAATAACTAGTAGCTCGCCACTGACAAATCATGATATTTTGCTCCGACTCGTCCAATAATTGATAATTATTCACCGAAGGTGAGGTGAATATCAGTGTATAATAACCGATGAAGTCGAGGTTATTATTCACCGATATTCACTGAGCCTGAGGCGAATAATTGTTTTAGTATAAATACCCATTTTCGTACTTTTAGGAACAACATTTTCTTTAAAATTGTTAATTTCCTCATCTGTTGCATTGACAACTTGGCTGGTGGCCATTTTGAATAAACGCTGTAGGTGATTATCGAGAATTAATCCGAAGTAGCTCGACCAATCAGCATGCGTGATTTTCTATAATCACCTGCGTATTTATACTAAAACCATTTGCATGCATGCACTGCATGCATGCATGCACTATATGCATGAAGTGCCAAATATTTGCATGCATTGCTGCATGCATATGCATGCAGGCACTACATGCATGCAGTGCACATGCAGTGCATGCATGAAGTGCCAATTTGCATGCATCGTGCATGCATGCGCATGCATGCATATGTATGCATGTAGTGCATGCATGCACATGCATGCAGTGCAGGTATGAAGTGCCAATTTGCATGCATTTGCACCAGTTTAGAAGGGATAGACTACCAACAAAATCGAATGATTAAGATCACAGACATATAAGCTTTAGGTCTAGCTGGTGTAGGAGGATATCATCATTCAATCACAAGTTGTTAGCCATACGGTAATATTATCAATACAGTGAAACCTGAGTTTTGCGACCTGACCCCTGGTGCCACGAAAAAGCGGTCGTCGAGGACAGGTGGTCGTTCAGACAGGTAGTGATGTGACATCATAGCAGCCATTTTGGCAGTGCTGCGACCCACAGTGGTTCTTTATATAAACATTGTTTCAAGGTTTATAGGAAAATGGTGATTTATAAAGATTTACAAGGGAAATGGAAAAGGCAAGAACACTTCAAAGAAGTGCAGTCTTGATTTATTAATGTTAATATGTTATTTGGGTATTAAAATAAAAGAAATTTGTTTGCGCTGGTTTGGTCTTGTTAAAAGCTCTTGGCTTAATTTATTTATGATCTTCCAGTAGTATTTTTTAGATGTGAACACTCAGTTTTGTCACTTTCCTTTCCCAGTTAAAAAGCCGTTGTAAAATATACAAACTTGTCACGGTAAACGATCGTCAAGATCAACTTGTCTAAAGTTAACAAATATTACTCATGGTTTTGGATTGTTCAGTCATTGTATTAACTCTCAAACATCAACTAAAAAGTATTTGGCTTCGGCAGGAGAAATTCACACAGATTTTCATCAAATAATGCTCAAAAGAGAAGCAAAACAAGACTAAATTGCGGTAACACAGCAATTGAGCAACACTTCCGGTTTCTTGTTTTCACATGTGGTCGCATTTGCGTTTGTTTACTACGAAAAAACTGGTATTTCTTTAACGTATTTCAGCAGTTTTACATTGAGGTGGTCGCTCATAACATGTACATATCTTGTTTGGGGCACAAAAAACCGGTCGCTGGTTGTGTAAGGCAGGTGGTCGCTCATTGCAGGTATATTTCAACTACAAATAGTCTGTGCTAGAAAAAGTGGTCATATATGACAGGTGACCGTAAAACATGGGGGTCGCAAAACTCAGGTTTCACTGTACCTAGTATTTTGCTGATATTGGGCATTTTGTGTTTTTACAGTCAAATAACCTGTTTCAAAATTGCTTATTATCTTTTAATGTACTGTAGGTTGACTGCAATCAGCGTGTGTAGTCCATGTAAGCATAGTGAGCATAATTACAATCAACACAGATACCAGTCACATCAGCAATCAACAGTATTCAGTCACTTGAAATCTTTGAGAACACACTAATACCAAGGTGTCATTGAAAAGAAAGAACTTGGCTATCAACCACAGTGCATGGCCAACTCTGTGACATGGCCTCACAGCTGCAAAGCTTAAATTACCGGAAGTAAAATGTGCAAAACTGCAAATTTGTGACTAGACAAAAAACTAAAAAAAAAACCAGAAACTGAGCCAAAACCAGACTCAGCCTACCACAGGTAGCCTGAGTAATTATCCAACTGAAATGTGAATCATTTTAATAATGCAAGAGATGTGGTATTAAATCTGGCCATTAATATTTCAATGTATTTGAGTGATTTTATAGTTGGCTAATCTTTCGTCTTTTGCTGGAGATATTTCAAAAGTATTATCAATGAATTCCAAATATATAGCCACCTTCCCTATATCAAAGTTGCAATTATCGGGCAGATGTCACGAGGATATGTCTGACTCTAGACACTGACTTTATACAAGTTAATTAATTATAGATATTTAAAACATATATATATATATATATATATATATATATATATATATATATATATATATATAAAGATGGGAAATACTCAACGCCAACGAAACTATTTCAAAATACGCGAGACTGCTTTACCCAGGCTATTTGTCGAACGTTTGTCGACGTACAATTTAGAACGGTACAAAATAATTTATGTACTCACGTAGTGGCATGCTCAACTTCGCGGGTCTCCTCATCAATTCTGCACATTTCCGAAGCATCTTCTTCTCCAGTTAATACTGGATCGCCTCCGTAACTATTGGGACATTCATTGACCAACAAAGGGGAGCGCATTTTATATGTATCCTGAGTATACTGTATAAAACAAGTCACGTTCGTCGTTCGGCCAGTCACTCAGACAGTGTAAGTCAGTTTAACTCCAACGTTCAGTTTTAGCTTCATAAACCTCGAGTCTTTGGCGAAGCAGACATGCGGATGAACGGAATAGATAGCGACGTCGTCTTTCATATACAATATGTTGCAGAAAGAAATCGGAAATACATACACGATGGTTCTTTCCTCAGTTGATAGACCCAAATATTATTTCGGGGGGGGGGGGGGGGGGCATACATAAGCTCCTCCTAGTACTCTTCCCTCGAAAGGCGCTCTGGGAAAGGCGGAAGCTTTTAGAGCTGGATAGAAGAATCATATTTAAATAGAGAAGGCAACAGGTACACATTTACACGCTGATATCTCTGGATGGATACCAAAAGCGAAAACAGTTCAGCCCAAATCGACTGCAAAGAAATGAAACGCGAAGACTTGCTACAGTTTTCGAATATTTTTGCTTCAGAATTTAACAGCAGCAGCATGCATGACCGTGTTCTTGTATTTCAAACCGTGAAAGAACAGCGATATTGGGATGTATCAAAGGCTTCTGACAAGAACATATCGGTTAAGCACCCTGGACAAGCTGGCAACTTAACTATGAACAATAATTATTTGATGTCAAAAAGATACTCGGAAAAAAAAGAAGCGAGGAAAGACAACCGTGGGTGCGATATTGGAGAAGAAGAGGAGGATGAAGAAGAGGAGGAGGATGAAGAAGAAGAGGAGGATGAAGAAGAAGAGCAGGATGAGGAGGAGGAAGACGATGAGGAGGAAGAAGAAGGGGAGGAGGAGAAAGAAGAAAAAAGAGAGGAAGAAGGCAGAGAAAGGAGTGGGGAAAAGCAACAGTCGAAGGAAGAGCAGGAAGTGAATGGAAAAGATGAAGTGGTTGCAGTATTGAAAGAGAATGACAATTCAGAGAAAGAAATGAAAACCATTGACAAAGTGGCTGTGAATGAGCACAAAATATTTGTTCACAGTTCTTGGCTTGCTGTACAAAGTCCATATTTCAGGGCACTATTCTATTCTGGCATGAAAGAGTCCCACTCAAAAAAAGTAGTCATGAAAATTTTGGAATGTGAACTTCAGGCTCATTTAACTTTGGTGGAAGCTATGTATCGACTAGATGTACTTAATGACAAAGAAAACAACCTTGTCCTTGAAGTCCTAATCCTTGCCAACAAGTATGATGTCAAGTTGGTGTTTAAGAAGTGCAAATATGTACTGATGTCTACACCTTTGACATTGGAGAAGTGTGAGCACATTCTTGCAGCTGTGACAGATCTGCCAGACTGTGCAGATATCCTTGGTGTGATTGAAAAATTCTTAGTGAGTGAGTTTACACCATTTGACAAGACATGGACCATGGACAAGTTCACTGAGCTGTCAGAAGCTTCACTGAAGCTACTTCTTTCCAGTAATGATTTAGCTGTTCAGTCTGAAAACACAATCTTTGTTGCCTTGATGCATTGGATTGATACCAACATAACATCAAAAATTATGCTTACCAAGTCATCACTTTTAAGTTTGGTGAGATTTGAACTAATGACTGTGGATTTTCTCTATGATGTAGTCTGTCATAATACTGTGGCAGAGAAAATGCCTGGTTTTAACAAGCTACTACGAAAAGGTTTGGGTTATCATGGGTTTTCACGAGCAAGGCAGGAACAGCTTGAAGATAAACCTGTTAAGCGACCTTCATTAGCTGACCAGGACCCTTCCTTTTCATGGGTCATTGATAAAAGTGTACGAAAAAGTCTGACAGATTATCCACACACTGTGTACTCAAGTTTGTTTTGGTTTCAAGGATATCAAATGCAACTGCACCTAAACTATGTAATAGCTTCAAAAAGTTATGGCTTTTTTTTGAATGTCCTAAATATGAAAAAGGATAGCTGTTTAAACATCAACTGGACTGCAAAGTCAAAGTTGTTTAATCAGTCAATTAATTTAAGCAAAATGTATAAAAATGGGAGTTCAGGTTGGGGGCGTGGAGAACTGAAAAGTAACATTTCATTACTTGAGGTTCCTGAAGCTACATCGCATACAATAGCTGTACGGGTTAGGTTTATTTAATGAACGAAAAACTGCTAGAAATCATAATTCATGTTTTATCGAACAGTATACATCTATTATTATACAATAATATGGAATTGTTCAATTTTGATAATTAACAAAATGTTTTTGAAATTGTCTTTTACATGTTCAATTGGGCAGAGGCCGCAGAAAGGGGGAGCCCCACGTTTTTCAAAATTGGAAAAAGTGCCCTTTTTCTGAAATAAAAAATGCCCTTTTTATAAATGTGGCATGTGGTGGTTAAGGTATATTGAGGCATATTGTCTATACTGGGAAGAATTAATGTACCCTTTTTGTAGAAGTATGACATTGCTATTTGCTGTAGAAAAGAGCCGTTGCCGGAGGGGTGACGTAAAAGAGTTATTTATAAAATATGTTAGTATAAACCAACTAGTGATCTATTACAAATCCGGCTTTCTGATTGGCTGAGCTACTAGTGGTCTATTTGGAATACTCCTATTCTGACCAATCAGAAGCCACGGCATATTCACGCGGGCAAAACCTGGAAACTAGGCCACACATGGCGTCCGCTAAAATCATATGCGAGTGATGAAATCATGAAAACATTGGCCCAAAAGTAATGGAAAATTGTTCAGTTTGACATTTTCGAATAAGAAAATGAATTCGCTTATGTCTATGGAGTATATCAACACCAAATTTAAAGCAAAGTAATTACAATCTCGTTTTTTGTGAGCGATTGTTTATCATGTGCCATCGAACTACTCATTTTGAATGGGGAGACTACTGCAAACAAAAAGGTGAAACTATCTGAAAATTTGGAACAATGTTTGATAAGACTTATTTACGTTAAAGAAAAGTTGTTTATGGTTGATACTAAAACAATTAGACAACTCGCCCTCGTTTTCTACGAAATTGTAAGTTTTCAACACATTGCCGCTACTTGAAGTATCCTATTTCTAAAAAAATGTCGCTGACCAAGAAATTATGTTAAAACAAAATGGTCCTAATTGTCCTAATTAGGAAGTCAGATTCTTGATGTACAGATCTACCAGACTGCAGAGTTGGGCACTTTTCGACGAGATCTCGGGTGCGCAAAATCGACCAAATCCAAGTGCGGGTGGCGGGCTAAGTGCGCAATGTGCACGCTAATATGAAGTATTTAGAAAATAAAACATGAGCAGCCGCTGGCCCGCTGATCTGTACACAGCCAAAAATAGCACAGGTTGTTGCAACAATGATGGCTGAACAGTACTGTAACAAGGCGGCTATCATGCGTGAACAGCACTGTTGAACCAACAGTATTGTTCATCATTGTTCCAACAGCATTGTTCAGCAATGATGAAGCAACAGTAGCTGTTCATGGCTGTTGGAACAGGAGAGAACAACACTGTTAGAACAGCATTGTTCACCGTCGTTATAACATGGCTGTTCAGCACTGTTACTACATCATGCCATAACAACCTGTTGTATCATGCATGAACAACACTGTTGGATTCACATGGTTGTTCAATGTTGTTTCAACAGGCGTGAACAGTGTTGTTGGACAAAAATAGTATGCACACGCGATTTTCTCGCGGTTATTTTTGCGAATCAGTTCGTGAGCGATAAAAGAAAGGAGAAAGTGTCAAAGTGAACGCTTTCAGTAATATCTGGCATGGAAAAATGAACAGAAGAGAGCCGAATTCTCAATTAAAGCACTCAAAACTTCACGTCTTTTCAAAAATATAATAGTTCAATGTTAATTTCAAGTTGTGGCATCTTTCTGCAAGTGTTTTTGTCGCTGAAAATACGTACCAAATACGTGTGGATTTACAGTGTCTTGAAGATGAAAAAAAGACAGTTTTCTTGACAGGCGAAGACTGACAGAAAAAAAGGTGAAATCAGAGATCAACTGTTCCAAAAAAAGTTATGGTGTCAGCAGCAAGGAAGTAATTTTTTTTACTTTTTCTATTCAAAGACAAAGTGGTTTTCTTTTCAACTAATAAAGGTGAGTGTGAACTATCCAAATAACTAATATGTTTAATATTGTAGTAAGAAATATATTAATAATAGAAAATAAGTTTCTTCTGACGAATTTTGTCACCCTTCTCATTGACTAAATGTCTCCATATAATTTTTAACAACTATGATTTCTATTCCTATTTAATATTTTTTACCTGATTATGAGCTGCAATCATCAGAGCATTGTAGCTTCAAGCTCATGCATAGCTGACCATATTAAAAAGTGGCCCCCATAATAATTTCACTTGTTGGGGTTTTGGACCACCTTCATAATAGACCACATTTTTGTCATTTTTGTCAAAAATGAGAGGTGGGTATATTAATTGTTGCAATGCCTTTTCACATGATGTACTATTAAAAATGATTCCTTGGCAAACCATGCCAAACAATAAAATTCAGTCCAGTCATTTTTGTATGAGGTGTGGAAGATTATTTATATTCAATTTGTAAGAAAATCAGCCATTCTATTAAAGGAAGTTAATAGTTTTTCAACCTCTTGGGAGGCAGGGTGCATGTGTGTTTCTTGTTTTTCTTCATGTTTTTCCATTGCATTTCACATAATGCAAGAAACAAATATGGATCAGGCCCAAGGTTAGATGCATGCATAGAGGTGGGGGTGGTGTGGTGTGCATGGAGAACTTCCAAAAGTATTTTTTATAACAATGCATGTTAGAAATCACAATACAGTATTAAATACTTAAAACCATTTACACATCACTATTAAAATAACTAATTTCAAAGCTTTACACAGTACATTGCTCTAATTTAAGGTCCTTTTATTTAAAATACAGGCAATACCACATCAGATACCCAAGACATTTAGGACTAGCTAGTGTGCTCCAGGATGCTAATCTGTACCTGTAGCCATTTGGACTCATCTTTCAGTTCAGGTAATAACATTCCTTTAATATCAGTGTACATAATAATTGTAAGAGAACTGAAATTAAACTTCTCTTGCAGCCATTATGAAACATTTTGATGAGAGGAGCTTGGTTGAGTCAACTCATGTAAACAGCCCCAAGATTTCCTTTTAGATGTGCCAAATGACTGCAAGATTACTCCAAAATTTCTGTTAAAAAATACAATAAGCATTTAGCAAAAAATACATCAAAAATATATAAATACACCAGCACTGTACAACAGCATGATGCAGTGCTGCAAGGAAAATATTTTGGTTTTTACAGGAAATGTTTCAGGAAAAAGACATGAATGAAATATTTAGCTTTGTCAACCAACATTCATTGTACTAAGGCAGAAAAATCCCAACCAGGTTTCAAGAACTAAATGTATTCTCTGTTTTCTCTTTCTTTACAGTATACACTACAGTACATGGCTTGATTGACAGATATACATGGCAACAAAATACAATTGATGCTACTGTAAGTACAGGTATATGTGAGTAAATATATGAAAAAAATAAGACCTTAATTAATTGGCAATTTAATTTAAACAGGTTTAATTTATTAGAAACTAAATACCATGTTTGATATTTGTCTTAATTTTCTTTTTATATAGCTTAATGGCACTTGGGCTTAACAAGAAGCTAGGATAATAGGATATACATGTAAGTATTTTTCTTTATAGCACAGTGGCTTCACATGGGGATAATTCATAGCTGATATCAATTTATAACTATAAAAAACTGATATTTGTTTTTCTTCATTACTGAGTTCACTTTGTAAATTTCAGTTTGGCCAGACAAGAAGAAATATATTAATTAGAAGAATTTGCTTAGCATTCAACACATGTGGCTGGAAAATAATAGAAATTGGAGTTTGTTTACGAATCACTAATCAACTGTGTTTCTTTTTCTCTTTTAAATTTTAATAGAAATAACATAGTTTGGAAGAGAATTTCAAAACTGCGACCTGGAGATCAACTCATAGACAGAGTAGTTTGGCAATGAGAAACTTGGATTTTGAATATTAAGACTATTGCGACTTGCAAGCAAATATATCGCATCCTAACATTGTTTACTTCGGGTTTTTGTTTTTATACATGTAAAAGAACATATATCGTTTTTCATTGTTCTAAAACACATGATATGTACGTTTAAACAGAATAAAGTTTTTACATTACCTGTTGTTTCAGTCGCAGAGTTTTATTTGTCTCCATCTCGAACCCGTTTCTTCTGTATTGTGTCGAGTTTTTCGATAGCTTGCGATTTGCTAGTCGCCTTCGCAGCTGTTTTTCTGCCTGTGCTATTCTTCGGTCCTAGGAAAAATAGGATCGAAGAATAGGATCGCCATAAGAACGGCTGCGAAGGAGACTAGCTCTTCGCTCGTTGTCGAAGGCTCGAAGCAACCGGGGTAAATTTTCGTACCGGAGTTTTTTACGTCCAGGAAAACATCCCTGATATAGCCTGTTGCAACAACATTGTTCACGTCTGTTGGCACAGTAAAACAGGATTGTTATCAGGCATGATAAACACTGTTAGAACAGCATTGTTCACGCCTGTTGATTCATCATCCGTGAACATTGTTGTTCGAACAGCCATGAACAGCACTGTTGACAATACTGTTCACAGGGTGCAGCACAGCATTGTTCACGGCTGTTCCGAACAACAATGTTCACGCCTGTTGACAACTTGCAACAGGCTGTGCGTTTTTACGCGTGTATACATTATGCGAGAATTGCAAATTCCCACGTGTGATCGAAAAAGCGTAAAGAATTGTTTAACGTTGGATTTATTACAGTTTTACTTAGGGACAGTACGTTATTTATAGGGAGGACAGGGTCGGATAACTCTAGACTAAAAAAATCTTTTTTTTGCAAAGCCCGCCCTGAACGCATTTTACTTTTTCAACACCCGTCCGGAAAATGTTTTAAATTTTTAATACCAGTCCATCTCAAATAAAAAATAAAACAACCAAAAACTGGGCAATGTTTCGTTTCCATGACCATGATTTTTATTATGTACATGTATAATGAACACTATTGAACCTTTTTCCTTGCCAGTTCAACTTTACAGTTTAGTAAAGATAGTTTTAATAAATATTAATCAAATTATTCAAGTTAACGAAGAGCAAACGTAATAAATTATTGCCTTGCTCAGTGATATTGCGCAAAACCACGAAACAGTACATTATTTATTAGAAGTAAACAAAAGTTAAACTCGTAAGCATACACTTGCAACTGGCTGGAAAGTTTAATACAATGGAATTGAAAGAAGTGCAGTATGTACGATAGTACAGTAAAGTAAACTTCAAATTTAACGTAACTCGTAAGATATCCTATTTTGCACACGTGACTACCACTATCTTATGTGTGAATATGAAAGCCTACAAATTCTTCTTCCTCAGCCTCACTGCGCTGTGAAGGTCAAAGCAATAATATATTTTAACTGGTTCGAAAATGATCATGTCATGTGTCTGTGCATGGCTCGATTTCGTTGCTATAATTGTGTTTATAATTATACATAAAGGAACTCTGTTATTAAAACACAGAAGTGTAATGCAGACAAATTAACTTTAAACTTTGACCCTCAAGGAAATTCGTTTCAAATGTTTGTCAGTTTCAAACGCTGCTTGCATGCTGCAGCCTCGGCGGCCGAAATATGGAGGAAACGTTTTAATTTAATACATTCATGAAAAGCAGTGGCCTGAAGAAGTGAGTGTCACAAAATGGCTTGTTAGAGCTTGTTAGAACTTATTGCGTTTTCTAAGCCCAGTTTATTGCTGAAATAGACAGCATTAACATCACTATTATCAAGTACGCCAAGGTCCGAATTAACGCTTCGCAAATTGCGAAGCAATTTAATATTAAAATTTCTGAAAACTGCGAAGCAGTTCTACAAAAAATTGCGAAGCCACCGAAGCTCATCTTTGAAAAATGTAGCGTAACGACTAACTAAGGTTGTATCGTCTCATGTACCGTAACAACTCAAAACACAACGTAACGTGAACTTTTTATAACGTAAGGTAACATTTCAGAACATACTTTAGAGTGATTTCTTACAAGCGTAGCGCAACTTTTCTGAATGTATCTTAATTTATCTGAACGTAGCGCAACTTCTCTGAACGAAGGATAACTTCTGAACATAGCATAACTTTTCTGAATGTACATGTAGCGTAATTTTTCAGAACGTGGCATATAACTTAATATAGCGACTATTCTGAACGTATATGGCAGTGCAACTTCTTAGAACAAAGCATAATTTTTCAGAACGTTTGCAGCTTAACTTCTTGGAACGTTATAATGTAACTTACAGAACGTATAGCGTAACTTTTCTGAACGTAGCGTAACTTATAAGAATGTAGCAAACAGGAAAAACTATTATGAACGAAACTTTTCAGAATGTAGCATAACTTCTCAGAACGTAAATTAAAAGCCAGAAAGCGGTGTTAAATGTATAACTTTTCAGAACATTGCGTATTATGTTTTTCAACGGTAGCATATCGCCGTCTCACAAGGTACATGTATTACATAGACCGCTGTCGCTCAAAGAAAATAAAAGTTGTAATATTAATGAAAAGACCGAAACCGAAACGCCGATCCGTAAATCTATTCACCCCGTTGTGGAAGCATGCAGATTTTAGTACTTTACTCTGACGATTTTAATACTTGTCAACTGTCAAGGGAAGAAGTCTCTTTTATAATAGTTTGGCAACAAAGTGTAAACAAAGTGACAGAATTTTTCGTAACCCGTCATCTTAGCCGCAAATATTCTCACAACCCGTCTTTCTGTGGCAAAAAAATTCTATAACCCGGTCCTCCCTATAAATAATGAACCGTCCCTTATTCGGGATCATTTTATTATAACTCATTGCTTGAAATTTTTTCGGAGACATTGAATTTGAACGTTTTAATGGAAGAAATAGCCCGCCTGTACACTGAAGGAGATAAGAAACGTGGTATACCAAAGCATCGGTTGCCTTTATTTACTGGTGAGCGAGCAGCCAGAAGACATGATGTCAGTAAAGTCATTGACAGGCTGAGAACGGAGACTCCGAGATGTCCCCACGTGACAAAGCTGATAACTAGAATACTGCTGTCGTTTTTTCGTAGCTGTACATTGTACTTGTAGATAATAGCGATCAAAAAACTGCCAACATCTATATATATATATATACACTGAATACACATATACAACATCAAATAACTGCAATGTGATTTATCAATTATGTGTACAATGTATGCACACTTAAAGAATTGTAAACGATATGCATTTAAATTAATTTAATAATACATTGCATGGTTGGGATATAGCACAGCAACTAAACAACGACTGTCGTCTTACTCGCTTGTAGGTGCGCGAGTAATGACGAGAATTATTACGTAATACATTTCAGGTGCGCCAAAAAGTCTATTTCAATTTATCTCGGGTGCGCCGCTGCCCAACTCTGCAGTCTGGCAGATCTAGACATATTCTACGTTTAATACGACTATAGATCAACAACATACGTTTAGTTTTGGAGATTGCAGGCTGAAGGGATGGGTTCGGGTTAGCCGATCCGACACCACGAAAGGTTGCCCAGATTGAGCCTTAATTGAGCCAGACGGCCAGATTGCGGAGGCTCATCCTTGGGCCAAACCAAACCTTTCGGTAACCCTTCTCCCATATTAGCACTGCATGTCACCTGTACAATGTACATGGAGAATTACTGGCTTAGTCTTCTGAGTAAAATGTCTTGAAGCACGAACATGAGGATCCGACGCCTTTGAAAACAGGAGGTTTAGAGCGCTACTAAAGACATCTGACTATTCAGCAGTTAAAAACAAGAAACAATGCGATTCAACAAAGGGGGTGGGATTGGGTGGGGTTTCTTTTGGCTGAGCTAGTTTTCGTGCGAGCGCGAAGCGTTCCGACGCGTTAGAGAACTGTGGAACACTGCAAGGGTTAGCGTTGTCCACCCCCCCTTAAATACTCCTTCATCACATGATTCAGCGGAATCTCCGGGGAGTACGGGTCCGTAATCAAGGAGTAACACGATAACCTTCGGAGATTACGGAACCAATATACGACACGGAAAGTTCGCTGTTAACTGCATTTAATGCTTAAATATATTTAACTGCTATCTATTCCTAATAAGGAAGTCAGATTCTTGATGAACACAGACATATTCTACGTCACTCAGGGACGTAGCCAGGGGGGAGCCGGGGGAACCGCGACTCCCCCCCTTTTTGATATAAAACAACAGGCTGATGTAACTACAAAACTGATGCAATATGAATTGTGTCAGGAAATAAACTATAAACAGTGTATTCAATCTAATGCGTGAGTATGCATTTTGAGTATCTATGTGAGGTTTGCGTGTTTTGAGTATTTTATATGACGTTTTTTAACCTTTAGAGTCTGTAAAATCTTCCTCCAAAAGCCAGGAAATGGCATTTTAGCGACTCTCAATTTCAAAATTTCCCGGGGGGCATGTCCCCGCACCCCCCTAAAAATTTATTTTGATTTCGGCTCCCCCCTTTCAAAATCCTAGATCAACAACATACGTTTAGTTTTGGAGTATTGCAGGCTGAAGGGATGGGTTCGGGTTAGACGATCCGACACCGCGAAAGGTTGCCCAGATTGAGCCTTAATTGAGTCAGACGGTCAGATTGCCGAGGTTCATCCTTTGGGCCATATACCAAACCTTTCGGTAACCCTTCTCCCAAGGAAACTCTCCAGCCCGCGAAGTGGGTTGGAGAAAGGGTTACCGATAACCCTCATCCCAACGAACGGCTCCAACCCACTACGCTGGGCTGATCCGGTGTCTGTCGTGAGACGAATGGCAAGCGCACCGATACCCAAACTACTGCGAGAGTCGGAGACACAACACGCCGCCGCCCAGGATATGATATGGTCCACGATTTATGCGACGTGTAGAGAAAGTGGAGTATCTCCAACAACGAGGTAGTGCATGATCCGAAAACGAGTCTTGGCAAGCGAAGGCAGTTAGTTGTTTGATGCGAGACGACGAATTGATACGGGCGGCGCAGACATCAGAGAGGCTACGATCGATGCTGGAGACCAATGTCTCACTTGCGCAAACCGCGCTGCAAACAACATCAGCGCGTTTTGTTCGATAGCCGGATACCTGGTAATGATTGTGACCGGAACGTTTAGAATCAGGATGGGGTGGCCTACCGAAAATGATCCGTCGTTCGACACGCTTGCAACCCTGGACGGCCTTTGGGAGGCGATGTGGGGCGGAAACGATCCGTTCAAAAACTGCAATTACAACGGCGGCATCGAGAACCCTGACTCAACCACAGGTACAGCCTAGTACGCCTAGTGTTTAAAACTGAAGTACGTTCGCGAGGTCGTCCATGAAGAATAAAGAATGCTCCAGCTGCACGAGACTTTATGGGCGGATCTTTCGCCAAACCGTCGTTGTGTTGGTCGCAAGATAATTTCTACGGTTACAATGCTGGGAAACTTTGCTGTATCTAGTTATAGATACACCCTTGCAATGGGTTGGTGACCAGACTGTGTACGTGCGTGTTCGGAATGGGGAACGGCCGTAGCACTGTATGTACGGTACAGAATGAAAGTTGACAGATATTCGCTCTTCTTCAAGTTCTTCACTAGGTGACGTGTTGGAAATTCTCGGCTGAACCGAGGTAACGGTAGAAGAAATATTCGCTCTCCTTCAACTAGTTATGATCCTGTTTCGTATAGTGAAAGCAATTAATCGCCCCTGATAATAATTCGTAGCTGATCATGGGAGTTTTCGGCTGAACTGCAGATAACAACTTAACGGTAATCCGTGTTTCAATTCTATTACAGAATCATCCTCAGAGAAACATGAGAAAATTTTTTCATGATTTCTATTTATTTTATGTGCATGGGGAGAACTTGATTACAAGTTTTGTTGAGTAGGTGATGTTGTTGGAAAATTATATAGTATTTTCCGGTCAGACAAAGTTCGCATGTTTTTGAACCATTTTTGAGCGCAGGCGCTCCATGAATTGACAAGGGCCGCGGAGGCTGGGGCTGGGGAGGCTTTAGCCCCCCCTCCCCCTCCCCCCCCCCCTTTTAGCTCAGGGGGGGGGGAAAATAAAAGCTTTGAAAAATTGAAATTTTCTTGTCCACGTTAGGTAATGTTATGTTAGGTAATGGTTTGCATGTATAAACTGTTGATTCTAAAATGTGGTAATTCGCAGTTATTTCTTGTATAGTCCAAAGCATCCATTCCTAAAGTAAAACGCGCCCAAACAACCCCAAAAAAACTCAATTCATAAGAAAATGCACATCTTAATTTGGGCTAGTCTGTTAACACATATCACCTACGAAGCGTGTATTAGAAACAGCTAAACACGGCATGATTTGATGATTTTGATCAGTGATAAAAAAACTCTTTACAATCTTCCCCCAAAATGCTGTACGTATGTTGTCAACATAAAGAAAAAACAGTCCAAGACAGTCCGAAATATGAAATTTTATAAACTTCTGAACTGACTGAAAATCACCGCTCAGAATGCAGGAAATGCCATTTGCGGAATTCTATATTTTAAAATTTTCCGGAGGTGCATGCCTCCGTACCCCGTAGAAAGCCTCGCGCCTACGCCGCTCGAGATCCGCTCCTGTTTAGCCCCTTAGCCCCCCCCTCCCCCCCCCCCCCCACACACACACACACTTTAATTAAAAGACGCTGCGCGGCCCCTGAATTGACCATTCTATTCATAGTGCTGTCGGAAATTTTTTTCTCGTTCATTCCAGATATATTTCGAAGTTGTGTGGCAGGGGCGGATCTAGGGGTAGTCAAACCGATCACGCGACTAAGGTAAAAATTCCCCAGTTAATTAATTAAGTTAATTAATTCAAACTGCGGTCCATAGCAAAGACATTAATATTCAAAATTTGTAGTCCAGTTATCAAGTTTCATACAGGCAAGGCCTTCGATATAATATATCAAGTCACAGAACAGCGGTCTTGCGCGTGAGTTTTGATCGCTCTGTAGTCTGATTCCAGCCATCCGATTGGCCAATTTGCTTTTTGATCGATCTGTGGGGAGTTCTGATCGGTTTGTGGATCAGGAGCTCGTATACAAGCTATCCGATTGGCTAATTCAAAAAATATCTGAATTCTCATTGGCTACATTTTTTGATCGATCATATGCATCAGCCTTCTGATCGCAGCTTGTACGCGAAGGTTCAATTTCAAGTACCACAGAAATATAAAAGCGAAATAGCGAATATACTGCAATGTCTTGTAGTATTTACGAGACTGTGCAGTCCGCGTTTGAGAGAAACGATTGGCCATATCTTCAAGATGTTTACGCTGATCTGATGAAGCGAATCGACGCTTTGCCGAAGAGTTCCGTTGAAAAGCTGTTGAGTGCTATCAACAACACGAGCTCCTGCCTCAGTAGAAATTTTGGTGCCGAATCTTTCATACCGAAGTATGTTTGAGAAAGGAAAAACAAGTCTTGTACAGCTATAACGTAAATATATTCTGTTTTAACTAAATTTGACTCTTATTATAATAGTTTTGGACTTGTATTAACCGAACAATCTGTGCCATGACCGGTTGGCATGATCGTTTATGAAATTAGCATATTACGGCTGCGGTCAAAAGTTTATTAATATTAAATATTTCACTTATATACCGCGAACCCAGCCGAACCAATATATACTGTAGTGTAGGCATTTTGTTTATGCTTTTTGTCTCCTGATATTAGTTTAAGATTTTGATTTGGATATCTATTATCCACATAATGTATATGGACTGTGTCAGTGTCTTGTCTTGTTGACATGGCTTGGTGTAATACGATCTCTAGTTCAGATGTGATAAGGCCAATTAAAAATAATTTTCAGTTTTTCATCGCCGCCCGCCCCTGAAAAATTGGCCGCCCAGAATAATTTTTTTATTATTATTTAATCGGAATTGGTCGGAAGTAGTCGGAAACCGAACATTGGCGGCCATATTGTTTCAACATGCCTTTCGTTGTCGTTCAAATACGAGCTGGAACACAAGTTTTGAAGCCCTGGAGTGGATAGGCGTACGAGTTCCAGACAATTCTTCTTTAAATGATGTTTATAATGATCTGGTTGCAGGGATCCTTGATCAAGGTTTGTATGTAAATGTTTAAATATGTATAAAAATATGCAAATTTTATTTCGATATTTGGCGCCAAAATAGTGAGGTCCAATATATTCCGGCACTATTTATATATTGCCAATTTAGAAGTTAAAATGGCTCTTGACTGTGACTATTTCTTGCGTAGACAAAATGTGTGAAATGGAAGACAACCTTTTAATCCGTTTTTTAATAAAAGGGGAAATATACTACTTACGCTATTAAAAAATAAATAATAAAAAAAATTAAAATCCGCCCGCCCGCCCCCCGTTTTTCAAAAAATCTGATGAAAAACTGAAAATTATTTTTAATTGGCCTAAATTGTGATTTGATAATAATTGATTTAAATAAATTGATTTAAAACCAGTTTGCTCTTTTTCGGCCTTCCAAAGGCTGTCCATGTTGGAATCACAAGCTTGCCGTGTGATCAGTATTATGTGTTTTCTAGGCATGCTGATGAGCCCTGATATTGGGCGAAACAGTCATTTTTGCACCTCACGTCTTATTTATCGAAAATCCCGAAAAAGATCTAGTGTGGGTATTAATAACTAGTCATACCCTCCCCGCGGAAAAATTTCCGTAAACATCCCCCCCCCCCCCCCCGAATGTTCACAAACGAAATTTTTGACTAACGTACGAAAAATCCTGGATCCGCCCCTGTAAATGTGTGGCGTTTATTTTGTTCCGGTGGTGTAATTCATTTCTGTAATTCACAACTGCCTGAATACGAGACTACACATCGAAAATAATTTTGAACAAACAACAGTTGGGAATTCCAGAAACCTTCAAGGGTGGGGGTACCATGGGTGCCAGAAGCTTTTTGACGTTCGTGAGGGATCACCGGGGCATGCGAGACAGCCACCACTTTATACTGACTGGCTTCCTTGCATGCCCCAATTATGCCTCATGAGCGTCGTAAAACCTCTTGCACCCAGTGTGCATGTGTGAAAGAGTTCCTAAACAGAAAGGTGTAGGTTGCAGATCAAAATTTGAATAGCCATTATCAAGTTCCACTTTACTCGTCTAGAAGTCAATGACAGTGTCATATTTTTATTGATTGACAATTACAAAATTATGCTTATAACCTATGTCATCCATGGAACTGATGGAAGGTCTTCAAAATGATAGAAGTTATTAGAACTTACTGAAATCATTGTGAGCGTGTTTTTCACTAAAACAGTTGTCAACCATATAACTGACCAACAACTATGTCTTTGAACATTTCCAAATTCACTTCGAACAACACAACCAAAGGCGTCAGGAGAAGAAAAAACTCATGACTCATGCATGAAAATCAGCACGCTTCAGGCTTTTGGAAAATATGATGTCAGAAGATACTATACTAGTGTAAGAAAACAATGAGAATATAGTGGCCATTTTTACCGTAAGATATACAGGAAAATCAATTTTACTGTTCAGACTAACTGCTTACTTAATATACCACGTAAGAGGGAAAATTCACACATATACTTACAACTAGACGACTTTGAAGTTGATTTAAAGCAGGGTTTATTTTAACGTGCAGCGATAACCAATTTGTGCAGTGACTAAATGAGATTTGTGCAGTGATATAGCGCAATTTTGTACAGTGATAAATTTTTCTTTAAATTTAAGAATGGGTGTTATTCGTGAAAGGATTGCATCAGAAATTATGTTCAAAGGCACAGTACATACTACATTCCAACATATACTATTTAATATCAGTATTTAAGACGATAAGTTAAAGGACCCTGGTCCAACAGCCTTATGCCCTTAATTTCAACTTTCAAGATACATGAGTATAGCTACTATAGCAGGCCCTACCGCCCTAATAAACAAAACGGTAGTGTTCTTACTATTTAGCCCGACTACCCAACGTTGCCAACAAGTAAATTAAGTTAATAACTGTAAGTTTACAGGATTACATGAGGTTACAGGATTACATACATATTAATATTTGTGGTTTGCTTTATTTTTGCTTTTATTGTTTATTATTGTACTGATGTCTTGCACTAAAAGTCGATGTTATTAAACAGTTAATTACTGTACTTTCATCAAGCGTGTATTATTGTTTGGGTACACCAATATGGCTCGACCATTTCAATGTTTTTGTACACCAGTAATGCCAGCCACCATTTCAATGTTTTGGCAGACCAGTATGGCTGCCAAATCAATGTTTTGGTACACCAGTATACCCACCAGTATATAATATAACAATGTTTATCAGACGGTTAAGCTATAGGTGAACACAACAGGGGGTAATGTAGAGTAGCTGTATTTATTTATATTCAGACCTGCCAACTTTACCAAACACTAAATCTGGAGATTTTAAAATATAATGATAAAAAACCTGGAGAGCACGGTTGGCGTGTGCTGTTAGGGCGCTGCCTCTCACCAATAGTTAAGCCCGGTCGGACGGGGTTAGTACTTGGATGGGTGACCGTTTGGGAATAACCCCGCACTCCGCCAGCTTTGGGACTTATGTGAGTAGAGTTTAGTTGGTCTCTCCTGTGCTCCGAGGGTTTTTCACCGGGTTCTCCGGTTTTCCTCCCTCCGTAAAATCAACACCTTGGCCTTAGTTAGGGGATTCTCACATAGGGCTAACCTCTCGAATCTCCTGC
Source organism: Corallium rubrum (assembly GCA_964035015.1). Lineage (NCBI taxonomy): Eukaryota > Metazoa > Cnidaria > Anthozoa > Scleralcyonacea > Coralliidae > Corallium > Corallium rubrum. The sequence goes on from OZ035997.1 coordinate 12,577,234, forward strand.
AAATGCTCTGCAGGGTAACTTGAATAAATGTTTGAATTGAATTGAATTGAATTGAATTGAATTGAATTGCTACATGTGATCTTCGTCGCCACTTATTGCGCCATTTTGATTTTGACTGACCAAACAGAGTCAAGCATTGCAGGCATTACTGTGCCTCGGCCGAAGTGCTATATTGATGCTTTTCTTTAGTTTATGTTTTATTTAAATTTTTCAGAGTATTTCTCTTGGCATTTTTGAGAATTCTCGCTTGCCGTGAGAAGTGGCAGTCATACACTCTAAAAAATATTTGGTGAAATTTCACCAGAAACTGGTGAAAATTTCACCAGGCTCCATGTGCCCACTGCACCTACATTATGCTGGTTATTTTCACCAGGAAATCCTGGTGAATTTATTCCAACCACAATCCTGGTGAAGATTACCAGGAAACATTGGTGAATATTCCTGGTTATTTTTAACCAATTCCTGGTTAAACTCAACAATCTGTCCTGGTTAATTTGTTATCGTTATCTCGTTATTACTTCACCATGTTCCTGGTTAATTTGACCACTATTGTGGCAAAGATCATAGCGTATGTAACCATATTCCTGGTTAATTTTACAACTATTGTGGTAACAATCACCAGGTATGTCACCATATTCCTGGTTAATTTGACAACTATTATGTTAAAGATCATGGGGTATGTCACCATATTATCGTTAATTTGATAACTATTATGCTAAACGTTACAGGGTTTGTCACATCGTGCATTCCTGGTTATAGAATCGAGTAGCTTCTATGTCTGATTTGACCATCATCAGGTTCTCACACCTTTTACTAGTCAAGATTTGACCATCATTCACAGTTATAATCTAGTGTATATACCTATACTAATTCATATCCACAATCTAATATGTACAAGCTTACTCGACAGATAAACAAAGCAAATGTTTAACGATGCCTAACGAACATTTATTAATTGCGAGTTACAGGTAGTAATTTCTACATATATTGAGATATTTATCAAACACTCTCACTGCATGGCATATGATTAATGATTATGATTATAATGACATTATATAATAATGATTAACAGCTTTGATCATCTCCTTAATTGTCTCGTCGTCCAGTAGTAGAAATTCTTCCTCATCAATACAATTATCTATAAAACCAAAAAAGAAATAGGTTAAAATTTATAGAATTATAGAATTATAGAATTATAGAATTATAGCATGCAGTCCCACAAGTAATGATTTCCTGCAATCAATTCTTGGTTTATTCTTGCCAAAAATATTTTCTTGTTTTAAGTAAAATCAATTCTTGGTTTATTCTTGTCAAGAAAATATTTTCTTGTTTTAAGTAAGATATATTCTTGGTTAGAAATAATGTTCTTGTTTTAAGTAAAATTAGTTCTAGGCAAGAACACTTTTCTTATTTTAAGAAAACTATTGCTTAAAATGAGAATCAATGTTCTAGGTAAGAATTCTCAATTTTGCTGTGTGAGGAATTAATGCATGAGCACTTAAAGAACAAAGGCACTAGCTTTGGTAATTGTTTTAGTTGTATTTTTATGTTTCAACTTCACAAGAAAAAAACAACAAGATTAAACATTAAAAATCCCCAGAGTTGTCAACATCAGTCAATTCCAGTGATGCTCAACCCCCCCCCCCCCCCTAGGCCAACCCCCAGGCATTTGTAATTTTTTCATATTTTAATGTTAATAATATACATCGAAACATTTCTCAATTCTGATTGGCTGGGAGGAGTGCAATTTTAGTGTAATTCAGTGCAGAAAAATGAAATATATACAGTGCAAATTTTTTACTAGAAAAAAAGCTCTTCCTGTTAAATTTTTTTTTCATGTATGTTATTTGAACAAAGCATTTTGATTAGAAAGATTCTCTTTATGACAAATTTTTTCATGTATATTATTAATAAGTAATAGCATGATTTCTCATGCAATTTAAAAAAAACACGCACTCATGAGTTTTTCAAAGACCTCAAATACACACCTAAAAACGCACGCTCTGTTACAGCATCCAACAGCACTGATATCAGGTCTGTTACATTATGATTCCATCAGGTCTGAACAGGATAATGTAGCGACCCCTGTTACAGCTATGATGACCACAGTCTGTATCAGCACTGATGCCATCAGACTGTAACAGCCATGATAGATCGCGTGGAAACGCGACGTGACCCGCGCGTGATCCATGATCCGTTCTCGAAACTCGCGTGGATAATTATTCCACGCGTGGATGAACAAAATGTCGGTACAAAAATTCCCCGGGTATACTCCGAAACTGGTTTGCTGCCGAAAAAACTAAGAAAAAAGGTGCACAGAAGTAACTACGACAAAAAAACTACGCGACAGAAACATCAGGTAACTACTTTTATTATTTTTTATACTTATCAACTAAGATTTACAAAAATAAAGAGCATTTCACCACTATAAATCTTCATTTCGACGAATGCTTAATCCAACAATTTTTGTACACTTCGTTTTTCTAATTTAGTCACATATAATACTGCAAAAAGAAAAGAGAAATGATCAGGCATATAATCTTTACTTACAAATCCAAGATTGAGAAGATGCACAGTATACGTTATGCAGCCAAAACTAGGAAAGAAGAAAAACATTACATTAGTTCTTTTTGTCAATATTAACCAAACTATAAAGGTAATACCTCAAGAGTTAATCTTGCAATTTACATTCTGCAGCCCATATTTCTTAAATTCCTTCTTGTCACACTATACAAATTAGAGAAGACAAATATATTTTTTTGAGAAACTAGATACAATGTAACCAGTATCAATACAGTATATAAAGTACCTTACAACCTATTAATGTATAATTTTTTTGTCCAGCTGGATACACTATAAAATAATGGGAAAAAAAAAGAAAGGCATGTTACTATTAGTTTCTAAATCTCAAAAATGCTAAGCAAATGTACATCTGTTAGATCTCATAATATATATTTCTTCTTGCCTGGTCATACTATATAAAGAGAAGAAAAAAAAAAGATGTGAATTTCTAAGTCTTAAAATGCTAACCTAACCCCGGCGAAAATTTGATGAATTGTTCATGAATAGTTCATGAATTTTGTTCATGAACATCCATGATAAGTACATGAACAGTTCATGCCCATGCATGAACATTAAATGGCACAGTTCATGAAAGTGATAGTTCATGAACCATAAGTTCATGAACATTTGTGTTCATGAACAGTTCAAGAACTAAATTTCAAGATAAGTTCACGAATTTTTTATGAACAATTGATGAATAATGTTCATGAGCTGTTCATGAAAAGACTCATGAACATTAAATGGCCGAATTCATGAAAATTGGAATTCATGAATAATTCATGAACAACCACGTTCATGAAGTTTTGAGTTCATGAAGTGTTCATGAATATTGTTCATGAACTGTTCATGAAAAGACTCATGAACATTAAATGGCCGAATTCATGAAAATTGGAATTCATGAATAATTCATGAACAACCACGTTCATGAAGTTTTGAGTTCATGAAGTGTTCATGAATATTGTTCATGAACTGTTCATGAAAAGACTCATGAACATTAAATGGCCGAATTCATGAAAATTAGAGTTCATGAATATATTGTTCATGGACTTGTATGTAATCAATAATGATGAACAGTGTTCATGAAATGACTCATGAGCGGTAGATATTCATGAAAATTGAATTGAACTCGTATAGGTTTCAATATTCATTTGATGAAACGTTCATGAAATGACTCGTGAACATTTAGTCGCGGATTTATGAAAACTGCACAGCTCACCGAATACCTCATGAACTTGTAGTTTTCTAGTGAACGTTGATAATTCTTTCATGAAGTGTTCGTGAACGTTGTTCGTTAAAATGACTCAATAGTCATGTTGACTTATTCGTTATATTATCAAGGATTCATTAGGGCAGTTTATACGAGAGCTAATAACGCGACATACACAGGACGCGGCTTTATAGAGGGTCCCCTATACCCCTTCACAAAATGCATTCACCTAAAAACATTTAGTCATTTCACGAGTCACGAAAAATCGCAAAAATCGCGTTCACACAAAAATCGAGGCAATCACGATTCACGTAAAAATACGAAAGAAATTCACAGATTAATATTTCGCATCATCTGACGGATTAATAATATTTCGCATTCTCAAAGTCTTTCTCTTCAATCTCAGCAGGATGCAGCAAGTTTGAAAGATTTCTTTCTGTCCTTGCAGTCCATTGTAAAGACTAAAGGTCTGTAAACACTGCAATCATGCCAAATTGCGCCTGGCGTCGCTTTTTATTATCTTTGTCTCAACACTCTGAAGCCTGAAGGTCTTCACTTGACGAGTACAATCGTCTGGAGTTTAAGTCAGAGTAAAATAGTCAAAATAATAATCTGTAAGTACCGGTGTTCAACTGTTCGAAGACAAACAACAGAAATTCCATTAATCCTAAAAAACTGTTCACGCAAAACAGACGATTCACGAATCACGTTTAATTCTAGCCTTCATTCACGGGTCACGGTTAAATCAAAAGTTACTTTCACGTGCACGTAAAAAGATTTGAAACCTTACGATCACGAATCACGGATTAAAAAAATCATCGAATCGATCACGTTTCACGGGTAAGTAAAATAACCCAATCACGCTTCACGCAAAAAGTATAGAGGACCCTCTTTATACACAAGACGCGAAACACTTGTAACAAAACATATTCGTTATATTATAAGGAATGCGTAATTGGATTCATTGGGGCCGTTTGTAGGAGAGCTTAACGTAACTTACACAGGACGCGGCTTACACAAGACGCGAAACACTTGTAACAGTAACAAAACATATTCGTTATATTATAAGGAATGCGTAATTGGATTCATTAGGGCCGTTTGTAGGAGTGCTAATAACGCAACTTATACACAGGACGCGGCTTACACAAGAAGCGAAACACTTGTATAAAAGGTACAAAGACTAAATATTCTCGTCTTATACACACGCTACGGCCTGTTCAAAAAGGTCGTATAAATGGGTCAGATCAAGGCGCCTCTTATCGGCTCTCGTATAAACGGCCATAATATAAACCTTAGTTTACCCATCGGCCGAGTTATAACAAGTAACACCGGCGATTTTTGATGCGATAAATATCACCAACTTCTGGTTTAGTGAAACCACGGCACAATCCGCGGACTGTCGTTCACATAACATGCATCTAAATTAGAAGTTGGTAATATCGTATCAAAAATCGCACTAAGATCCTTCACAAATATTAAAGCGACGCGCTTTACAAAACCATTAGCCACAGAAGTGGTGAGACAATCAGACAAAGCATTTGAAGAAACTCGATTAAACGCTTACACAGAATGTTAATAGGACTACGAAAAACCCCCGAGTAATACAGATTATAATCAAGCATATATTGCAACCGGACTACATGACACAGAGAAGAAACAATTTGACATAGATTTACCTCTGAATGGCACCGATTGTCCGATTGTTAATTTGGTTCTTTCTAAACGTTGAAGAGAATTTCAGAAGACTGAGAGCTATAGCAACATTAAATGCAAGTACCAGCGCATTTTTCCTCCTTTCTTTAGGACGTTCACCAGACTGTGTGGAATTATCCATTCCAATTCCATATATCAACGGCTTTTAACGCACGCACAATATTCAAATGTTCAAGGACAGGCGCCAAAATCATAATGACACTTGAACGGATTGAATTACGCACTATCATATTATAGCCGCAAGCATCTCTGACGGGATTGGAAAAAGCTCAATGCCTCAACAGTATATTTTATTTAGTCTACTCTGAGGAGTCTTAGGATTTATAGGTATTATTATGTTAGCTAGATCGCAGATGCGAGAACTGCTACTGCTACAAGTCTATTAACGTCCTTTATATTCGATGATAATAATTATGTTGGCAAGAGATTAAGTAATTATCTCTTCGGCTTTGCATGCCAATTATTGGGTCAAAATAGAAAAATTCAAAGTAAAATTGCATGCGCTCATTCAGACAACTATATAGCATTTGGACTAAACGGCTCATTCTTCACTTTAACCTAGACTAAAATGAATTACGGTACGTTTTGACTTTTTGAATCTAGCTAGTCTATATTTAGCCATTTATAGCCTCACTGTGTAAAATGTCTAAAATAAGAAGCTTCAGACCAATTTTGCAGTAAAACCTTAACTGGCAACAAAGACATGCGGATTTGTGTCACAGCGCAAAGTTTCTGCGCTACATGCAGTGGAATCAAATTAGTACATTTCATGAAATGTATTGTTCATGACCGATGAAATGTTCATGACCAAATTTCACGAATCTTTCATGATTCATGAATAACTGTATTTTGTCAAAATTGTAACTTTTGTTCATCAAAATTTCATTAAATATTCATGAACAAGTTCATGAAATTTTCATGAATAATAAGTTCATGAAATAATCAATAGATTTCCTATGAATATTCATGAACAATCATGAACGATACAACATAATGAACATAAAGTTCATGAACTAATTTGTTGTTCATCAAACTTCATGAACTGTTCATGAAATACATTCATGAATAGTTCATGAACAGTTGTTCATGAACTACATGTTTCATTTTTGATGAACTGAACATGAACTATTCATGAACGGACATGAACATTCATGAACGACCCATGAAAGTTCATCAATTCATGAACAAATTTTCGCCGGGGAATACACACCTGTAGGTTTTATTGTGGTTGTATTCTCTCTTTGACAGGCCAAACTATACAAAGAGAGGGAAAGAAAGACATATTACTTTCTAAACCTTAAAAATGCTGTGCTAATACATACCTGTTAGGTTTTATTGTGGTTATTATATTCTCTCTTTGCCAGGCCAAGCTATACAAAGAGAAGAAAAGAAATACATATTACTTTCTAAACCTTACGAATGCTGAAATAATACACACCTGTTAGGTTTTATTGTGGTTATATTCTCTCCTTGCCAGGGCAAGCTACACAAAGAGAAGAAAAGAAAGACATTTAAGGGAGTTGTCATTATCTATGGGGAGGGGGGGAGGCAAATAAAGTTTCACTCCCATATATAGGGGGGTCAGAAACGTTTTACTCTAGAGAAGGGGGGGGGGGGGTCAAAACAATTTGAGGCTTAAATACCATGTCTAGAGTTCTGATTTTTAAAATTGTCATGAATGCATGACATTGACCTTTTTGCATTTGCATACTATAAAAAAAGCACAAATGGATAAAACATTTTGTAAACTTTTCCTCTTCTGATTAACTGTGAATATAATACCATTCTAATAATACAGTACCACTGTACTAAGTTTTCGGATTATTGACTAATTAAGTTTGATCTTGAATATTATTACAAAAAATTTAGAAGACACAGTGATTTTAAACATGTGGCATTCATTGTCCTGTTATTAGATGATAAATATTAAACAAGAAATGTTAAATAAAATATCTTGTGCTATTTTGAATATATTATTTTAAATTTGGCTCACCTATACACCGGTCTTTGTTTGTATGCGGGTAATTTATTGGTATGGAAAACAGCACTGGCATAGCCCAGGGCCGTAGACACCGGGGGGGGGGGCTGGGGGGCCTTCAGCCCCCCCCCCCCAATAATTTGTAAACTAGCGATAATCTGTAAAGTTTTAGAGGGAAATAAAATTTATGCTATAAATCTCGCCCCAGAATGCGGGAAATGCTGTTTCAGAGACCCTAGAATCCAAAATTTTCCGGGGGAGCATGCCCCCCGGACCCCCCTAGATATCTCACGTCTTCGACGCTCACTACATCAGCCCCCCCAAATACAAAATAGCTTCCTACGGCCCTGTAGCCAAGGGGGCTGAGGGAGACATCGCCCCCTGAATGGTCTCCAAGACCATTCCCATGAAAAGTTTAAATCTGTGGAGAAACTTGTAAGAGGTGTGTGTGTGTGTGTGTGTGTTGGGGGGGGGGGGGGGGGTTACAGTTGTTTTAAGGCCAAGTGAGTGGATCAGTAATGTGTTATATATATAGCAGGCATGTATATATATGCTATAAATTACTATGATATATGATATAAATTAATAAAATGCCTCCAACTTGTTTTAATTTACATTTACTACTAGTTTATAAATAAATCTAAAGATATTCTGACGTGTATCATTCTATGTTAATTCTGGTTTAATAATAGTAACAAAATTATGTAATTTATGGCTTTCAGATTACAATACTCTTAAATACTTGCTCTTGGGTTGGGGGGGGGGGGGGGGGGGGCAAGAACCTCGATCTCCTAGGGGGTCTGGGGGCATGCCACCCAAAATTTTTTTTGATTTCTAGGGTCTCTGAAACACTATTTCCTGCATTTTGAACCCTGGCTATGTACTGGAAAACAGTTTTACCTGTGCAATGTTCTGTCCCCATATAGTTAAGACTTCAGCTAGATACCTGTATAAATAAATAATAATATATATATAAGAAAAACAATAATTGTAAAGAAATAATGAAATGTTAGTCTTGACACCTGAATAAATATTTTTATAGTTATTATATTTTCTGGATTATGGCTTTGCTGTGTGCATTTAAAAAATATGAAAATATAATAAAATATTGGCATGTTTCTTTGACATTTAATAATACCCCACGATGGTGCACCCCTAAAGTGTATCGATTTGTGGTTATATAATTATAAATAAGATCTGACTGTGCAACATAAAACAAATAAATCTTATTTTCTATAGTTTTGTGCAATATATTTAAAACATGTCCAACAATATTGGAAAACAACAGAATGATTTACGTCCAGAAATTTCATTTCTAACTTAATCTTTTTGTACTATCATTCATTTGACCAGTTTACTAGATTTTAAAACTTACCTTAAGCTTTGTGGAGCTAGAATTGCAGCCAGTTGCTGACGCCATAACATTTGTAGAGTTGTCCAATTTTGCCTTGTTTCAATACCAGTGTTTTGGGAAGAAACGAGCTTCACAAGCTTTCAAATTAGTATTGTACGTACTGCTGGAACAAACTTTCTGTTATATCTCCAGAGTCATGTCCAATGAGAACAGTTAAGTGATGATTTTCCGCTTTTCATTTTCATCAAGACATTCTGGGCTGAAAACTCACACACTTGTTGCACGTAATTTCCGCCACAAAAACATTCGCAAAAAAGACGTCAAAGTTTGAAATAAACATCCATCGTTTTTTATGTTAATTCAGCAATAACTGTTGTTTGTTTTTCCATGCCAGACAGTTTTACAAAGCGCTCAGCAAACTCTTCAGTCTCTTGTCTTTTTTTGCTGACGAAGTCACGAAAAATTCGTGTCGCGACACGCTGTTACCGCGGGAAAATCCACGCAGTTTTCAACAGCTCTGATACAACCTGTTCAACGTGGCTGTTACAGTGCTGATATCGTCAGTCCTGATTTATCTGATACCAATAGCTTCCATCAGTGCTGTTGCCCCATCATAGCTGTTACAGCCTGTTCTTACAGACGGCTACAGATCTGTTGTCAACATACCTGTATCATTCTTTTATATCAGACTGATACAGCACTGACAGACCAACAGTCTGTTGCAGTCTGATGCTGTCAGTTCTGAACAGTCTGTGGACGTCTACAGCCTGTAACAGCTATGATATCATACCTGTATCAGGCCTGAAGCTGCAACAGGCTGTAACAGACTGTGGCGTTTTTAGGTGTGTAGCACTCGTCCTTCGGACTCGTGCAATTTTGATAGTCTTTGAAAAACTCACTCGTGCATGTTTTTTCCAAATTGCACTCGAAACCATGCTATTACCTATACAAATTCCTTGGGGTTGTGAACCATCAAAGCTAAAAATCCCCCACCATGGGGCCAAAGGTGCATGACAAATGCCCCACCCTGGGGGTAGATTAAAATATACTCCCCAAGTAAAGTTACTGGTAGATGCATGTAGAATGTATTTTGTAACGATTTTGTAAAAGGCCCATCTACACGCAATGATTTTTCTTCATGACTATCATATCCTAACAAATCTCTGGATTTGACTGATGCATAAAACATAAAACATGCAGGAGTAAAGCATTAAAACACCAGAGTTAAACTTTAAAACACAAAATACCAGCGTTAAACATTAAAACACAAGAGTAAAACATTAAAACACAACAATAAGACATTAAAATACAAGACTTAAACATTAAAACATTAGAGTCAAACATTAAAACACCAGAGTTAAACATTAAAACACTACGTAAAACATCAAAACACAAGAGTAAAACATTGAAACACAACAATAAAACATTAAAATACAAGACTTAAACATTAAAACACCAGAGTTAAACATTAAAACACAAGAGTAAAACATTGAAACACAAGAGTAAAACATTGAAACATAAGAATAAAACATTAAAACACTAGAGTTATACATTAAAACACTAGAGTTATACATTAAAACACTAGAGTTGAACGTTAAAATACCAGAGTTAAACATTAAAACACCAGAGTTCAACATTAAAACACAAGAATAAAACACCAGAGTTAAACATTAAAACACAAGAATAAAACATCAAAACACAAGAGTAAAACATTAAAACACAAAAATAAAGCATTAAAACACTAGAGTTAAACATTAAAACACCAGAGTCCAACATTAAAACACCAGAGGTAAACATTAAAACACAAGAATAAAACACCAGAGTTAAACATTAAAACATCACAGTTCAACATTAAAACACTAGAGTTAAACATTAAAACACAAGAATAAAACACCAGAGTTAAACATTAAAACACCACAGTTCAACACTAAAACACAAGAATAAAAGACCAGAGTTAAACATTAAAACAACAGAGTTAAACATTAAAACACAAAAGTAAAACATTGAAACACAAGAGTAAAACATTGAAACACAAGAATAAAACATTAAAACACTAGAGTTGAACGTTAAAATACCAGAGTTAAACATTAAAACACCATAGTTCAACATCAAAACACAAGAATAAAACACCAGAGTTAAACATTAAAACACAAGAATAAAACATCAAAACACCAGAGTTAAACATCAAAATACCAGAGTTAAACAATAAAACACAAGAATAAAACATTAAAACACAAGAGTAAAACACAAGAATAAAATATTAAAACACCAGAGTTGGACATTAAACAGAAGGTTGAACATTAAAACACCAGAGGTGAACATTAAAACAGAAGAGCTAGTAAGCCTTTTAAACACAGTTTAAAACGTTAAAACATCAAAATAAAGAGTCAACACATCAACAAAAGGTGTAAAACATTAAAATAAATAGTTAAAAAGTGCTTTGTCATCGTTTCCCGCCCAAACATAAAATCAAGTTTTTTTTAAATTTACCTTCAAATACGTCTTTTAGAGTGGCCAACTTCCACTCCTCCAGTTTTTCGGCAACAAAACTATCCATCATATTACCGTGCCATTTCGTTTGCGTGAATTAAAGCATCAAATACCTTCGAAAAATAGCTTCTAAAGCAGACTTTCTTTACAATGGCGGCGAAAAAGTGAGCTGTGACCGTGAGTAGATCGGATCAGCTGATCGGATGACAACCAATCACAAGCAAGATGATATTTTTTCACCAGATTTGTGTTGAAGCGATTTCGCAGCGATTATGCAGTGAAGATTTGTTACGATATTAACCAGGATTTTTGTTACAAACAACCAGGATAGGGTTAAAAAAAATTCACCAGGATATTTTCACCAGATATTTTTTAGAGTGTACTGACTGCATGGGTCACGGTCAAACCGTGAGAGTTGGCAGGTCTGTATATTATTAAAACACTGCTCAATTTTATGGTCAATAAACAAAGTCATATAGACACATATTGATCTTATGAAAGAGGATATGAACAGTTAAATGGTATTAAACAGTATGTATTTCTATGCCATATAAAACAAAAGGTCCGCTATGCGTACATGTATCTGCGCCAAACCCACCACTGAGAATCTTGTCAAGACCTTGTGTGATCTTGGAAAATCTTGTAAGATCTTAAGGTGGCTCCATACAGTTTCTTGAAAAATGGAAAATACAAGTTTGAGAGTCCAAAGCACATGATTAAACAATTCGGAAAAAGAATAAAACTAAATGTTATGCATAGTTAAACAGTCTGACAATCAAAAACTGTTATCAAATAAATAGCAACAGTTGTTGCTATGCCAACAATGACGTTTCAAAATGGCTGCCAATTACCCTTCAAACTCATTTAATTCGGAAAAAACTTTGGTGACCCCCAATTTTTTTTTCATTAAAACTTTCCTTGAAGTATGAGTAATCAATAGGCCGATTTAAAAAAAATTCTGTAGAACGAAATTTTTTAAAAATTAACAAACATGATTTTTCCGAAAAAGAAATTATTCGTTCTATAGAATTTTTTTTAAATCGGCCTATTGATTAATCATACTTCAAGGAAAGTTTTAATGAAAAAAAAATTGGGGGTCACCAAAGTTTTTTTCGAATTAAATTAGTTTGAAGGGTAATTGGCAGCCATTTTGAAACGTCGTTGTTGCCATAGCAACAACTGTTGGCATTTATTTGGTAACAGTTTTTGATTGTCAGACTGTTTAATTATGCATTACATTTAGTTTTATTCTTGTTTGGGAATTGTTTATGTGCGTGTTTTGGACTCTCATACTTGTATTTTCCATTTTTCAAGAAACTGTATGGAGCCACCTTAAGAAAAATCTTATAAGATTTTTACACGTAGATCTTACAAGATTTTAGCGAGATCTTATAAGATAATTAAAGAGAAAGTACACGTTCTCTGACCAAAATAATTTCTTAACATGACTCACAAAAACTGTGGTAGATCACACTCACAAGTTTACTATAAGTCGCGTTAAAAATACTTACCAGTTTATCAGCAATATCCCCTGTCTCCGAAATGTTTTAGTGCAAAACTTTGTCGGAAATATAGAATTTAACGGCTAACTGCGGGAAGATATATCCCAAAGGCCAATAATACGGCTGTTGAGCTGGACACCGCGGGTCTAAATACCCCTGAATCGTCTGTAGGTTTGTGCCATTCACGAAACTTGTACAGTTAGATAGAGCGTTAAATATTCTACAACATATGTGAATTAGAAAAAATCGTATAGAATATAACCCTGAAAAATCAGTGTTTTAGTCAAAAACTTTGTCGGAAGTATAGAATTTAACGGCTAACAGCCGTATTGGGATATATCTTCATTGCAGTTGAGCCACCGGATACCGCGTGTTTAAAGTAACCCCTGAATCGTCTGTACGTTTGTGCCATTCACGAAACTTCCACAATTAGATAGAGCGTTAAATTCTGTACAACATACGTGAATTAAAACTCAAATCGTATAGAATAGCAACGGAGAGAAATATATTTGAACTGAGATGAGCGCAAATATCAAATTGCATTATTACGCTATTTACTTGGCGTACGGTCGAACGCGGTCATATTTAAAGAAAATCAATCGTCTGTAGGTTTGTGCCATTTGGGAAACTTGTACGGTTAGATAGAGCGTTAAATTCTGTACAACATATGTGAATTAGAACAAATCGTATAGAATAGCAACGGAGAAAAATCTATTTGAACTGAGATGAGCGCAAATATCACTTGGCGTACGGTCAAACGCAATCATTTTAAAGTGTCCCTGAATCATACTACTCCAATCAAACAGCATTGCAATTGACTTTCTTCGAAAATAATGTTGTTCTTCGTCTCGCTCGTAGTTCATACAACATGGCGAGGAAATATAAACAGTCACACTACTGCACACATTACAGGTCAGCGGTTACACCAAAAAGTTAACCCACACACACACAACACGATAGCAATATATCTGCGCGTTGCGCGGATACAATAAATCAATTATAAACTAGGAGTTACTATCGCAAGGAAAGTGCTGCCTTCTTGCCACATGAACTGAATGCAAAATTAACTTGTACAAATACAAAGCCACACTGTATGTATCAATTTATTTTGTAGTCAAAATTGAGATTACAACACTCGGTTTGAAAAGTGTACAAAAACTACTTCCAGTTCACAAATCACAAACCAACACATTGGAGTGGGTTATTGTCAACACTGAATTTTTGGTACCAACCATAATGGATTTGAAATTCTAAACATCAATAGAAATATGCTACCAGAAATAGAATAGTTTGGAATTCAGAATGACACATGTCTATAAATCATTGTCATGTCATTTGTTGACTATTCTTGTTTAATAAATGTACTGTAGATGCTGCATCTGGAATTTTTACTTTTTGGTAATCAAATGTTTCCTAACAGTCTTTTCTTTGCCCCATATATGCAGATATTTCATAAATCATATCTGTCCAGTGAGAATACAGCAAATCCATAACATGTACAGCAAATTGTCCAATCCAAAACAACTCTGAAGCACATTACACAGGATTCCTCATGACAAATATATCATTTTGTATATAGAAGATTTCATTCCATTACAGATGAAGTATATCCATATAAAACTTTTTGGTAATCAAATGTTTCCTAACAGTCTTTTCTTTGCCCCATATATGCAGATATTTCATAAATCATATCTGTCCAGTGAGAATACAGCAAATCCATAACATGTACAGCAAATTGTCCAATCCAAAACAACTCTGAAGCACATTACACAGGATTCCTCACGACAAATATATCATTTCGCATATAGAAGATTTCATTCCATTACAGATGATGAAGTATATCCATATAAAATTATTTGGTAACAAACATTTTGTTGAAGTAAAAATCGATTTCTGTGTAATCCAGCTGTTCAAGTGGCAGCAGTAGTGTAATTGATTAACAATGGTTTCAGTCAGAGTTCCAAAACTATAAAGTCATCTTAGATTTATGAAATTTGTTGAACTCTGAATATATAAACTAAACTTACAGATATAATCACTTTGACATTGATATTAAAATCATCATAAGTCATCTTAGATTTATGAAATTTGTTGAACTCTGAATATATAAACTATAAACTTACAGATATAATCACTTTGACATGATATTAAAATCATCATAAATCTCGATATTTATAATGAACCCTGTTTCCCTCGATATTTATAATGAACCCTGTTTCCCTCGATATTTATAATGAACCCTGTTTCCCTCGATATTCGCAACTTTATTAAACCGGTTCACTACATCGATAAATGAACTCTGAATATATAAACTAAATTTATATAATCACTTGTCTTATGTACTCAAAATTTCGGGTAAAACACTTTAAGACACATGTTATTCTTTGAGGCGAATTGAAGAAATTTTGTTGAACAACCCCCTCATTTTACAATGAACCCTGTTTCCCTCGACATTCGCAACTTTATTAAACCGGTTCACCAAAATGAACTCTATATAAATGAATATATAAACTGAACTTACAGATATAATCACTTTATGTACTGAAAATTTCGGGTAAAACACTTTAAGACAACACTTTAAGACACACCTTATTCTTTGAGGCGAATTCACCACTTCAACCCTAAAAACACGTGTAGTGTCACGTGATGCAAAACGTAAACAAAGTCGAAAAATGCGGACATTCAGCGCGTTGCGTCAATATGGTGGTCACTAAGATGCGCTTGGGAAACTTGTGAAAACGATTCTCGATACCCCCATTTGATGATCAAAAATAAGAAAGGCGATCCTGTACACTTCGTTCGATTCCCTGCTTCGAAAAGAATGGTGGATAAGCGACTGCGATGGATTGCGGCTTGTCGTTGAGGCGATTCGTTTGTCTGCTCAAAAGACAGCTATATCTGTAGTTTGCACATCCTCGGAGAGATTCCGTTTCGGTGATAGCTAGGGAAGAAGAGGTAAGTTGTCTTTTTCTTCAGTATATATATATATATATATATATATATATATATATATATATATATATGCTTGTATGCTTGTATTTTTCCTTAGGTTCATAAGGCTCTCGATCATTGTTTTGTACGGGCAAGGTGACTTCAAAAGAAACGCAGATAATCATGCGTGCAGACTCGTATTACATGTTGATGCTATATTGTGTAATTTGAGTCTGCACGCTCCCACAGAGAAGCGAAGACGATTGTCAGTGGAGAGACTGCCCTTTCTCTTTTAAAATTAGCTGAACCTGTTCACAACGAAGTTCCAAAACTAATGGAGGAATTGTCTATTACAGAAACTTTGGTAGCATTGGGTAGTTTCTGCACTGACAATTGTCTTCGCTTCTCTGTGGGATGCGGGATCTGTGAAGTCGGCTTGCCTTTTCAAAACAATGATCGAGAGCCTTTAGGAACCTAGGAAAAAATACAAGTATATATACTGAAGAAAAAGACAACTTACCTCTTCTTTGCTAGGTATTTCCGAAACAGGGTCTGGGTTTTCTGATTGAGTCCGTTCTCTCCAACGACGTGCAAACTGCAGATATATACTTATAGCTGTCTTTTGAGCAGACAAACGAACCGCCTCGATGACCAGCCGCAATTCATCGCAGTCGCTTATCCACGAATCTTTTCGAAGCAGGGAATCGAACGAAGCGTACAGGATCACCATTCTTATTTTTAACCATCAAATGGGGGTATCGAGAATCGTTTATACAAGTTCCCCAAGCGCATCTTAGTCCCCACCATATTGACGCACCGCGCTGAATGTCCGCATTTTTCGACTTTGTTTACGTTTTGTATCACGTGACACTACACGTGGTTTTTAGCGTTGAAGTGGTGAATTGAAGAAATTTTGTTGAACAACCATCTTATTCTTTAAGACGAATTGAAGAAATTTTGTTGAACAACCCCCTCATTTTACAAACGAACTTGAATAATTAATGAGCCCCCTGGAAAACCGACATCTCCACATCTCCACATCTCCACTCCTAAAGGTGGATTTCCATTCAGTGCATTTTATCGCGCGATCGACTTTTTGCGATCGCTTTCTTTTGAATTGTGGGTTGTCAAGCGGAACGCATTTCATTAGCTTTGGTTGAATACACACATTTCAAAAGAAAGTGATCGAGAAAAGTCGATAGCGCGACAAAATGCACTGAATGGAAATCCAGCTTAACATCAGTTTGAGATCATGTCGACCATACGTAACTCGGCCGGGGACTGGACACGAAAACGCAAGAACGTCATGTAACGTCAAGAATAGGGTGCTGCCTCCCTGCGGGTCGGCAGCAAATACATAGGCGTAGAGTAGGGGGGGGGGGGGGGGGGGCGGAGGCTGAGGGGCTTTAGCCCCCAGAGAAATCTTAATGGGGGGGGGGGCTGAGCCCCCCCAGAAATTTTGCAGCAACTGACTCATCAATCACCATTGACAAATCATTGGTTACTCGTTAGGCTAAAGTAACTGTTACAGCCTCATTCCTGGCAGCCAAAAGCACCCATATACAGTGATAAGTCAACCCAGTAAACACAACATCGAAAAATTGTTGAAATGTGTTGCATTTTAACTAGTTTTTATGGCATTTCATGCCGTTCAGTGTTCTTAAAAATCACCCCTCAGAATGCAGGAAATGGCATTTCCAAGACTCTAAATTTCAAAAATTTCTGGGAGGCATGCCCCCGGACCCCCTACAAGAGTCCCTTTTTGTAAGCGCCCCCCCCCCCCCACACACACACACACACAGAAACGGGAAAATTCTTAAAAAGGCCCTGTTCAGCACTTCAGCCCAGTGTGCTTGCATCAAGCCAATATTCACGATCAAGATGGAAGGATGTTCTGTCACTCTGCTGGAAATAACAAACTACTTTGACTTTTGGAGGAAAGCTAAGGATGAGTGTATTGGTGAAATTCATGTTAGGCAATTGTTTGCCATATTAAAGGAGAGGTAAGTTAGTTAAAATAGCCTAGTGTAAAGCGGTAATTGACAATATATAACGTCATCATATACACAGTACAATAGAAATCGAAAGTAAACGCTGCTTAAAGTCTTATCAGACTCCAGGTTTTAAACAATGATTTTTATTGTCATATTTCACCAAGTTGAAATGCAACAAGTTATGTGTTAATAAATTGCATTAACAAGATTGCAGCTAACAAGCTTGTTACAAGTTTTGTGAAAAACATGGCATGTCAAGTTTATATGTACCGAAATAGAAACTGGTAATTAGTATACTTTGTTTAAGAAATAAAAAACGTGACTCATGCAATTATCGAGTTATAGTGCATGAGAGATGCATGTAAAAGCACAAGGTGATAGCCGAGTGTTTTACTAGCTTCTCGAGTGCATTATAGGTATAAGAAGGTTTATCATTCATTTCGTTTCTATCCTGCATTCTGATTGGTTAATTCACCTGCAAATAACTGAGTGCAAATAATTTTCTGCTGCAAATAATTTTACGAGCATGTGCACTAGCGATAACGCTGCTGACGGCAAACAATTTTCGTAAACATGGCGGCTAGTTCTTCAGCTATCTGAGGAAATAATCGAGAATATTTGGAAGCATCCTTAATGACAATGTACTTCAGAAAAGAAATAGTGAAAAGGAAGTTTTAGTGAGATAAAAAGCAAGATTCATGCCAGCAAAAAGTAAGTTTTACGAAGATTTTAGTATGCCGAAGACAGAGAGAAGAGTGGCGATCTCTTACTTCAGGCATTTCAAATTTTTAACTATTTTATGAATGATAAATCAA
The DNA here is from genome assembly GCA_964035015.1 of Corallium rubrum. NCBI lineage: Eukaryota > Metazoa > Cnidaria > Anthozoa > Scleralcyonacea > Coralliidae > Corallium > Corallium rubrum. The sequence continues at coordinate 12,595,780 of OZ035997.1, forward strand.
TTATTGAACTCATCTATTGCAAAATATCATGATTTGTCAGTGTCTCGCTACCAGTTATTTGCCACTGCCTTCGGCATCGGCAAATAACTAGTAGCTAACTACTAGTTTTTTTTCAGACCTTTGAAGATATGTATAGATATTCTTTCCTTTGGAAAATGGACTATTTCGAACTGGACAAGCTCGAAACAAGCTCTTGTTTTGAAAATGTTCCGAAAATTCCAAAGTTCTTGATCTGATGCAATAATCGCGTATTCACGTGAACAACGCATGATTAAAGTGATGTAAGAGGGAAACATTGCACTGTTTCCCTCTTCATTGTTGACGTCAGAGGGAAACAGTGCAATGTTTCCCTCGGCAGAAAGAAACATTGAGTTTGTTAAACAACACGTGACCATGATTCGACCAATAGGATTTCATCATTGGCAAACGAAAGTCTTTGGTATATAACAAAACAGTATATCTACTGTAAGTGCAAAAACATGGAGTGCTACATATCTAGGCACATGTTTTGGATAGAGCAAAGTGAAAAGGTGTAAACTGCTGAGATTTTTAGCAATGAAATACTTTTTAATTTTTTTTTTTAATTTAATAAGCTTCTGTATATTATAATAAATATACAAGGAGTTGACTTTAAGAGGACTTTTGAGAGTAAAGTCTAAAGACCATAGTAACAACAACCTGTGCAGTCTATTAATAGTTTGGGGCTTGCATGCATGGCCCCTAGGTCCATGGGCCTCACTGTGATGCACCACCTACACACCTGTAGTGCTGGCATGCACTGACTTTGAGTTTTATGCTGGGCTCTGATATTTATTACAGGAATATGGGATTTTACGTTACGTTATGAGACATTATAATAATAATAATAATGGTTTTATTGAAGCATATCTACAAAGTAGCTCTACATCTTCAATACTATAGTATTAAAATTATTTCTAACAATAAATAAAAAACTATGTGTATATATAAAATAGGGATGCTAAAAATTATATTATATTTACAATTTGATCATGCGTAAATGTAATAAGCATTCTCTAGCATTATTAAATAATAATGTTTTAACTTGTCTTGTAAAAGATATAAAATCTTTGTCATCTCTAATTATTTCTGGTAACTGATGAAATAGTTTCGAAGAGCAATCTTGAAAGGTTCCAGTTTCCAGTGGGATAACTAAGTTGGTGCTTTGGCTCGATCGTAATTGGTGGTTAGCGACACACCTTTCGAGCTTTAGGTAGTCTGGGAATGATGGGTCCCACAGTGATTTATGTACCAGACAAAGAAGATGGTGCTCAGTTCTTTCCTTAATAGGAAGCCACTTGAGCTGATGTAGCACGTCACTTTCGTTGGTATATTTGTTGAGGACGAAGCTTGCTGCTGCGTTTTGAATCCACTGCAGTTTTCTTTGCAAATACTGTGGAAGTGGATAACACACTACATCATTATATTCAAGTTTGGGAAGAACTAAACATTCCACAAGTTGCTTCCTTACGTTAAGTGGAGCTAAGTTCTTCAGTTTTCGAAGGGTGGACAAAACGGCATAACACGATGAAGGTAAATTTTTAATGTGATCCATCCATTTAAGATGTTCATTTAACCATGTACCGAAAAGTTTAAATGACGACGTTCTCTCGAGTACTTCTCCCTTGACTGTGATTGTTGGAACCACATCCTTAAGAGCGTGCGCTGTGGACGTTTGCTGAGATGTAATTAGCATCTGCTTGGTCTTAGATCCATTTAGCATAAGATTAGATTTAGTAGCCCAGTCCTCCAATTTGGTGACATTGTCATTTATCTTGTCTACGATATCAGTAAATTCCTGTGGTGGGCAATGATCATAGAGTGTAGTGTCATCAGCGTATTGAAAAGATGGACAGTCAAGGTTACTTTGTAAATTGTTTACATAAAGGTTAAAGAATACTGGCCCCAAAATGGAGCCCTGCGGTACACCAAAATGAACATTGAGAGTGTCAGATTGTTTGTCATTAATTTGTACAAATTGCTTTCTGCCACTAAAATAGTTAAGAATCCAGTCTAAAGCACCATGTGAGAATCCAATAGCATGAAGTCGTTTTATGACGGTACAGTAATCGACAGTGTCAAAAGCCTTTGAAAAATCTGCAAAGGCGATCAAAGTTGTCTCCTTTCTTCATATCCTTAGTGATATCATCTCTAATTCGTAGCAAAATTGTACCTGTTGAGTGTCCTTTACGGTATAGTCTGAGACTGTGTCTTGTAATACATCGTGTTGGGTATATTCTAACAGTTGTGTAAGTACAAGCCGTTCATATATCTTCGATAGCGCAGGAAGCACCGAGATACTGTAGGTCGATAATGATCCGCTTCTGATGGTGAATCGTTCTTTGGTATTGGAGATACATGGGCAATCTTCCAGGTTACTGGAAAAGAGTTTCTCTGTATATACTCATTAAGGATATGGCTTAGTGGAGGCAATTATATCTGCGACTAATTTGATAAACTTCACAGGTATTTGGTCTGGTCCTGTTGAGCTGTCAGATCTCAGTGACTTCAGTTGTTGCAATACCTCTCTATGTGTAACTTTACGCAGGCAAAATGTATCAGACCTGCAGTATTGTAGAGAATCAATCATTTCCTCGAGGTTATCGTGAGATATTGGAGTAGTACCAAGGAGACGTTGTGTAGTGGAACAGAAATGTTCATTCAGCCTATATTATAGGATCCATGTTTATTGGCTTTGGATTCGGATGGAGAATGCGGTGAATAATTTTCCAAAGATCTTTGGGCTTTTTAGAGGACAAAGCCTTTTGGTAAAAGGATCGTTTCAACTTCTTTATGGTGGTTTTTATTCTATTTCGAATATCACGGAAGGCTTGCCATACGACATCCAATTGAGTTTTGTGGGCTAGATATCTCAATTTGTTTCTTTCAATCTGGAGTTGACGTATGTTTTCAGCGTTGAGCCATGGTGCTGGCGGTCTTGTGAGTTTCGTTTTCCGCAATGGAGCATGCCGATCCAAACAAGATTTAAACAAAGAATTGAACAAATCACGTTTGTCATGGGTAATGTGTCAGTCAGTCAGCTTCGGTTGACGGGGTCAGCGTGTTTAAATAAAGTTTTTCTATCTATCTCTATATTCACGCAAGCATAAGGGGCGTCATGGTCACTAATTGTTGGACATGGCAAAACTGAGGTATAGGTAATACGACATGGCATATTAGTAATTATGTGGTCAATCAACGTTTTTGATTTAGATGTTACACGAGTAGGGATCTTAACTAGTTGATGTAGATTGAAGGATTCCAACATGTCAGTATACTGCTTGACCATGACCCCTTCAGGTTTCAATAAATCAATGTTAAAGTCTCCGGTGATCATCAAAAGTCCATCCCAATTTATGTTTAATTGACTAATTAAATTTTCAGTTTTACCAAGCCAGGTCTGATAGGCTTGCATACGATTAGAACGGTACATGACTCCCAAAAGCAGTTTACTGTGTTTATTACGGCCATTGATTTCTAGCCAAATGTGTTCTAGCTCAGGTTCAATTTTCTCGATATCCGCTCTCCTTTTTGAAGTTTAGTGATTCCTTTATGTAAATTCCTACCCCGCCGCCACGTATATTATCACGATTACGATACAAAATTGAGTAACCAGGTATAGTTACATAGTTTATCAGATGCGGATTGTTCTTGAGCCAAGTTTCGCTCATCGCTACAACATCGAATGGGTGCTCTTTGATTGTGGCCAGTAGCTCATCAAATGTAGACAACATACTCTGGGTATTAAGATGTAAAATTAGGGACCTTAGGCAAGCTTAGGGACCTTAAGCAAGCTAGGACTACGACGGGAGTTAAGTTACTGCATTTAAAAGGAAACCATGGATCAGGAAATCGTATATTGTGTGCTTTGTACGGTATGTAAGATCTTTAAAAAGCAGCTATAGCTTCGACAAAGTGACGTACAATAGATTAATGCCTAAGTAAACTTTAATTTTTAATTAATTTTAATTAATTAATTAATTCTCCCATATTAAGGCTATATACAATACAATCAATATCCTATAATTTGATAGGGCTAGGAGACTTTTTATTTAAGACCCCTAGTTTACAATAGATATTAAGTTTTTTGTTTTTGTCAGTTCAAAGTTATTTACAAACAGAATGAAAGAAATGTAAAAGTGTTAAAACATCAAAAGAGGTGAAAGATATTTTGTACATGATGTAATATAGTGATTAAGCTAAGACATAAGTTGTTGATTATTATAGAATAGATTTAATGTTCCACAGTTTAAGATAATGTACAATGTTTCTTTTTTTTCGTTAAAAATGGGCCGCTTTTTGGCCATGGGCTCCTGGTCAACGGCCAGGCTGATCCCCCTCTCTTTAGGCCTGATGCCTTTTATTAATAAGTCACGCAAATCTTTGTGGATAATTTTTGGGTGACGGAAAGTGCGGTTTTCTGGAGGTAAGGGCCCCAGAAAAAGCTGGAGAAGCGAAAATCAGAGTGAGAGTAAGGGCCCTTACTGTTATGGACCTTGCTCTCCGTCGCCGGTGTGCGCTTCACCGTGGGCGAAGTGTGGCCGAGGGGACACCACTTTCCCCCCCGATTTCTTTATTAGTAGAATTTTAAAAATATATATATACAATTTTGGGTTTGTTCTTTACCTCGCTTCTCGTATTACACAAAAACTAAACAACTAAATGATATTTCAACCATAAGCAATGTTCCGAATTTGTTCTCAAAGGGTGCGGTGGGTGGGGTAACTTCGACTAGATGTTCTGACGAAGGCGATCAAAACCAGAGTGAGCTATTTTGGTTTAGATGTTACACGGTTTGATTAAAGTCGTATTAGATAACTTGTGCATGTGCTTCTTTTTTAATACCTTGTTTTTGCCAAATTGCTAAGAGCAATAAAAGTGACATAATGCAGAAAATGTCATAACTGCGCTATTGCGTGAGAATATTAAGATGTAGCTTCTCATTAATCCCAATTTATCTAGTTAATTTAAATTGGCGCTTAATAAGTCACGCAAATCTTTGTGGATAATTTGTGGGTGACGGAAAGTGCGGTTTTCTGGAGGTAAGGGCCCCCAGAAAAAGCTGGAGAAGCGAAAGTCAGAGAGTGAGAATAAGGGCCGTCATTGTTATGGACCTTGCTCTCATGTCCCAGCCGGGCTTCCCCGTGGTGAAGTTATCGAGAGAAGCGAAGATCAAGGTGAAGGTAAGGGCCCTCACCGTTATAGACCTTGCTCTCCGTCGCCGGTGTGTGCTTCACCGTGGGCGAAGTATGGCCGAGGGGACACCACTTTCCACCACTGATCGAATCGAAGAGAAGATCCCCCACGTGAAGCTTAAATTATTCTTGGATATCTATAGGTATATTATTTACATGTAATGAATGAATAAATAAATAAATAATAAATAAACGACCTACGAAGGAACCTACGAGGCTTTGGAAAACGTGGCGCTGTTACTGTGTTAGGCAAATACCGACACTCGATGCTTATACATGTTGGAATGTCAGGGAGGCCAGAAAAAACCTGACGCTGGTAAAAACCCTGTGGGAAAAGCCAATGACAGGAAAAATTTGGGTGGAGCGAAGACGAAACCAGCAGCTTCTCCACAAAGCAGTTATGTTACAAATTTTGTGCCGAGTGTCGATATCTTGCGAAACAACGCCAGCCTATATATATATATATATATATATATATATATATATATATATATATATATATATATATATATAGTATGTATCTGGCATCGGAGGGAGGAATTTTATTCAAGTGTTGGACTGATTACTCGACTTTTAATTTGTACATAATTGGAGTTTGAGTACTGCCTGGAGCTGGCAATTGAGGTCGGAAGGGAATCGACGATGTTAGGAGAAAAATAGAATAACCTATTGCGAGATTGAAAAAACGCCGTGTTTTGCGTCAATTGCGGTTATGTTCTGAACTAATTTAATGGAAGGTATCCAACTGATGTAGGAAGTTGGATAATTGTACCAATCTGAGTGTAGACCAATGAGGGGTCGTTCGCCATGCTTTCCGTCTAGGCGTTCATTGGTTTTGGTTCTGTTTTACCAACGCTTTCATCTAATATTAAGATGTATCTAAAACGCCTATTAAGTTAGCTAAAACTATCATGTTAAGAGCTGATAAACCTTCGAGGTAACGCTTAAAGGTTACGATTATGAAATTAGTGATGTGAGCATGCGCTTTGATTTAGTATTAGTCCCACATTTTATATTCTAAGTGACGTGGCATAAATAGCCTTTCTGATCATCATTTGTTATTGTACAAATGTTGTTGAACAACTGTTTGCATCTTCATCTTGTATGAGGACGCTACCAGTGTACCTTACTCAAGATAGGTGAATGCGAAGTGTCTGTACACTTGCTACAGAACTGATATCAGTGTCTGTAAATGTGATACAGAACTGATGTTTTATTAAACAGTTCTGTATCACATTTACAGAATACAGACACTGATATCAGTTCTGGACCGGGGTAAACAGACATTGATTAAACCTTAATTTCTTTTGAATTTTCCTCATGAATTATTGAGTTTTAGAAATATATATATATATATATATATATATATATATATATATATATATATAGCGTGTTCTGAGGATTTTGGGTGAAGGAAAATTCGAGTGTAGAATATATACATTTTTTAAGACCAAACCGGGACCAGTTGCGAAAAATGCAACTACACATTTTACGCATACTGTGTAGTTGCATTTTTCGCAACTGGTCCCGGTTTGGTCTTAAAAAATGTATATATTCTACACTCGAATTTTCCTTCACCCAAAATCCTCAGAACACGCTATGTAATCGAGTGAAATGCCCAATATTACTTATAATATACCCATTTCTCTCCTGGCATTACCACCTTATTATATATACAGAACTCGCGATCGAGCTCTCGGCAACCGCCTCCGTGGCTCAGTGGTCAGAGCATTGCACTAGAATCGCAAGGTCGTGGGTTCAATTCCTGCTGGAAGGCCTGTGTAGTTGCATTTTTCGCAACTGGTCCCGGTTTGGTCTTAAAAAATGTATATATTCTACACTCGAATTTTTCTTCACCCAAAATCCTCAGAACACGCTATGTAATCGAGTGAAATGCCCAATATTACTTATGCCCAATATATATATATATATATATATATATATATATATATATATATATATATATAGCGTGTTCTGAGGATTTTGGGTGAAGGAAAATTCGAGTGTAGAATATATACATTTTTAAGACCAAACCGGGACCAGTTGCGAAAAATGCAACTACACATTTTACGCATACTGTGTAGTTGCATTTTTCGCAACTGGTCCCGGTTTGGTCTTAAAAAATGTATATATTCTACACTCGAATTTTCCTTCACCCAAAATCCTCAGAACACGCTATGTAATCGAGTGAAATGCCCAATATTACTTATAATATACCCATTTCTCTCCTGGCATTACCACCTTATTATATATACAGAACTCGCGATCGAGCTCTCGGCAACCGCCTCCGTGGCTCAGTGGTCAGAGCATTGCACTAGAATCGCAAGGTCGTGGGTTCAATTCCTGCCGGAAGGCCTGTGTAGTTGCATTTTTCGCAACTGGTCCCGGTTTGGTCTTAAAACATGTATATATTCTACACTCGAATTTTCCTTCACCCAAAATCCTCAGAACACGCTATGTAATCGAGTGAAATGCCCAATATTACTTATGCCCAATATATATATATATATATATATATATATATATATATATATATATATATAGCGTGTTCTGAGGATTTTGGGTGAAGGAAAATTCGAGTGTAGAATATATACATTTTTTAAGACCAAACCGGGACCAGTTGCGAAAAATGCAACTACACATTTTACGCATACTGTGTAGTTGCATTTTTCGCAACTGGTCCCGGTTTGGTCTTAAAAAATGTATATATTCTACACTCGAATTTTCCTTCACCCAAAATCCTCAGAACACGCTATGTAATCGAGTGAAATGCCCAATATTACTTATAATATACCCATTTCTCTCCTGGCATTACCACCTTATTATATATACAGAACTCGCGATCGAGCTCTCGGCAACCGCCTCCGTGGCTCAGTGGTCAGAGCATTGCACTAGAATCGCAAGGTCGTGGGTTCAATTCCTGCCGGAAGGCCTGTGTAGTTGCATTTTTCGCAACTGGTCCCGGTTTGGTCTTAAAAAATGTATATATTCTACACTCGAATTTTCCTTCACCCAAAATCCTCAGAACACGCTATGTAATCGAGTGAAATGCCCAATATTACTTATGCCCAATATATATATATATATATATATATATATATGTATATATATATATAGGCCATAACAATAACTATAGGCCATAACAAGTGTTAGAAGGTGGATTTTTTATCAACCGAAGACATTTAGCGTACTCTAGGGAGTTGAAAATGTTACTTATCCAGTTCATTAATAATTCATGAAGTAAATTCAAAAGAAATGAATATTGTTTAATCAGGTGTTGTAAATCCAATGCAAATTCGTCCTGGTGTGATATAGATTTTCCGATCGATGTTTTTCAGCTTAACAGCTTATATCTAAAAGATGAATTTGACCAGTCAGATTCGTAATTGTCCATACAGTTTGGACACGAATATTGTACACATCACTTGAAAATAAAGCCCTGGGATGGTACACGTTATTAAGATTAACATGTGTTGATGTAAGCACGATTACATGTAAAAAACTAGTATATTTTCAATGTTTTTCTTATTTCTTCTAGGTATGATGACTACAAAAGCATACCCTTAAAAGAGTTTTCTGAGTCTCTTTCATCTTTGTTTACTGGCCAAAAAGTTGCATATTCTTTAAATAACACACAGGAGAAAAACATTCTTGAAAAATTGGCAACTACAACTGTAAGTAAAATTATTAGATATTGGATATTTTTACTCTCTACTTTTTTGTATTTAATTACATTTAGCTGATTAAGCTAATTTCTTTACTTTGTCTCTCACTTTAAAATACCGAGACTGGAGTGTTACAGTTAATGATTTTGTTTCTATAAGTCTCATTCGTTTAAAAATTTACCACATTGGAAGAATGACATGGTATTCCAATTAAACAGAGATATCACCACGACATGGCAAAAATACAAGCAACTGAGCTGAAAACACACCGCTCTTAGTACAACAGAAACCGATAATACTAACTGTATGTAGTATAAACCAACTAGTGGATTACAATAACTACAAATGCTGCATTCTGATTGGTTGAGCTACGCACTGTCTATATGTAGAGGAGAAAAGTGTGGAACCTATGGTATTTATAGTTGGTGAGAAGGAGTCCTGAGAAGATATATAGATGGAGAACCAGGGAAAGAACTAACGAAATGCAGAGGACATTTGGAATAAGGCGAATACTGGCTTGATTGAGACAGATGAGCGTGTGGTTAGAACTGAGAGCAGTAAGAGGCATGAAGAGAAGGGCAGTTGGTGGTGGCGCAGACTCCGCAGAGAAGTCCAAGAACCATTAACTCATTCCTGTCCGAGGACTGTCCCAGAGGTGAATAAAATCGTCTGGCGTTAGCTAGAATAAAATACTAAAGACCGATTCGGATAGGAAAAAGTTAAGAGGAAGAAAACGACATTTAGAGAATACAAATCGGAGAAATTTTGGGCCGACTCGGAGAACAGAAAGCTTGTAAATAAAAAAATCATAACGGCTGTTAGTGAAGCCATATATATATATAGTAGGAGGCCGTACAAGAATGGTATAACAAGCTATATGGATCGGAAGGGGGAAAAGTGCGTATAGCATATCCAAGGCAAGGATGAGAAGACGGAGGCGCTGAATAGTAAGACCAGTCGGAGAATGGACCTGAAAAATTGTTTTATGATGAAAAGAAAATACAAGCACGATGGAGAGGGTATTTTCAGGAACTACTGAACGTTAAGGATCCGATGGCAGTCCGACCGGAATGTGGTAAAATAAAAGCCACAGAGAAACCACAGAGGGAGAAAACTGTTGGAACACGGTCTGAAAGTATTTGAGTAGATGAGTGTTTGCATACAACAAGTATAATACTGATAGATACGCCCTGCAGTGGATTGGTGAAAAAGAAAGGAACATGGATGGCTGCAATTTTTATATAGAGACAGGAGAAGAGACTGGAATATAACGGATTGTCTTGGAGAATGCAAAGTGTGTGACACAATCACAGCTGTAGTATATTGATGTTTGCGGAAGGAAGGAGTGACATAAAAGCTTGCGAGGCTGATTCAGGAAATGTATAGGAGCAACGACGATGGTGACTGAGATGCAGTGGACGAGTGCGTGTCAAAAGTGTGGTTGCATTAAAGTGCTCATAAACCCAAATATGATATTACTGAATATGGATTCTATTTAATGTGTATAGTTGAATGCCAAAATATTATTTGATTTGAACTTTTATTTGTTGTCATATTGAGGTTTGTATTTCCAAAATGGTAATGAGAATGACGTCTATGTACAGTAGGCATAATTTTCATACACAATGTTCTGTTACCCGAGAAATATTACCCGATTCGCATGTTAATGGGATACTTGAATAGTATATTCTGTATTTTATCATTTTTTTCCTTAAAATCTTCAAGCGGTTTATCATAAGAAAAGAAAAACACACACAAATGCCAACATTGACGTCATCCTCATTACCACTTTGGAAATACAAACCTCAATATAACAACAAATAAAAGTTCAAGTCAGAAAATATTTTGGCATTCAACCATTCACTTTATATAGAATCCATATCAGTAATATCTTATTTGAGTTTATAGGCACTTTAAGGATCTGCACTTATCGGTAGTCCTTTTTATTTGTATTGATGCTAATAACATTACTAGAGCCAGTATCTTTATTATATGATAGTCGCACGCTCAGAGGAAGACTTCAGAGAAGGCTTTTTGTGTCGCAAAAGACATAGGAGAAAGAGGGACTGAAAGTAAATACTAATTAGAAGACAGAAGTCATTAATGCAGTTATAATTATAAAGGATACACTAGTAAAATAGCCGGTGCGGTTGGCGAGCTTCAAGAAAAAGATCAGTGATATAGGAGGTGGGCATGAGCTGACAGTGAAGGACAGGATCAAGACAGTGTGATCGAAATGTAGAAAAACAGGGGCGTCGCTGGTCACACCCCCTCCCCCCAAAGGTTTTTAGAAAATAGAAAAAATTCGGGAAATGGACAATAAAATATTAAATTCGGACAAACTAAATATGGTAAAGTAGGACTGAAGTGAAATTAAGAAAAAATCTATAAGCTTCTGTCTTATAAAATCTGTCCATTAAAATTCAGGCAATTTTAAAGACATTAGAATATTCGGGCAAATTTAACTGTACACCCCCCCCCTCCCCACTCTCCTCAATCAAAGTCGGTTTACGATACCCCTGTAGAAAAAGTGAGCGTGATCAAATTTCGTTGAGGTCAAATAACTATATATTGTGTAAAAATACAAACTGTTAAAAAAACTCATTAATTCATGAGGAAAACACAAAGGAAGGAAATCAGTGCCATGTCCGTGGTTTTATACCTTATAAAACATATTGACGTCGGAAAGAATACTAAGGAACATTTTATACAAAGAATACTAGTGAACATACAATATTTTATATAAAGAATACTAAGGAACAAACAATATTTTATATAAAGAATACTAATGAACATAGCAACCATGCAATAACAAAACGTTTTTGAAGCCGTTCAATAAACTCGCATCACGTGTTTTATCAGGTAAAAAAACCACTTGGGCTGCGCCCTCGTGGTTTTAAACCTTGATAAAGCACTGCTGCTCGTTTATTAAACATTACATAAGCCTAGTTTCCATATAATCGCCGGCGATCCCCCAGGATCGCTGGATCGCTATATGAACGATTATATGGAAACTATAGGCTATAGTTACTCGGGCTACTTGTGATAGGCCGTCTAGGTTTCGCCTCGGTTTCTGTGTTTATATTTGTTTTCGGTGTCACAAAATTGTATTTTTGCACATTTTACTTCCGGTGTACGGTCAGCTGATTAGGCTTAACCAATCATGATGCGTGATCACTTGCATCGACAGCCAAGTTCTTTCTATTCGACAGCTTGGTGCATGTTTGACGAAGTACTCTCGAAGCTTTTAGAAGATCACAAGATAGTGAGTTACTGAACACTGTTATTGATCAGTCATGTGGCTGACAACTGTGTTAATGTTAAATTTGCTCACTATGCTTACAACTGCAGACATTGATGGCGGTAAATTTACACTAAAAAATGCTGAGCTATTATTTCGATCTGGGTTAATATTCTGCCGTCTCGATCAAGACAAACTGATTATAATTATTTATATGATTTATTGAATTTTAATGCTGAAAATTATTACTCATATGCTCAAAATCTGATAACCTGCTGACTATTGGAAACTATCTGCAAGATGGGTGAGGCATAAACAACGTTGAAGACAGAATTGACAACTTGAGGTTGAACTGTTTGCACGTCTAGAGTAACGTCGTGATGTTAGCTGCCAGTTCGCCAGCTGCACCAATGTTTTGACGGTCTTGTAACTCGTTCAATTCATCTTTATCACCAAGCTGGCGAACTAGCAGCTAACTTCACGGGGTTTCTATTGAACGCTGGAGTCTACCGAATCTAGCACTGTAAAAACTGTAGGTTATTTTGTACTTTTTAACAAACGCTTATAAATATGTGCACGGTTTCGTGCATATAGGCTATGGCCACTATGTCAACTATGTCAAGTTGCACTACTATCGTAGCCCGAGTGAACGCCTGAGCAGACGTCTTGTTTACTTAATATTCACATGGCTCGGTTTCCTTTGTACTTTTCGGGGAATATATTCAATAGCCCCTGATAACAATGACAAAACAATAGATTAATATTCCCCTCTAATATTCCCCTCAATACTTCTTTTCTATTGTGACTCCTGTCAACCTCGCCCATGTGAAAAATAAGTACGTTATTTTGAGGCCCCTAGGGGATGTGTTTATTAATAAATCACATATCCCCTCGTGGCCTCAAAATAACTTATACATCTTTTTAATTTTGCTGCAAAGTGATCTCACGCCGCCAAATTTTCTTTAATTTTTGTTTTGTTTTCTCTTCCCTCTCTTGCGATATATTCTAAAAGAAATATTGAACCGTTATTCCCGATGACTTGTGGTTGAGTGTAGTCTTTGTGGAGTTAACATTGTTGTGTATTAGTATTTAATTTGTTTGTACAGTTGATTTTTAAATATGGACTTGCAGTAATTGGCTATGCGTTCATCTTTTAATTGTTTACTAATGCTGTAATGTCAGTATTTTAGTCCTTTGATTGTTTGTTCGTTTGTATGTTGGTTTTTGTTTGTTTGTTTGTTTGTTTGTTCGTTCGTTCGTTCGTTCGTTCGTTCGTTCGTTCGTTCGTTCGTTCGTTCGTTCGTTCGTTCGTTCGTTCGTTCGTTCGTTCGTTCGTTCGTTCGTTCGTTCGTTCGTTCGTTCGTTCGTTCGTTCGTTCGTTCGTTCGTTCGTTCGTTCGTTCGTTCGTTCGTTCGTTCGTTCGTTCGTTCGTTCGTTCGTTCGTTCGTTCGTTCGTTCGTTCGTTCGTTCGTTCGTTCGTTCGTTCGTTCGTTCGTTCGTTCGTTCGTTCGTTCGTTCGTTCGTTCGTTCGTTCGTTCGTTCGTTCGTTCGTTCGTTCGTTCGTTCGTTCGTTCGTTCGTTCGTTCGTTTGTTTGTTTGTTTGTTTGTTTGTTTGTGTTTCTTTTCTTACAATAGCAAAGCTTCAAGCAGTTTCAAAAATTGATGTCATATATTGCCTGCATGCGCCTGCCAGGACATTGATAGTGTACCAAGAGCATTACATAAACCTGTTTAGAACGAAAATTGGCTAAGTACGGCTACATGCTAAATTAAGACACACATTTGCGTGTTTCTATGAATAATCATAGTTTATATCATGGTATATCATCGTTTGTAGGTAAATGGAAGACTAGTTGAGGAGGTATTTGTTGCATTATTTCAATATTGGACAAGAAGTGTAAGTTTACCTATTAATATTTTTATTATATTTTTCTAAATCCTACATCACCTAGGCTATATACCTTTTGTATTGGACAATGACCAGCCATAATTTTGCCTGAGCCAGCGCTCCGGTGACCCCAGTGCGCACTGGTTTTCGCTTGCACGATCTGGGAACGAGACTAATGATGTGCTCGACCATCAATGAGGTACTCGACCGTCTACGGTTTCGAAATTTGCGGCGCCGCTATTGGTGAAAAGGTCGATTAATTTATAATGCTAGTATTATTGACTTGAGCTAACTAGCGCATGCGTAGACATTTTTCCGCGGTGTTCCCTGCGAAGCAACTGATGGAATTTGCAACTGCTGTTGTGTAGCGTGTTTCTAAGCATATATCATCCCGAGAGTCGTAGACTTGTAGATTCAATCTGAAAAGGTTTCCTAACAAAATATATCAATAGCGAAGCGCACAGATAACGTCGGATTCATGTTTGTCTGAGTTTATAATTTATTCTTGCATTTCCAACAAAAGAAAATGGCTTATTAAAAATCTCTCGAGATTAAATTTTGGTTTGACTGAGTTTTGGTCTATAAATAGTAACTGTGGGCTTCGCTATTAATAATAAATGATGGACAGTGTGAGGCATGGTAATGTAGACGTGCACATTGACAACCTCGTCCCCAGGGCATTTTGCCTCCACGTTGGGAGGTCGGCGAAAATGGCCCTGGCATCGGCTGGTCGATTCTATAATCGGATTGGCCGGTTTAAAAACTTGATTAATTCAGATACAGTGTAATTTATTCATCAAAATATGAATTGCAATAAATCCACTCTGCGAAGTTCATCCAAAGAATTGTAACGATAGCTTTGGTTAAAGTCAAGAACAACATTAGATATGTTTCTTCCCGACATTTAAATGTATCCTGGATAATCGTGGGGAGTATCATGATGAATAATGCTAGCCAGTTGCATTTATGATAAAAGTTAACATGAGTGATTCGGCAGAGCGTTAAATATTTCTTATTTATTATTCATGTATACGTATTATACAAAAACGAAACACAAAGACTGCATAAATTTTCTTGCCAAAACACCCCAAAATTCTGGGTATCACGTGACCAGCCGATGCCAGGGCCATTTTCGCCGACTCCCAACGTGGAGGCAAAATGCCCTGGGGACGAGGTTGGCACATTGATTCAGCCTGTGAATTGAAAATTTTTGCTTCAACTGAGAATAGACGACTTTCACGATCATGCGCAGTAGCAACAAATAGTCAAATTTTCGTCGGAGATAAAAACAACTGTTTTAGCTGGAACGAGCATATTGAAAATAGTAGAAGTGCAAAGTTTGAAAGTAATTGTTTAACAAATGGAAAAAGTTTCACAAGCGGAAAGTTGACCATTCCAACAGGGATTTATTAGTGATTTAATAGGGATTTTGGCTTGGCGGGCGGGAGTTGCACGCCAAGCCAAAATCCCTATTAAATCCCTAGTGGAGAGCAAAACTTCCGAAGAGCGTAGCTTTCGCACTATTTGTCCGATTTATTTTAAACTTTGCACTTTTACTATTTTTAATATGATCTTTCCAGCTAAAACAGTTGTTTTTACCTCCGATGAAAATTTGAAGTAAAGTTGCTACTGCGCATGAGCCTGAAAGTCGTCTATTGAAACCATGGGTAGGAATGCCGCGAAATAAGATATAACCAGTTGCAGAAAATATTAACAACTGTCAGATTTTGCTGCGCACTCTCAAACGCCAGCCTTTATCATAACATACTGAGTTCGGCGTGCTTGGATGTTGTGAAATTAGGTTTTAGATTTCTTTTGGGGTTTTTTTAACAGCCAATTGTACCAGTCAAGGCGTTTGTTATTGTGGACGTGCAAAATGACTTCATACGTGGTTCTCTCAGTTTAAGTCATTGTCCTGCGAAAGAAGATGGAGAAGAGATCGTTCCAATGGTGAACAAGTTAGTCGAAAACGGCTCGTTTGATGTTTTGGCGTATACTTTTGATTGGCATCCAGTAGATCACTGCTCTTTTTTCTCCAACGTTGGAAATAAACCAGTTGATAGCTCTACCAAGATTGACCAACTTAAGGTATTTGATAAAGTGACCTTAACTAAACCGATTGTGATGGATCAAATTCTATGGCCTGACCATTGTTTGCAGAACGGATGGGGAGCTGAGTTGCATAAAGATTTAAGGGTAGGTGTAAATTTATAAATTAAAGTATTTAACTCTCAGTCATATACGCAAGTTCTGATTGCTATTATATTTAATATGTTGTTGTTGTAGGAGGTTATGTTTTCACTTCTGTTTGTCTGTCTGTCGCCAGGATATCTCACGAAACACTGAACAGATTTTTATGAAAGTTTGTGGAACGATTGATCATAGACCAAGGACCAATCCATTATGTTTTGGTTGAATTTCATTGAGATTTGGATGAGAATTTAATGAAAATCCCTACTTAGGATCCCCACTTACCAGAATGAAAAACGAACAACAACTTTAAGAATGGAGAAAAATATCGGAAAATAAGATAAAAGTAGAAATGGAAAAAAGAGAAAGATAGAATTGATATACCTTATTTCCTTGAATAAGCGCCTGGGCGCTTATATAAATTTTGGGCAAAAAGGTGGTCGCCTATATTCCAGGGAGAGCGTTTAATCGTCGGTGACACTTAAATATTTTCTTTTAACCCGATTCAACTGAACATTTATTTTAACAAAAAACTTTGTAATAATTAGCAAAAATTAATAAAAGAGATAACACGCGTACAAGAGCTATGCAAGCACATGGATGAAAAAAATTACAAGATGCATAGACCTTATTCAAAAATGGCCGCCGAATCAGAATTCTTTTATGTGGAAAAAATTAGCCAATATGACCTCATTTTAAAGTAGTCTGGAATTTCGCACATGAAAACGAGTTCATAAGGGTTCATTTATATGTATATAAAAGAATTCTAATTTATTGGCTATTTTTGAATAAGGTCTATTACTATATTGTAATACAGTAAAAAAAGAAAGTTTAAAAAGCCCCGCCTAAAATACCCTTTTATTACCCCCACCTAAAATAGTGAGCTCCAAGCAAGAGGGGAGCGTTTATTCGAGGGGGCGCTTATTTAAATGGGTTATTAATTATTATTAATTAGTAATTATCAATTGTCAATTGCCATTTGTTAAATGCCAATTGTTAATTGTTAATAGTTAATTACTAATTGTTAATTACTAATTGTTAATTACTAATGGTTAATTACTAATGGTTAATTACTAATTGCTAATTACTATTAATAATTATCAATAGCAATAATCAAACGTCTCTTTCTTATTCTTTAGAAACCAAATCTTTCCGAAGATATAGTCGTGTATAAAGGAAAGTCACCTGATGTCGACAGTTATTCGGCATTTTGGGACAACTGTAATCTGTCTCAAACCAAGTTGTTTCTTAAACTGCTGCAAAAAGGAGTAAGCGACGTCTATGTTGGTGGTTTAGCATTTGATTTTTGTGTAGCCTACTCTGCAGAAGATTCAGCATTGCTTGGTTTTAACACGTTCGTTATTGAAGATGCTTGTAGGGGTGTTGATTTGACTTCAAAAGCGGAAACGAGGAAGAAGTTTGCCAAACTTGGAATCAAACTGCTGCAAAGTTCAGAAGTCATGAGCAAGTAAATGAAAAGGAGATTAAATAATTTATGATCATTTTCTTAAAGTAAAAAGTGTTCCACTGATTTACACTATATTGTGTGCCGTTGCAACATTGTACTTTTGTTGATCGTGGTTAATTGAAATGGATTCGTAACAACTCTATAAGTAGCAAGAGGGCTGGCTCCTCATATAAACACTCCCTGAATGTCACAAATTTCCTCACGAGGCTTGAGAGGAATTTAATCACTAATTTCCCGACATGTCATAGGCCTATATTAGTTTGTAATACCATGATTATCTTATAATAATGCTTTCTTTGTTGTGTAAAAGAGTACTGTTTGGATGTTTGGTCATGCATGCTAATGAGGGGGAAATTAGAAATTCCCTCTGTTTGGGGGAAATTAGAGAGTATATTCTTGGTTTACATGGAAAGCCAGCGTGATCAATATCATCCCAGCATGTTGTAGTCATGGTCGATCAGAATAGGTGATTAATTTTGGGAAGCCCGCCGAAAAAAATGAGGTGCAAGATTATGATAAATAAAATACCTTTCTATAACAGTGGAATTGCTCGAATTGCTGTGTAAAAAATATACTTCTTCCGCTGTTTTTTAGTCGGAGCTTATTATTATTGAGGCATTTGGGCCGAATGAACGTTTGTTTTGTGAAGGTCCAACTAGAAAATTTAAAATTTCGATTTTTTTAGGCTCCAACTCCAGCTTTGAAGTACACTTGTCTAAACTAGGGCGATTAATGCAGAACACAAATCAACTAAGGACCCCAATGGCTCTGTTACCCACACTGATCGTGTACGTATATGTTAGAAATTTCATGATCTTTCGTTTAATGCGTATACTTCAAGTTTTTGCAGCGTGTGTAGCTTTTTAGAATGTTCAAAACTGTGTCCCACCCTTACATTCGTAAATAACAATTATAATTCTGTGGAAGGATTAGAAGAATAAAGTTGGCTAAACTTGGTTGGCAATTGGGTAAGAATTTTATAAATTGCATTCGAAACCATATACAAACACATGTACTACCATTTCTGTTGTGTACGCACTTACCTGCCACTGTGAATACAATATGTATATTACTAATTTGGCTGGGTTTAAAATCTTAAAGTTCACAAAATTTCCACTCTTCTATTAATGTAGAACTGCATGGAACTATGTATTTCAGTGGAAGAAACATAGAGATCATATAAATACTAGAGGGGGCATCCTATCTTAATTTCAGCCAACCACGGGTAACCAATTGAACGCCGCCATCTTGGATTTTTTAGAGGCAAACATTAGGCGCGTTGGTTGGCAAAGGACTGGGTCTAGTACATTTGCCAACCAATTGACTGAAATACCATAGGTAATGGCGGCCCCCATGTGGTTACCAAATTTTCCTGCCAATGCCCCCTCTAGTATTTATATGATCTCTATGGGAAGAAATGGGTTTAGTCATTAAAGTGCAAATGAAACGAAAATTAAGTCAGTCTTATTTGAAAGAACACTCAAAATGACAGAGTAACATCTTTTGCAGTTTTTCGTTTCCTTGCTTCGTTCTTGAGATATTTCAGTTTGTTTGATATGCAAATTAAACATTTTGAAGCCATGAAGTGCACAATGAGTTATCGAAAAAAGTTACATAGCTTTGCTATTATCAAACCAAATTAATTCAAAGGGAGCATGTAGGTGTGTTTCGCCCAGAACACTAAACATGTAGATTTTCAGGTAATTATATTTGACAATATCAAAGATATATAACTTTTTTCGATAACTCATCATGCACGTCATGACGTCAAAATGTTTAATTTGCATGTCAAACAAACTGAGATATATCAAGAACGAAGCAAGGAAACGAAAAACTGGAAAAGATGTTACTATTATTTTAAGTGTTCTTTCAAATAAGACTGACTTAATTTTCGCTTCATTTGCACTTTAAATATAAAAGATCAGAGACAATGCACTGACAGTCGTACAACACACCATTATACTTTAAAGCTCTCTGTCACGAGTGACGAGCATGCGCACAAATGTTAATTTTGAAAAAATTCGTGAACAAAATCAAAGGGATTCAATATGGCGTCGAAGTGAAGAGGCTAATTCGCGGTTGAATAGTTTACTGCTCTGTTTACATATTCGTGATGATAGAAAGTGGAAACTCACATCATCACTGTCATCTAAGTCGTTTTCCTCTTCTCTTCGTTCCATATCATTTCGCTGTTCTCGGGAATGGAACCACTTTTCAGAGGTATGTTTCGCTTCCATTTTCTGGTCATTCAACCGGGAATGCAACCGGGGCAATAACGTTATACTTCATGTAAGAACATTATAGAAAATAGAAATGAATTAACACGGCTACCACGGGAAGAATACTGGTAACGAAGCCCAACGTGTTAGCATGGGTGTGTGGACAGCACATACTAGTACCATTTAGCATTTACACATCAAAGTCTATTCAAATAATACTAAAAACAATATTAATAACCGGGCTATATCAAATAAGAGACTGCTCATTATTCATTATACAAGGGGATCCTGGGGAGAAAATCTGAGACGTAATATTTCTTTCGCTGCCCCAGCGGCGGCGGAAGATCTTTTCTATATTGGAGCGGCTAATTATTCGTCAATAGAATGATAAAAAGTGTATCCCCCCCCCCCCCCCCCCCCCCCCAACCAAGTAAATTTTAGGCCTTTTTTAGCCCCTTTGTCGAAGATATTGGAGGGACTTAGCCCCTTTCTTGGAAATATTGGCAAATATAGCTCCCCTCGTTCCGCCGCCCTTCCGCTGCCCCCTTTTAATAAACCAACCTAGTATTTTAAAGCACCCTCCCAACTCTCAAGACAGAAAAATGAATTTTAGAGCCCCCCAAAAACGGATATACCGAAAAACGGAAATATTCAACCGGGCCATGTCTAGTAATGTATTGCGTCAAGAAATGAGGGTGAAGATATTGTATGTGGTAACTATATCGAGAGTTATCGTCAAAAAACTAAGACCAGTCGAATATACCGGAAAACGGAAATATTCAACCAGGCTATATCTAGTAATGTATTGCGTCAAGAAATGAGGGTGAAGATATTGTATGTGGTAACTATATCGAGAGTTATCGTCAAAAAAACTAAGCCCGGTCGAATATACCGAAAAATGGAAATATTCAACCGGGCTATATCAAATAATGTATTATGACAAAAAATGAGGGTGTAGCTATTTAATTAAGAAATAGAAAACATTTTCCGTGTTCACGCATACAATTATAGAAAAACGAGTGGAAGTTGGAGAACGAGAAATTGAAATGGGCATCCCAATCGAATATAACGAAAAACGAGCTATATATATATATCAAATAATGTGTTATGACAAAAGTGGTGTACCTATCGTTGTAAAAACTAAGCCCAGTCGAATATGCCAGAATACGCGTTATCATCATCATGACATCGTTACTATCATCACTATCATGACATCATCATCATCATTATCATCAACATCATCACCACTATGACATCATCATCATCATCATCATCATTGTCATCATCATCATGATGTTATCATCATTATCAACATCATTACCATCATTATCATCATCTTTATTATCATGGCATAATCATTTTCATTATCAGGATGACATCATGATCATCACCATCAAATCATCATTAACGTCATGAGTGATGATGTCATGATGATGATGATGATGATGATGATGTAATCATTATTATGATTACACGTACAATCGTTATTTGTGTTAACGTTGATTATGATAACGATGTCATTAAGATGGTGATGATAAAAATAATATTAATGATGTCACGATGATGATCATGATGATGATGATGGTGATGATGATGCCATATTCCGGTATATTCAACCGGGTTTAGTTATAATTTAATTTATTAACTTCGCCAAAACAAAAAATTACAAAATATAAAGAGAAAATCGTGGCAGGGTACCACAACAGCAAAACGCCAATTACTGCGGAGTTTGTTGACGGTAACTCTCCATAGAGTTGCAATATACAATAGCTGCACCCTCATTTTTTGTCATGATGCGTTATTTGATATAGCCCGGTTGAATATTTCCATTTTTCAGTATATTCGACCGGGCTTAGTTTTTTGACGGTAACTCTCCATACAGTTACAATATACAATAGCTACACCCTCATTTTTGTCATGATGCGTTATTTGATACAGCCCGGTTGAATATTTCCGTTTTCCGGTATATTCGACCGGGCTTAGTTTTTTGACGGTAAGTCTCCATACAGTTACAAAATACAATAGCTACACCCTGATTTTTTGTCATGATATACGTTATTTGATATAGCCGGTTGAATATTTCCTTTTTTTGGTATATTCGACCGGGCTTAGTTTACTGACGGTAACTCTCCATACAGTTACAATATGCAATAGCTACACCCTCATTTTTTGTCATAATACATTATTTGATATAGCCCGGTTGAATATTTCCATTTTTCGGTATATTCGACCGGGCTTATTCGACCTATTGTAACTCTCCATACAATTACAATATGCAATAGCTCAATTTCTTGTCATAATGCGTTATTTGGTTAATTGCTTGGTTCAATGACAATATAGTATATTCCGGTATAATCGAACGGTGTTAGTATTTTGGAGATAACTCTCGATACAGTTCAGGGACGTAGCCAGGATTTTGAAGGCGGGTGGGGGGTGGGTGGGGTGGGTGGGGGGGGGGGAGTGGGGGGGGGTGGGTGGCGGGGAAATCAAAATAAATTTTTAGGGGGGTCGGGGGCATGCCACCTCGGGAAATCCTGAAATCGAGAGTCGCTGAAATGCCAATTTCCTGACTTTTGGGGGAAGATTTTACAGATTCTAAAGGTTAAAAAACGTCATATAAAATACTCAAAACATGCAAACGTCACATAGATAATCAAAATGCATACACTCAGTAGACTGAATACACGAAGCCGCGGCTGCCCCGGCTCCCCCCTGGCTACGTCCCTGATACAGTTTACAACGCTACTCGATGTATCGAACTCTGAACGCGGCGCATTTTTATGTGGCCAGTTCTAAAGTTGGCAAGGTTTTTCATTTCAAGCCATATTTATAAATTATTTAGCAGTTGATTGTATAAACCTACACAATGCAAAGAAATAACTACAGCCATGTGACACCAAAATGGCTGCCAAAGAAACAAATCAAATGAATTTAGACCTTAGTTACTGTTTTCCCTGTATAAATGAGCAACAAATATCTAAAAAACTATATAAAAATAAATAAAAGGTCTCTGAATACGTCTCTAGCCTTTTTACGGCGACGTTTAGATGTGTTAGACACTTCGGTATCCCGGTTGAATATACCGTTTTTCGGAAGCGAAATATACCTGACTTTTCACGTTCCGCCATTTTGTTGCCCCGCGCCCGCGCAAGAGAATCTGATAGCAAGCGGTAATTAGGTGACAGAGAGCCCTTAATTTACATATATTTCTTTCGACCTAAAAACGTTTCACTGTGACAGCGCTTTGAAGTTTGCCGAGTTCGTTTCCAGACCATATCTTGATTGACTATGTTTTAACCTCAACTCGGACCACCAGTCAAAAAACAACTCGGCTCACTTAATAATTTTAAATCAAACAATAATTTTACCAGGCATAGCGGTATATTTTGCTGGCTAAAATGAAGAATTACGACCGAGTTATTAAAGTGCCTATCTCCTGGGTTGGGGATTTTACATATGTTTTAAATACAAAAATTACATTTCAGAAGTCAGAGCAAAAATGTGGCGTAGGGATAACGAAATAAATATCGAGGGCATTCCCAACTGCACCATCGGTCAATCGTATGATGTAGAGGACGTAATGTTTTACGACAGCAGCGATGATGACCTTGACATGCATGATTGTCGGCGGCGATGGTGGCAACTTATAAAGAGAGAACATGTTGTAAATATTGAAAAATTAAAGACGAACACGTGCTTTCATCGAACAGAAATGTCAATAATCGGAAAAACATATATTACTACAATCAGTGACAAAATACCTTGGGACACCTCGTGTTTGTAGGTTAACTTAATACATTTTACATTTTCTCTCGTGATAGAGTTTATCCCTCCCTCCCCCTCCCTTTACAATGTTGACTTGGAAATAAGGGACGCTGTGAACGTGAAAATGAGCGTTTAAATAGTCACCAACATTGAACAGGGGGGCCGGGGAAACATAAAACGGAAAATGTTGCTTTTTAAGTTGAAGTGTCCCAACACTTTTGTCACTGATTGTCTGCGGAAGTCGTTTTAGTTTATAGAATAAAAGTGGCTATCTAGGAGACTTTTATTTTTAAAATAGTAAAATTTGACGGAAATGTTTACAAATAATTGTTTAGAGAATTATTAAGAGAACTTAATAATTCATTAAATGATCGCTTTTGTTTCTTTAAAAGTCAATATATTCGTCAAGGCATCTTTTCTTGTATTTTGGCAAACATATTTTAATTTAAGTAAGTGCGCCGTCACCAATGCAAGTGAAAAAGCTCCATTTATCCCAAACAAAGTTTACATATACTAACAACGAAACAACTGCGCGTTTCTTTTAGTATGTGTAGAGTAAAACTTGCGGAATAATTTACTTCGATTAACGGCGTCGCGTCAAGCAAGAATTTAAGCATGTTTATGTTAATCAGCTGCGAACACTTTCCTGGCATTCTGCGCGTGTTAGCGATAAAGCTATTATAGGTAGCAAGTATTTTATTCTTCTAACAAGTACTGTATAATATGCGCGATGCTTAATTTAATCACAAGAAACAAATATTGAAGAAATGATATTCGGTTAAAAAGTCGGAAATTCTAAACGTTTATAGATGTTAATTGCAGACAAGTAACTGACAAAACTTATCAAAAATTGTTTCGGGTTTTATTGCCAATCGTAATAAGTACGGTACTACCAATATACGGTGCGATAAAACGCGAAAGATTTGCGGCAACTTATACTGTGAAATTTAGCCTCAAACAACAGTTACGATGACAAATGTCACGGTGCTCACAACGGTTCCCAACGGTTCCCACTACGATTCCCACTTAATCCTGTTGAATTTATTTCGTCAATTCAAGCTTCTTTTAAAAAAAATTGACAGTGCAGCTGATTGCAAGTGCTACTTGCATTGTATACTTCTCGACTGAATCTCTTAACTAGAATTAGACTAACAAAATGAAGGTATTTACAGGTAAAGCGCACACGGTTCCCACTTCCGCAGTATAAAAGCCGATATAATGATCAAGTTACTTGTTGATGTTTAGTGGGAATCGTTGTGAAAAACGTATTTTAAAAGCGTAAATTGTAAAAATTCCTCATTCCCATAATGAAAACGATCATACAACAAAGCTGGTGTATAGAAAATGTCATTTTATTGAACAATCGTCGTTCTATAACGTGTTTTCTTAGTGGAAATCGTAGTGGGAACCGTTGTGGGAACCGTTGGGAAATCAGTCGCACCACAGGTGGCCGTTTTGACTCTAAAATATCATGTTGCCTTGCCGATTTTACTCATAACCAGCGTTGTAAGCCTACTGTAAGATTGCTTTCCATTTTTCGCTTTAAAAGACGGAGTTCAGTTAGTTGTAACAGCATTGTTTGACCAATACAGCATAGAATACTTTTTAGACAATCAGTGACAAAATACCTCGGGACACCTCGTGTTTGTAGGTTAACTTAATACATTTTACATTTTCTCTCGTGATAGAGTTTATCCCTCCCTTCCCCTCCCTTTACAATGTTGAATTGGAAATAAGGGACGGCTGTGAACGCGAAAATGAGCGTTTAAATAGTCACCAACATTGAACAGGGGGGCCGGGGGAACATAAAACGGAAAATGTTGCTTTTTAAGTTGAAGTGTCCCAACACTTTTGTCACTGATTGTAGCTTTAAATTGGTTGTTAAGTTTTAATACGAACATTACTTTTTCGTTGGATAAACATGCATTTGAAATATTAAAAAAATGCGCCACATTCGAAGGGGCCGCTACTTTCGGGAAATTTTAGAAGTGTCACAAATTCAACATTACTTTCGGGGGGGGGGGGGGGGGTCGTTACTTTCGGGGGGGGGTCGTTACTTTCGGGGGGTCGTTACTTTCGGGGGATCGTTACTTAAGGAACTCTACGGTAATGCAACTTCTCCATGCACTTAAACTTTTCAAGTTTATTAATATAATAATAGTATATGTCGAGTTTGGAACTATTGTTCTATACTAAGCAAAAAAGGTCTTCATTGTTACACGCTCACGAACGTGTAACAGTTATATGTTACACGCTCACGAACATGTGTAACACGAACGTGTAACAGTTATATAATGTTGACATGAAACAGTCTAAAAATGCACGAACCGATTCATTTTATATGCAAATACGTTTCATCCATGACATTAGTCATTTGTCAAACGAGCAGCGGGTTTTATCCGGTTACATGTGATGCGAGTTTATTAAACGAGCAAAAGTACCCGGATTCACACTGTTTTTCATGGGAATAAAAAACAATGTGAATCCGGATAGTTTTGCTCTTAGTGTAAACGGGGCCTTAGTTAATAGTTGAATTGGTTTTCTTTGTTCTTTCTAGAGCTGTATCTACGATATATCCCAAGAAAACCGATAATTAAAAATTCAAGGCGCTGAAGGTCGTGGGTTCAATTCCTGCCGGAAGGCCTGTGTAGTTGCATTTTTCGCAACTGGTCCCGGTTTGGTCTTAAAATGTAGTTAAATTAAATTAAATTAAATTAAATCGCTTATGCATATAACTAACAAATACATGAAGTGAACACTTATCGAATTCCCAATAGTATTAATCACAACTCAATAATTTATTCACTTTGGACGCCAAAAGCGTTCTTGTTTTATAGTAAAAGACTTTTACTAAACTTCCCTTGGCTTTTGGGTATATTTAATCACTAATCAACCTCAATGCCATGCTATTACTTATAATAAATACCTTGAACTGTATGCTATATACAGCCCGTGGTACATCAAAGAAAACCGACTCAACATGAAATAATTTTTACGACCATCTTCAGAATATTTAGGCTATGTGCACCACTGATCTCAAATAATAGACTCATTATACTGGATAGAGCATCCGGTGCTCGCTGTGAAGTCGGAATAAATTAGCGGCGGCTATTTCAGTTGGGACCCACTTGGTTTTCATACAGCCACTTTTAAGTTCTCCCATAGCGACAGATACATGTCACAAAAATTTAGCTGGTTCCGATCATTTAAAGCGAAAACCAGAGGCGAAAACTATGATTCAGCAATATTGTGGGTCCCACCGGATATGGCCGCCGCGAGATTTTTAGCCTCACTTCCGACTTCAATTTTTGTCACGCGCGAAGCAATAGATGCTCTATCCAGTATAATGAGTCTATTATTTGAGATCAGTGATGTGCACACGGTAATGTTTCCAAGCGTTTTCGTATATTGCTCACTGTTCTCAAGGGAATCGAGAACAATCAATTCAGTACTTGAAGCAATACGAAAGCGCTCGGAAACGTTTCCACGTCCACACGTATGCGTTTTCGTAGCGTTTTTATATTGTTCTCGGTCCTCATGGGAGCAGAAAACAATGGTCTTATTACCTGAAACAATATGAAAACGTATACGTGTGGGGATGTGGCCTCATATGCAGATGACACAAAGTTAAGCTTAATTCTAACCTGCTAATTTCGTTTTCTGTCTTTCCAGATACATTAGAAACGTTCAAACTTTCGTAGTTAGAAGCAATTTTTTACAAGATGTCTGCTTTAACCATTTACCCGTTGGATGAAAACCAGAATTTGTCAGAGTTAGTTGACAAAGCTTGCGTTATCCGTGTGGCTATGATTTCTGTCCACGGTAATCCCCTGGTGCCAGATACTGAGCTCGGCTCCGATGGAAAAGGTGGTCAGAATGTCTATGTCAGAGAAGTGGGCAAAGAGTTGTCAAAGCTAAACTGTGATGTCACCTGGTTCACTCGCAGCGAGTCTACAAATGAGGAAGGCATCGTAGAAATTTCTCCAACACTTCGTTGTCAATATGTCATTGCGGGTCCGCAGAAGCATGTTAATCGTGATTCCTTGTTTCAGTATTTGGAAATATTCATCAAAGAAATTAACACTTCCAAATTTGATGTTCTGTTAACCAATTACTGGCTTAGTGGATTTGTTGGGCTCGCGCTGCGTCTAAAATCAGATCTTCCACAGGCTCATATACATCACTCGATGGGCGCAATGAAGTACGAGCATGTACAAATGCCAGACATTGGACCGATTCGTCTGAAAATTGAAGATATGATTAACAAGCATGTCGACTGTATGATCCATCAAACCAAGGCTGAAACTACTCTATGCAAAGCTACTAATCCAACCTTGATCAAAGCTGGCATTAACACTGACCGTTTTGAAACTCTCGACAAGAAAACCGCCAAAACAACTCTTGAATTCCGAGATGACGTCGTCAATGTTCTCTTCGCTGGCCGGTTCGCCCCTCAAAAAGGAATCCACTTCGCCATTGAAGCCTTGAAAGAAACGAATGTACCCCATAAATTTCGTTTGATTGGCAACAATAGTGGTATGCCAGAACTTGTTGCATCAAACCCACAAGTTGAATTTCTCGGTTCCAAAACACCGAATGAGCTTGCTGTGTACATGGCCGCATCCGACATTTTTATTATGCCGTCTCTCTATGAGCCATTCGGTATCGTGGCCATTGAAGCAATGGCTGCTGGCTGTTGTCTCATAGTAACCGCTACGGGGGGTCTGGACGAGATTGTGGAACATGGCGTCAGTGGTTTCAAAGTACCTCCTGGTAACGCAGCTGCTATCCGCGAAGCCTTTGAAATAATGGTCGCCAATTCTTCAGTCATGAAAAAAATGCATCAAGCAAACATTCAACAAATGGAAAAGCACAGCTGGAAATCTACTGCAAGAAAAATTCGCAATGAAATTCAGACGCTACACGCCCAAGGCAATAGATCTTCCACCGCTAACCAACCTGACGTCCGGGACGTCGCTTGAAACACATCACTGAATTTACACAGGTCAAATCTGTAGCTCTGGAAAATTACTGAGCCGCATGAATTAATCTTTGAAGCAAAAATCTAAAACATTTTTCTATTGATACGTATATCGTACCGAAATACTAGCCCTTACCGCACATATGAGACTCGTTCCTGTGAATATTGCTGGAGACTTTTTCATCAAGTACGACGTTTTAGACTTTAGGGTTGAATCTACGTTTATCTTTATTCTGTGAATATGGTCTTTAATGTGCCTCGAAACAGTTTATAAATAAATATATATATATGTAATATATCAACAACGAGTTTGAGTGTTTCATCAGGGGATCCAAACACGAGAAAACATGATGAAAGCACGAGGCCAAAGGCCGAGTAGTTTTATTGTTTTCGAGTATTTGGATTCCCCTGATGAAACACGATAAACGAGTTGTTGATATGGCATCTCAATCGAGCGATTTCAATTACAAAATACAATTAAAATAAACCCTCAAGAGATTTTATTCTTGAGTGTGTGTAAAATTTATTCATACAGCAACTTGTTTATTTTGCATAGATAACTAAGATCTTAAGAATTAGATGAACACCGGTTTTCATCTAATATCATGGGCTTTCCTGGCGTATCCAACGTCAATCAGGTGATTGAATGGCCTATTGTAATTGGCTGATTATCTCATGAATTATTAATGAGTTTGAGATATATATTTCACAAATACTTTAATGCAACATGGCCTTATATACATTGCTTTGCGGAGTATTTCAAACAAGCACGGTGACCTCTAGTTTTTTCATACATGTTTTCCTTTATAATACGAACATGCAATCAAAGGCGGGTTGTTTGAAATCTGTACAATGTTTGAAATGTGGCCAATGGACTATAAAGGGTTAAGGAGATAGAACGACATAGTTGCTTAACCCTTTATATAGCCCAAGACTTTCCCATATCATCAAGGGAAGGTTGTGGGTTCGAGTCCCGCTTAGAGCTCAGTTTTTCTGAGTATTACTAACTAACACAGCTTGTACAGCAAACAACTGACAATTATTACCTTCCCATATGCTGAATAAAATCGTCTGGCGTTAGCCAGAATAAAATTCTTAAAGTGGGTAATGGACTATAAAGGGTTAACAGTGGCGGATACAGGATTTTTGCAAGGGGGGTGACTATAAGGTACTCAGTTGTTTCTTTCACAATATTTAACAAGGGCGCGCGAGGAGGGGGGACAGGCAATACTTACTACGTGGTGGCAGGGGAGCGCCGAAGGTGCAACAAACTTCCAGGGGGCTCCGGGGGCATACTCCCCCGGAAAATTTTGAATTTTAGAGTCTCTGAAATAGCATTTCCTGCATTTTGAGGGGGATTTGAAAGAGTTTTGAAGGTTATAAATTACCAAACAAAATACCCAAATATATGAATACACCATATGTCGTCATTGTCGTGGACTCATGGGGATATGTTTTATAAGTTTATGTTCCGAAATTACTATGTATATTCAGATTTCAGATTGAGATTGTATACAATACGTCTATATAATCGTGATTCTTACTTGTTAAAATTGGGGTTTCAAATTTACAAGATATTAGCGTATCAAGATGTCCAATCTTATTGCAAACGGGAGAGGCCATAGCTACGGCCTGTATCAATAAGCATTGTTATACAATATAATTTATGCACGTTTTACACACGAGTAGTGTATCGCTGTATAATCCTGTATTGGTTGGGACAGGGAAGGGGGGTGACTAGTCACCCAGTCACCCCCCTCTGTATCCGCCCCTGGTTAAATCGCCTTGTATTCAGAAAGAGGACTGCTTTCTTAAACTGGAAACAGGATTCTTGCATTATAGACTTGTATAGTCCTGAAGCCAGAACTGCGCTTTGAAGCTCTAAACGTGGGATTGACAACTCTTTCAAAGAGGCAACTCGTGATTTCGCTGCGACAAATCGTACACCAAAGTCTCCATTTTCCAGTTCCCATCGTACATACGCGCAGACACCAAGAGTGCTTCATCAGGATATCGCTTCATGATCAGCCGCACGTACTCGCAACGAGCTGCGTTTGGTAGAAATACAGTGGAAACCGTGCGAGTACTCGCTAGCGAGCTGCGTTTGGTACATTGTCGTCCCCAGAGCCTCTCCCGTGCTGGCGCGCAGTAAAGGCTCTGGGAGAATCCAAACCGGAACACCAAGATTCTTTGGTGTTCTTTCAAAAGCGCATGCGTTTAAGTTCGCGGTTTGGGACTTGGACACGAGATCATCGACAGTTGTTTGTTTTCCTTTCGTTTTCGATTCTGGCGATTTGGCTGCCTCGTATTAACTCGTTTGACTTTAGAACAGTTGTGATTGTGGTACATTCCGTTCGAAGAAGGTATTTGTCAAGCGTGGCTCATCGCCGTGTTTACTCGGCGGGACAGAAGACATTAAAATTTTAATACCAGTTCGCTTCAGAGCTTGGCAATAGAGCCACGTCGGAATTTCTTCGTATTTACGGGCTCTTTTGGTGAAGGTAGTTCTCTTTAATTTGTTGCACCGTTCGTTTATATTTCACTTGTTATTTCATTGCATGAGATTCTTAATATGTACCATGCACGAACAGCCTGCAGTGTTCGGTCGATTGTCTATCTGTTTCAAATTGCTATCTGTCTTCTGTGTTTGATTTAATTATATAAGGGGAAATAGGTTGATTGCTTTGATAAACGTTCGATTAAATTGTTCGGATTAGAATTATGATTAGAATTATGATTAGAATTGTGCTTCGTTGTCAGTTTTCGTGTTTCAAATACTGTTTATTTATAAACAAGCTCCGTTATATTAGGGGCGGATTTAACGTACGTCAAACCCGTCGAGCGACTAAGGTAAAAAGTCCGAACAATAAATAATCCGGAAAACCGCGTTCTCCCGATCACCATGGTTTCAAATTCAAAATTTAAAACAAATCCGGATATATATTTCTTGGCTTAATATATTCTGTCATTCTGGCCAATCACCACTCGTAATATTAAATTTACACCAATCCTGAGCGAAATACGTCGAGAAAATGAAGTCCGTTGAATTGTGTTATGGCAACCAATCAGCGCTCGTAATTTTCGACCTAGGCCAATGAAAAGCCAAGTACGTCGAAACTATGGCGTTAGATCACCGCCAATATTCATGTTTGTTGTTATGCAACATGTTTTCGTCATTCAAGTTAAAATGGACATTGAACATGTCAATTTCAGCATATCGCGGAAATTGAACTTTGTTCTTTCAACAAGTTTCTCAATTTTAACAAATAACCCGAATTGAAGTCTTTCATCAAACGGACATCTTTCGCAACTTGAAGTTTCGAAATATGTTGAATACACAATAGTACCTGAAAATGTGTAAGTTGAAGTTTCTAAATATGTTGAAAACGCATCGGTACCTAAATTTGAAAACTAGTTGAATATTCAATATTGGCGGATAATAAACATCGCATTACAAATGTCCGCCAATATTAATTAACGTCAACTAATGACACCCCCCGGTAAAAATCACTAGCGCCCAGGCCATTGGCGTTATTCAACTTCTGATCATGGCGACCAGAGAAGTCCTACCACTCCCAGTGGAGAATGCGAGGTTAAATGAAAGTACTGATCTCCTTAGTGCGCTATCTATTGTCGAAGATTTATTATCCAGATTAGACGGCCGTAATGACCCAGATTGCGCTGACGGTATAGCTTTTAAGCTTGACGTTTTAAAGCGAATTCTCGTAAATGTTGGTATCGACGTTAAAAACAGGCCAGACTGCAGAGTAGGGCACTTTTCGACGAGATCTTGGGTGCGCAAAATCGACCAAATCCAAGTGCGGGTGCGCAAAATAGCTTGAGGAGCGCCCCCAGGTGCGGGCTAAGTGCGCAATGTGCACGCTAATAAAACATGAGCAGCCACTGGCCCGCTGATCTGTATACATTATGCGAAAATTGTAAATTCCCACGTGTGATCAAAAAAGCGTAAAGAATTGTTTAACGTTGGATTTATTACAATTTTACTTATTCGGGATCATTTTATTATAACTCATTGCTTGAAATTTCGTCGGAGACATTGAATTTGAACGTTTTAAGCAGACTAGCAGTCCGTTTCTGTCATTTTTTACATGGTTCTTTAAGCGATATATCTACACTGCACGTCGAACAGCATGGTCCGTATCGCCTTTCCAAACGCAACAGAGTCGGAGGCTAATTGCACTTTTTATTCAAATTCCCTTCTAATCTCTCCCTCATTGTAGCGATAGACACACCAGGCGGAAAACACAATTTAAAAATGAATATCAGAGCCCAGCAAATGGCTTTGAAACAAGACATAATAAAAAGAAAAAGAATTTATTTACTGACGTTTCGTTGTTACATCACAACATCTTCAGAGCATTTAAACTATATTACAGTTGGTTCAATATATATACTACAAACATATACTGGTTTAACATTACAAGAACGGTTACAAAATTTAAAATTCAAACGGACAAAGTATGTAGTATGTTGTCTGTTATTGATATTCATCTCTGTTGTCTGTTCTTGACGTTCATTTGTCCGTTTGAATTTTAAATTTTGTAACCGTTCTTGTAATTTTAAACCAGTATATCTTTGTAGTATATATAGTGAACCAACTGTAATATAGTTAGTGAACCAACTGTAATATAGTTTAAATGCTCTGAAGATGTTGTGATGTAACAACGAAACGTCAGTAAATAAATTATTTTTCTTTTTATTATGTCTTGTTTCAAAGTCATTTGCTGGGCTCTCCCTCATTCTTCAACATTACACGACTAAAACTCCTTTGTGGTTCCCATTAACTACACTCAAACTTATAAAAAATTGTGATAACCCCGTAGCGAAAGGAGAGAGCTTTTCCAAGCTCGCCACATTGTGTACTAGTTTTACTGTGACTGACAGCGACATTCCTAAACGCCACGTGTAAAGCTTATAGTTAAAGAGAGCAAATTTTTATGCCAGTTGACTACAAGCTTTTATTTTCCCATGTGTATAGCCTTTTACTCACTCATCCCACACGTACCCTCCTACATCCAAGACACTACTGACATTCTCAAACATTCTCAACAGCGTGTTCCGTGTCGCTTTTCATACGCAACATAGCCGGAGGCTAATTGCGCTTCATTCAAATTCTCCCTTGTTTTACAACATTACACGACTAAAACTCCAATGTGGTTCCCATTAACTACACATAAATCTTTATAAAAGCTGTCGTTTTTTCGTAGTTGTACATTGTACTTGTAGATAATAACGATCAAAACTACCAACATCTATATATACACACATATATAAACATCAAATAACTGCAATGTGATTTATGAATTATGTGTACAATGTATGCACACTTAAGGAATTGTAAACGATATGCATTTAAATTAATTTAATAATACATTGCATGGTTGGGATATAGCACAACAACTAAACGACTGTCGTCTTACTCGCTTGTAGGTGCGCGAGTAATGACGAGAATTATTACGTAATACATTTCAGGTGCGCCAAAAAGTCTATTTCAATTTATCTCGGGTGCGCCGCTGCCCAACTCTGCAGTCTGGAAAACAGGCCTCACCGCACCTTAAACCAATTTGATCAGCGCTTTAAAGCTTTGAACAGCAATGCCTTTGCTCCAAAAGTATATACTGGGACACGTGGCAAACCGTCCTATGACATACACGAGGGACAAGTGAACTTCCTATTGGAGCAAGGTTTTAAAGTTGGCGATATTAGCAACATGCTGGGGGTAAGCAAAAGAACTTTGGAGCGACGAATGCGCTCTTTTGGGCTAAGCGTAGCAGGTAAGTTTCTGTAATATGTATCTAGCAATTTCGAAAACATTAAAGAAACCGTAGCAAAAGAATATGGATCACACCCATATTTATGCTAATACTGTAGACACCCCCTATCAAATAGATGCCCCCTCCACAAGATCCATTTCCAAGAGGGTAATTGAAGAAAAAGAAATATCGTTGGAGGGAAAATGATTTAAATGAGACAATGAGACATCCTAGGGGGGAAAGGAGACATCCACAGGGCCAGGGTCAACGATGTATGAACCCATCCGAGAGAATCTAATATTTTTTTTTTATTCTAAGGGGTTTGAGAAGCAATCCCTCAAAGGGGAAGGGTGCACATATTTAATGAATGACCCAAGGAACACCCTCCTCCAATAACAAACGGACCTCCCTCCTAATATCCTAATAAACACTACTTCCAAACATACAGTACCTGTAAACACAAATTGTTAAACAAAAAATTAATGGCAGTGCTCTATTTTCTAACAAGTTTAAAAACAAGGCTTTTTTGAAGTTTATTATTATTATTTGATGTCAAAGTGATTATATTTGCCTTTAAGAATATGATGAGATTTTGTGAACATTTGTGTGTTGTTTTCATTTAAATAACAGAAATATCAAATTTATAGCTAAATGTTTCCAAACACCCAGGGTGTTTATTGGAATAAATATGGTATATACTTGTTTATGTTTTACAGCTACTTATAGCACTATCAGTGATGAGCAGCTTGATGAACTTGTCTGGGAAGCACAAAATCTAAATCCCAATATTGGTATCAGCTAGATTAACGAAAGGCTTCCTCATTGGCGAAGGACATCGGGTTCAACTTCATAGAATAAGGGAGTCATTAATAAGGACCGATCCAGTTGGTGTAATGGACCGATTGTCAAGAACAGTGACCAGGAGGAGATACCAAGTTCATGGTCCTTTAAGTTTGTGGCATATTGATGGGAACCATAAGTTTATTAGGTAGAGCTCAATATAAATTGCAATTTAGCCTGATGTAAGATGTTAAGCTTGGTACACACGGACCAAAGAAAAACAGGCATAATGCAGGGACAAATTTCATATTTGTCATATGCCAAAATTTTCACACAGAGGTATTTACCCCCCCCCCCCCCTCCTAACATGTACCATGGAATCAAATTAATATACATGTGTACTAAGCATATAAGCATAAAACCCCAAGCCACACATGAGCTATAATGGAACAAAAAGGAATTCTAAAGAAATTCTTTTTCTGCTTTGTCACTGTTGACCTTAGTTAGAGGAAAAGTCATACATTGTCATGATTTTTGCATATTACACTAAAAAAAATGTGTCCAATGCATATGATTTGTTGGCTTTTTTGTTCCCACACTATGCAAGACAACAGGAGGTCAAGTCAAGTCTAATTAGTGTACAGTACACCAATCAAGACACATGAGATATTGTAAGCAACAGTCAAAATTTTTTTTATAGCTGTCCTATACTCGTATACATGTATACCTCTTGCTAACAGAGTTTCCAGTCCATACAGTTTATAGTTAAGGACTAAGTTTTTGGTTACTATTACCCTTCTCTTTTTGTAAACATCTTCAAGTACTTAGCATGGTAAAATCAGCTGTATATCTTGCTTAATACAGTTTATTGTGAAATATACAGTACACTGTACCATCTATGAGGGGTGTATCACTCCAAAAAATTTCATACACCATGCAAAAAAGAAATCCCTGAAAAATCCCTAAAAATCTCCAAAAGTATCAAAAATCTCTGAAAAATCTTTGAAAATCCTAAAAAATCCCACAAAAATCCGAAAAAATCTCACAAAAATCCCATAAAAATCCATAAAAATAAAAAAAATCCCACAAAAATCCCTGTAGGATTTTCAAAATCCCAAAATCTTGTATGCTTTTTTTGGAGTGATACACCACTCGACCATCTAGACAGTAATTGTCAATCATTTTTAATCATTCCATGTTATACAGGTGGAGGATTGTTATTCATGGGGGGATCGATGGCTATTCTAGAATACCTGTGTATCTAGTTGCATCAAACAACAACAGAGCAGATACAGTGTTAACAGCATTCATGGATGCTGTTGAAACTTATGGCTTACCATCTCGTGTAAGATCAGACAAGGGAGGGGAGAATGTCCAAGTTGCATAGCACATGCTAAATCATCCACTGCGAGGGCCTGGGAGAGGAAGCATAATAACAGGTTATTAACAGACTAGTGTGTTGCAAAAATGTTTCATAGGTGGATTTTCTAGGGGGTGCGGGGAGTGCGCACCCCTCCCTAAAATCTCCAGCACACCCCAGTGAAGATCTGCACTGACAGAGCAGACAGGCAGATAAATAAGTTTTCATCCCTTTCTGTGATGAATGAACATTCATTATTGAAAAGATCTAGTTTAAAAGCTGTTTTAGAACAACTGTAAACATCTCTTCTGTCAATTAAGACCATTTTTCAGAACATTTACTGCCCCACCAGTAGCTCCACTCCTGGATCCCTTTGGGACCTGTACCCTGAGACTATCTTCTGGTGCTCTGGATTGCACTGGATTGTGATGTACTGGATTGTGATGTGCCTGGCTGCGATGGAACTGGAATTCTATGCCTCTGTGACTCGTCAGATTGGTTTGCTGTCAGAAACATGTAAATAAAAAGGTAAATCATGGTTGTTTGGGCCAGCATAACAGCTTCATAACAGTGCACACCTTAGCCCACCTTAACCCACCCTACACCAACTTAACCCACCTTAGCCCACCCTACACCAGATGTAGTATGATACATAACTCAATCCATAATTACATGTAAATTGAACGACATAACATAATTACAATCATATGTGTGATCGCTTGAAGTATATGTACATAAAGTATTGTATATGATTATCTACATGGATGCATACAAAGAAATCAGTAAATTCCAATATTTTATCATAATTAATAATTTGTAGTTTACCATTCATTTTTTTTCAAAAGGGAAATAAGGCAATGAAAACTACGGTGGCCCACAAGTATCACGGCAAAAGAATCTGGAAACAAGGCAAATACTAAATTCTAAATGGCCCACAAGTGTCACGGCAAAAGTTTGTTGAAACACCACGGCAAAAGTTTGTTGAAACATCACGGCAAACGTTTGTTGAAACATCACGGCAAAAGTTTGTTGAAACACCACGGCAAAGGTTTGTTGAAACATCACGGCAAAAGTTTGTTGAAACATCACGGCAAAAGTTTGTTGAAACACCACGGCAAAAGTTTGTTGAAACATCACGGCAAAAGTTTGTTGAAACATCACGGCAAAAGTTTGTTGAAACACCACGGCAAAGGTTTGTTGAAACATCACGGCAAACGTTTGTTGAAACACCACGGCAAAAGCTTGTTGAAACATCACGGCAAAAGTTTCACGGCGGAAGTAGATTTCGTGGCGAAAGTAAAACCCAAAATCCGATTGAACAGCTTGCCTACTCGGCTACTGTCTACTGTCTACTGTCTACTGTCTGACTGCATGTGTTAAGATGGCTTCGACTTCGGAAGAAGACTTAATCCGTAGTTATTTTTATCAAGGATACGAATACAAGGAAATTATTGTGATGCTGAATAAATGTCACGGTATTCAAATAAGTATCTCAACTTTGAAAAGGCGCATTCGCCTCTATGGTCTGAAGAGACGACAAGCGGATTTTGACATTAATATGATTCGCCAAAAAATTAGAAGTCTATTGGATGGTCCTGATTCTATAGGAGGATATCGGCACGTTTGGCATACTCTACAGAGGCAAGGGATAAGAGTCCCTCGTTTGATTGTCCAAAAGACGCTAAAAGATATGGATCCCGAAGGTACGGCCGAAAGAAAAACTCACAAGTTAAAAAGGAGGACATATCATAATATTGGTCCTAATTACGCATGGCACTGTGATGGATATGACAAACTAAAACCGTTCGGTTTTCCGGTCCACGGCTGCATCGACGGGTGGAGCCGAAAAATATTGTGGCTTTATGTAACCCGCTCAAATAATTCTCCTCACAATGTTGCGTCTTATTTCCTTGATGCTGTACAGGAATTTGGTGGCTGTCCTGTGAAACTGGTTTCTGATCTGGGTACCGAAAATGGGATAGCAGCGTCAGCACAGTGTTTCTTTCGAGATGACTTAAGCAGCCACAGATATGTCCCGTCAACCAGGAATCAAAGAATCGAAGGTTGGTGGTCGTATTTAAGGAGGAGTAGAACTGCCTGGTGGATAAACTTTTTCAAAAGCTTGGAAGAAGAAGAGAAATTTAACAAATGTAATGTTTTGGAAATTGAATGTCTGTGGTTTTGTTTTGCCTCGCTGCTACAAGAAGATCTGAACCAAATGAAGGATCACTGGAACACACACGTGATTCGCAAATCTCGACATGACACAGTATCTGGTAGACCAAATCTGCTTTACCATGCACCAGAATGCAAAGGGGGAGTTTCTGGCCTGGTATCACCTGTTCCTGGGAATAAACTTGAGTATGTTAGATCTCACCTGATTGAACCACCTCAAACCAACGATCACCAGGAATATTTTGAGTATCTAATGGCAACGTGTGAGTTGAGCAAACCTAACAACTGGAGGGAGGGTCTGGTCTTGTATGATACCCTACTTCACTATGCAGTGAATGGTTCTTGAATCTATTAGACAAATATTATGGTAAAAGTAACTGTTAAAATGGTGACATCGTTAAAGTATGTAATATTGACTGCATGTAGAATGGTAGAATCAGGTAACATGTAAACAGCAGGACAGGGGTGGAAGACACTTTTTGCAGGAAATTTCAGGCAATTTGGGGAAGTAATTGTTGAATACGACTTAAAATCTTATATTCTGCTCTATATCTCTTGGGCAAAAAATATTTTGCATCCTCCCTCAAATAGAGTTGTTTCGCTACACCTGTACAGACAGAACGTTTTTCACATTCAGCAAACGGAAGTGCAGTTCGCATTTGAATTGGCGCATAGGCAAGCATGATATCGCACAGGGGTGGACTTGCCAGTCGAGCTTACTGGGCAAACCCCTGGTGGGCCCCCCTTCAGGCCCTTAATTTTTTCGATTTTGCCACAGTAAAAAAGGCTATTGTATAATACACATATAAAATACTTTTCTAGTGTTTAAGGCCAGGGAAAGTCCTATTCTTGCTGGGTCTAAGGTGGCTCACTACTGTTTCTTCAAAAGTTTCAACCTCAGAATATGCTCATGAATCTTTTCAAGGTGTCAAATACTGTTAACAGATGTGTTTCAGCCGTTGCTATGACAACAGTGACGTTTCAAAATGGCTGTAAATTTATATTTAATTCAATGTATTTCAAAAATGACTTTGGTGTCCCCATTTTTTTTTTTTGCATTAAAACATTTAAGCTTAAGTAATTAATAGACAAATTTAAAAGAAATGCTGTAGAAAACCATAATTTTTCGTGGATAAAAAAGATCTACGGAATATTTTTAAAAATCTGCCTATAGAGCGTTTTCATCTGACGTCACGGCGGCCATATTGGTGTACCAAAACAATGAAATGGCGGCCATATTGGTGTACCATCTTGATCCTATGGGAATTTAGCTCTATTCTTATTCAAATATTTCCCATTGTTTCACTGTCCCAATGGGGCCACCGATAACGTGAGTGAAAACGGTCTATAATTACTCAAACTTAAAGAAATGTTTTAATGCAAAAAATATTGGAGGTCACCATTATTGGAGGTCGCTTTTGAAATAAATTGAATTAAATGTAAATTTATGGCCATTTTGAAACGTCACTGTTGTCATAGAAACAGCTGAAACAAATTAAATTTTAAGCACATGCCTTGAACGTATGGATAACGTTATTTTCATTCTTTTTCAAAATATTCATGAGCACTTTCTGAGCCTGAGACATGCTTTTTCTCAACTTTCCAAGAAACAGTAGGGAGCCACCTTAACTCTTTCCTGTCCGAATTGGTCTTCATATTCTGCGTGGTTCAATAATTGCTGTGACCAGGGGCGGAGTAGCCCACCGGGCTACCGGGCGATCGCCCGGTGGGCCCTCCCTCGGGCCGGCTAGCTGATAACGTGATGATAACGTAATACGTATAATATAAGGTAATTTGTGCATGGCTTCTTTGTCAATATTGTAACACATTATGAAATTACCCCTTCGTAATTTTCTTTACCCTTTTTTTAAAACACAAATGAATAGTCGAGTCTTACTTGGTCTTGGTTGTTGTTGCCACGGCTAGTTCCCATAGCGAATTCACGTATGCGCAAATGTTTGGCAGCGGTGTTCCCCGCACCTACCCCTCGGGACATCCGCGGGACCAAATGACCAACACAATTCCCCACCCCTGGGAAGTGCTGGGCTACGTT
This sequence comes from Corallium rubrum, assembly GCA_964035015.1. Lineage (NCBI taxonomy): Eukaryota > Metazoa > Cnidaria > Anthozoa > Scleralcyonacea > Coralliidae > Corallium > Corallium rubrum. The sequence goes on from OZ035997.1 coordinate 12,636,552, forward strand.
TCCCCGGGAGCTGCCCGGGGGGATGGTCACAGCAAGAATTGAACCATGCATTAGAGAAACTGGCACATACAGTGTAAGAGCCATTTTACTATGTTAACACCACTTTTGAGATTACAACCAGGGGAAAGTATTGCATCGCCATGACACTAGTTAAAGGTCGCTCTTACAAAACAGAAACATGCCAGAAGGCAAATTTGATATCAAAAAACATGTGTAAGTATACATGTAGGAAAACAGCTGACAAGTTCATGTGCCGGTAATATATGTAAATAAAATACAAAGTGCGTATTGGTAACTTTTACACAATATAATATGTTAAAGAGGTTTCAGAAAAATGAGTTTATAATATAATAGAATAGACAACTGTACTATGTAATTATGTTCAAGTTTATGAACTGTAGTTGTTTAATTGTTTTCAACACTGTAGCCTTATAAACTGCTAAAATATGCACCATGTGATTAACAGGACAGCAGTAGTTACAATGCTATCTTTAGTGCTACATTAATTACAGTCATTTTCAACTCATTTTCACCCAAATCTTCGGAAGTTCGTTCCGAAGTTCGCAAGTTCGTTGGGAAGTTCAAAGTTCGTTTTGAACTACGCATTTGATTGGCTGCTAGGAACCAAGCAACCAATCAGATGCAGAGTTCAAAACGAACTACGAACTTACGAAGATTTGGGTGAAAAGTGAGTTGCAAATGACTGTAATATTAACTTTAAAATGTAAATATTGTAACTTAAAAACAAACAAAACTTTACCAAACTGAATTTGTGCAAAAAATTAATATCAACGTTTCTTTTTACAATCAGGGTTTCCCAAAAGACTGCCCTTTACAGAAAGCCATGACAAAAATTTCTCTAAACTTCTCGGTTGGTTGCATGTGAGAAACTGGAAATGTAATTGTCCGTCCACAGGCGCTAATTAATGGAAAGCATACTGAATGCTTTGGGTTGCGTTTCATGCAATCATGGTCGAAAAAAACAGTAATTGTTGGTCTCTTACCAACAATTGGCTTGTGCCGCATACCTGTTAGCCAGCCTAAAACTCTAGATATGGTCAGGTTTGCTGTCTCAAACACTTCTTTCGGATCAGAATCATCAGTCGTAGTGGAAACACCATCCTCGTCGTAGTTCCACGCAATGGCAGCAAGGTAACCGGTTACTGTGGTGTCTTCAAAAGAATTCAATGTATCTTGCAAAGCATCCATCATCGCTTCCTCAGTAGCCCTCTTTGTAGAACCTTCTTCTGAAAATTGTGGCATCATCAGTGAGTACAAATAATCAGCATCAGGGACCACCTCACTCTTAAGTAACCCATTCACAAATAATGATTGGCATTCATCTGGCTTGTGCTTAATGATATCAGCTAACCCATAGCTATTCAAGCCAATTGCAAATTCCTTCATATAAAGGATGCGCTTAGAGACAATGCTCACCTGAAAAGACCCAATGATTGCTTCAATGTGCTCATTGTCTATTGGTCCTGTATAGCCATTGTCGAGAATATAATCCACATGCTTGGTGCAGTTGGACCTTACCTCAGTAAGAAGCCCCAGCTCTTTAGAACTTAAATGTTGTTCTTCTTCAATGTTCATCATATCAACAACCTTGTAAATAGTATCATAACTGCACTGCTCTAAGAAACATGGAGGAGGCCCACCTTGTGCGAGGGATGCTGCAACAATTTCACCACAGGTTCGAAAGTTGCCACACTGCACATGTGATGTTGACTCTATTGGGGTTCCATCGGGAAACATTTTTGAAGCAATATCAGGAATTGTCTGTTCTAGAAATTCTAATGCCATTGCTCCTGAGTCAATGCCGTCTTCTCCACTGTAGTGTACTCTTAAAAGGTTTGTGGTATGAGACCTAGAAGCTTGTCTTTGCCATAGCTTCAGGATTCGAGGTAGTGGTGCATTCCTTCTAGCAATGATAAAGAACTGTTCATCTTTGTTCACCTTAGAAGCAAGCTCTTTCACAACATCTGCGTGTGTCTTTATTGCTGGGTACTTGGAATCAACTGGCTGGGGAAATGAAGCATGTTCCATTGTTAAGTTAATGGTGGTCATTTCGGTAGTTGGTTCCTCCGTGTGACTTTCAGCTATTGCATCTGATTGCAAAATACGACTTATTTCTTCTGCAGATATCTCATCGTTTAATATTTGCTCTACATCATTGTCAAACAGATTACCGGTATCTACTTCAAGTGGTGATCCACTCTCACCGCATTCGATTTTGGGGTCACTGTCTTGTCCATAACCTTCATAAACGTCAAATTATTTTGCATCACATAAGTAGAACACAATTCTTTTGTAATCTTTGCCTACTTCTTTCTTGTAGTCTTTCAAGTTGAAGAATTGTCTTTCTTTACCTGAAATAAATAGTATATTATATAATTATCATTAATTATGTACAGTAACTCATTGCGCCCTATGTACAGTATGTGTATATTCCTTATTAGTAAAAAAAATGAAAGTAAAAGGGGTGGGAACTTGGAGAGGGGCATGCTCTTCCTGGAAATTGCTAAATTTTTAGGTCTCATAAAATTGCTATTTCTAACATTTGGGATAGTTTTGAGCATGTTTCTAAAGGAACAGCAAAGTCATCAATTGTAACTTACAGAGAACATTTCTTAATCTTAAATAACAGGGTCTGAAATAGACTTTGAACATTAATTGAACAAGTCCAACTGATTTTTGACAAGACAAAAAGAAACGTACTGTAGTACAAACAATGACTGATTAAATTAAAGATTCTTAACCCCCCTCCCCCCTCCCCCAGTGGATGTTATGAGATTTTTAATTAATTGCTGCATTTTGATGGTTTAATAACATCTATAGTACTTACCAGGCATGAACAAAGCTTCACTTCCATCATCCAAAAGTAGGACATACTTTCTTGTTCCATCAAAGGTTCGATCAAATGCATCCCATTTGCATATTGCTTTTTCTCGTAATGTATGATAGTTAGATGTTTGTGAGACACAAACAGGCAATCGCTTTCCTCTCAGTGTCTTTAATTCACCATTGATAAGTTGTTTCAACCCAATATTAACAGTAACCTCAACATCCTCAGTTTTCATCTTTTTCTTGGATGTTCGAAACTGACAACCATCCTGCTGCTCTGACCGCTTTTCCTTAGTGTAATTCTCAAATGATTTTACAGTTTTCCTGTTTTCATCTTTACATTTTGGCCTGCCAAATGAAGTTGATGGTTGACCATCATCAGCCTTGTTTTCATTTTTCCAGTTCAAAGGCCCTAACTTTGATTGGTCAGCATTACATTTCCAACAATATTTAACATTTTTTCTAATTTTTTCACAGCACATGCTACAAAAGCTAAGACAAAAAAAAGTTGAAATAAGCAGTTACTCCCATGTGACCATCAGGATTGTCAACCATCCTTGAAGGGTGTAATAGCAGACTGCATTGCAAAAAATAGGTATCTGTTTCCAAAATTGACCATCTTTCTAAAGGGTTGAGTTTAAGAGCATGCCTGACACCCCCCAGAAATTTTGAAACTTTAATATGGCATTTCAGGCTAATTGAACCTGCGAGGAGTATTTAATTTTAGTCTGACTTTGGAATACAAAAAAAAATACACAAAAAATAATGGTGTGTAAACCACCTATATAGTCTTATAGTATTTACATGTATATAGTCTGCTGGGAAATTTATTCTGGGTATTAGGGACCTGTCATTAAATATGGACAGCATTTTATAGACATTAAGGGACAAACCATTATTTTTCTGGAGGGGAGGGGGGATTTTTCAAGACGAACAATTTTTTTCAGTGCTCGTACCTCCGCAAACTTTTTTTTTTCTGCAGCCTTCATTTGGAAGCTAGAGATACATGTAAATTATTTCATCACTATTTTTAGAGCATATATCATGTCTTAGATATGTGGATGGTATTATTATGTTATGATTGTATGATCATCTTTATCAAGGTTTCCTGACCAGTACAGTACAAGACACATACAGTACGTGGCTTGCTACCACAGGGTCTTATGCTGAGTTTGAGGGGGGGGGGGGGGGGGGGGGGGTGCCACCCCGGAAAATTTTGGATTTCTAGGGTCTCGAGATCTGAAACACTATTTTCTGCATTTTGAGGTAAGTATTTAAGAGTAATCCAAAAGCCATAAATTACACAATTTTGTTGAAATCAAACCAGAACATAGCATGATACATGTCAGAATATCTTTAGATTTATTTATAAACAAGTTGTAAATGTAAAAACAAGTTGGAGGCATTTTGTATAGATCTTAATATTGTAATTTATAGCATATGCATGCATACTAAATATATAACACATAATTACTAGTCTACTCACTTGGCCTTAAAACATGTAACCCCCCTACAAGTTTCTCAACCAATTTAAACTTTTACGAGAATGGTCTTGGAGACCATTGGGGGGTGGTCACCCCCTCTCACCCCCCTTGGCTACACTACCGATGAATGGAGATAAGTTGGTAACAAATATTAAATCATGGGGCTTTCATCATTGCTCTGCAAACATTTCATTTTTTGCTGCCGTAGGCAGCACACTAATCTTGACCATGTCTCGTGTCCAGACCTCTTTGCGCACCTATGTATAGTCGACGAGATCTCGATATGTGAAAATTCGTGTACGGATTTCTGTCCAGTTTTATGACGTTTTGTGACGTATTGCTGCCAATTTACATCCATACTCCAGAGGGTTATTCGTTTGCACGGAAGTTGTACGGAATTAATGTTCGGAACTTGTCAACGCCACCACGAATATGGCATTTTGTGAACTCGCAACGCCAGTGACCAATTCTCGAATGATCTGTTCTGCTGTCGCGAATTTCAATTCATTTGAGGAAGGAGATATTCTTTTGTCAAGGTATTTGAGGAAGGAGATATTCTTTTGTCAAGGTAGGACAACTAAGATAGTTCTGTGTACTTAATGTTTCTTGTTTGTCCTTAAAGGCTCACTTAAAACGGCAAATATATGGTTGAGTGAGGTAGAAATTTATAAGATGTCATCTGCGATTTCTTGCCATCACTATCATCAATTATCAAATTGCTTTGTTTGTGAATAAAATGTACTTTCTATTTTAGGTGTATATTGTTGTGACATTATCTGCGTGTGGGTATAACGCAACTCAAATCAAACGAAGCCATTGTGCTCGTTAAAATCAAACCTAGAAACAGTACAAACGAAGGCAAAATTTGTGCCTGTAGACTCAACAAACTTACATCTGTACAGATAAAAACCTTGTTGTTAAAATATAACTGAACATTTTGCCTAAATGGGAGTGACAATTGAGCAATATCGTGCCCGAATTGGTTCACACAATAATGTAAGAGTCAAACAGTATTCAACACCACTCGAACATATAAACTGTTGTGGAACAATCTTGATGTTATTTCAGCTGGTATTCACAATTATGGTATTACTAATATTGGTGCGAATATTTTACCTCGGTATATTTTCATATTTATCAAAGAGGTTGAGAGAACAGTGTAAAAGTTTTAGTCAAGTGATAGTGTCGTTCACTCGAATGTCATGTTACAATGTGTATGTTCCACTGTTGTTGAGAATGGCAAATGATGTTGAAGAAAATCCTGGACCCACAATATACGATGTTGTGGACCCAAGTAAAACAATATGTGCTGATTTTAGCCAAGGCAATACCAGAAAGTTTAAACAAAATGCTGGTAAACAGTGCGTGGCCATGTCTTTGACTGCAATAATACATAATCAAATGACAAATATTAATGCATGGGATTCATCATTCCTAAATGTCATATGTATGCACAATTAATAAAATACCTTATGTCCTTTATAACATATATTACTATTACTATTATATTCCTATATTACAAGTAAATTAAAAATACAGGCATGAATATTTATCATTTATAGACCTAAAGCCAGGGGAATTCCACAAAATATTACCCCGAGGGATGATATTATATCACCGGAGGGGCTGTAAATGATATATATTATTATACTGAAACAACTTTGAGTATATTGATACTCAATGTAGTGTCAAGACATTCTTGATTTGTTTCCGACGCTCCAACACCATGTATACTGCCTTTAAATATTTTGAATGCATTCTTGTCCCTTTTTGGTATTTTTTTAGTCTTTCTTCTCCAACAATCTGTGTATTTTTTCATCTGAATCTTCATGACTTCAAAATTCATCGTGTCTTCCCACCATTGTTTTATACAACTTCGTTAAAGTTCACACGTGGACGGTGTGGTACTCATGTGTGTGACACGAAATATATTTCGTGCTGCACCCCCCACCCATCCAGGGGTGAGGGAGGCGTTAGAGTCAGTCCATACAAGAATATGGTCAGCTCACAATCAATAGTTTGGTTGGGCGCTAAATACTATTCTCAAAAACATTCTCCGCATAACTTGCAAAATTATGATCACGTTCTCCTTCGTCCAACACCACAGTCATATGAACCCATGGATTATTTTACGAATTTGCTCCAATATCAACCATCTTCCTTTTGGTATTTAATAATAATTGTAGGGATTCGTAGCCAGGCAGCATTCCCCTTGTGATAATAATTGCTAGTTTACTTATTATGTTTGCAAACAATTTATTTGATCTTATCATCATCTGCAAACAATTTTTTTCAGTATTTTTCACACCCCCCCCCCCCCCCCCGAAAAATAATGGTTCATCCCTAAATAAACATCACTTCTAGAACAAAACTATATTTTGAGCTTTTTAAAATTTGAGGTTGGGGTGTGTGTTTTGAAATTGTAATTTATCCTCCAGTGCCTTTCCCCCCCTCCTCCATATTTAATGACCTTACCCTGGTTTGTTTTATGTTCAACTGATTGTAAAACAGGTCATAGTGAAGAGGCTAACTTCATTGTCTTCAAAGATGTGCATGTGACAACCCCGAGGGACTACACAAATTAAACTCAAACATTTGTTGCTATAACTCAAACTCTTCTTTGTTATATATGACAACTACATGTAAAATAAAATATGTTCGGTGACGGTGAAATTGCACAAATCGAACAACAGAATAATAAATTTTGCTGAGTTAAAAGAACCTCAAATGACTATGAAATTAACGCATAAGAATTACAATTGCAAATATTAAGAAAGGTCAACACTCATTCAACATATAAAGCGGCAACTTTTTCCAGAGTTCTCGCGTTAAAACAAGTACATAATAAAGCATACTTACATAAAATCATCCATGATCTATCCATATAGACTTCTAGAGTTCAAGGAGAGGTGACAAGAACCGAGACAAGAACAAGCAAAACAGATTAACGGAATCCAGTTACTTCCGCCGCGAAATCTACTTCCGCCGTGAAACTTTTTGTTTCAACAAACTTTTGCCGTGGTGTTTCAACAAACTTTTGCCGTGATGTTTCAACAAACTTTTGCCGTGGTGTTTCAAAAAACTTTTGCCGTGATGTTTCAACAAACTTTTGCCATGGTGTTTCAACAAACTTTTGCCGTGACACTTGTGGGCCATTTAAAATTCAGTATTTGCCTTGTTTCCAGATTCTTTTGCCGTGATACTTGTGGGCCACCGTAGAAAACAAATATTAATAACTAAAAAAATAACAAAATCTGTAACTTTTAGAATGTTCCACAGACCTGTATATATTATACGAATTAATAAATTTGTTCTTTTGCTAAAGAAATGTTCATTTGAGAATTAGTATTCTTAGTATTCTTTATATAAAATGGAATGTTCATTAGTATTATTTACATAAAATTGTTTGTTCAATAGTATTCTTTCCGACGTCAAGAAGTTTTATCAGGTATAAAACCACGGACATGGTACTGACTTCCTTTGTGTTTTCCTCGTGAATTATTAATGAGTTTTTGAAGTGATATTTATAGTGCCATATCACATACGAAATATATTCATACATATTTAATAGGATTTAGGACAGAAACTGATATGCATTATTCATATGTCTACGAGTACGAGAACTCACCTGTTGCTTGTTGCCTCAATCGTTCAGCTACTTCCAGCAGAGCACTTCTGGCAGAACGTATTTCATCCGGATTCATGTCGTTTGTACTGTAAAAACGAAAGCCTCGTCGTGGATCTGAGGTGGTGGATAGCGCTTCGAGAAAGTCTGTGTTGATGACCAGATCGTGAAGATGGCCTGGGCGCTAGTGATTTTTACCGGGGGGTGTCATTACTTGACGTTAATTAATATTGGCGGACATTTGTAATGCGATGTTTATTATCCGCCAATATTGAATATTCAACTAGTTTTCAAATTTAGGTACCGATGCGTTTTCAACATATTTAGAAACTTCAACTTACACATTTTCAGGTACTATTGTGTATTCAACATATTTCGAAACTTCAAGTTGCGAAAGATGTCCGTTTGATGAAAGACTTCAATTCGGGTTATTTGTTAAAATTGAGAAACTTGTTGAAAGAACAAAGTTCAATTTCCGCGATATGCTGAAATTGACATGTTCAATGTCCATTTTAACTTGAATGACGAAAACATGTTGCATAACAACAAACATGAATATTGGCGGTGATCTAACGCCATACGAAACTGCTTGGCAAGGTATTTCGACGTACTTGGCATTTGATTGGTCGAGGCGTAAAATAACGAGTTGTGACTGGCTGGGCTGAGCATGGTTTGCTGCACGGGCTCCAGGCTTCGACGTATGCGCCTTGAATTTATCCGTGGAATGGCATCAATGCGGTGTGCTACAGTAGGCGCTCTAAAAGAGCAATGATGAAAACTTACTTCACCAAATCTTTCATGATCTGACGAAGAAAACACAATCCTATTCTATTCTCTCTGGTCACAGAGGTCAAGCAAACAAGAGGTCGACTTGTAGCAAGTCTAGTCACAGTGCTCTGGTCGAGAGCCTATAGCGCAGATTGGAACGGAGCTCGGAACGGAGACATATATTCCTAAATATGCCAAGTATAGTAGAATAACTTTATCTCTACCATATCTCTTCGCGAATCATTAGTAATTACATTCTGATATGTTTACATATTGTTCAGTTGTAAGCTAATATTTTCGCGTCGATATCGAACTAGGACAAATAGTTTATACTGTTTATACGGCGTCAGCCTTGAGTTGATTGCTGTATGGTTTCATTATAATCCATTTAGGTCCATTTATAGCTTTCTTGAATGTTCTGTGATTGGGAATTCGCGGCTAGTGACCGTCAAACTTGAATTAGTTATATTTACGGAAGAATAAACAATAATAACGATTGCGCTTTTTAATATACATTAATTTATGATATGATATGATTCGCTTCGCCTTGAACAAGTCAACTATTTGAGTAATCTGACCACTTGTCTGCCAAGTGTTTAATATCAAATAACATATAGATCCTTGTTGATATTTCATTTTTTCACACTTCTGAATTCTGTGTCAATAGTAAATTTTTATAGATCCGAAGCATCTGGCAACTGTTTTGTATAGCTCTTGTTCTAGTCGGTGATAATTCCTTGATCGAAGACCTGGGAGCACTGCGTTCTTACCACGTGTAAATAATTGATTGAGTACTCAATATCAAACGATTTGCCAAAGCCATATCCAACTACCCTATTATCCTCTTAAGTTGTTGGGGAACGGAACTTAAATTTATTCAGGCTTTTCCCGGCCTGTATTTGTGTAATGAAACTGCAGATGTATGTGGTCCACGTTATATTCCATAAAAATGGTCAAATGCGCCATTAAAAACATGTTTTAAACTTTTAAAATTCTGTTCAAATGTACTCTCAGAATGCCGGAAATGCCATTTTCAAGACCCAAATTTCAAAAAATTTCCGGGGGGCATGCCTTCTGACCCCCCCTAGAAATCCGGGTTTGACGTAGGTATAGAAATTCCTACATCCGCCCCTTATATAGGCCTTTGAATTTGAACAACCAATCAGATCGCGATGATATATGGATTCCCCCAGAGCCTTTACCGCGCGCCAGCATGGGAGAGGCTCTGGGGACGAGAATGCGTTTAGTACTCGCAACGAGCTGCGTTTGGTAGAAATACAGTGGAAACCGTGCGAGTACTCGCAACGAGCTGCGTCTGGTAGAAATACAGTGGGAACCGTGCGAGTACTCGCAACGAGCTGCGTTTGGTAGAGAAATACAGTGGGAACCGTGCGAGTACTCGCAACGAGCTGTGTTTGGTAGAAATACAGTGGGAACCGTGCGAGTACTCGCAACGAGCTGCGTTTGGTAGAAATACAGTGGAAACCGTGCGAGTACTCGCAACGAGCTGCGTTTGGTAGAAATACAGTGGAAACCGTGCGAGTACTCGCAACGAGCTGTGTTTGGTAGAAATACAGTGGAAACCGTGCGAGTACTCGCAACGAGCTGTGTTTGGTAGAAATACAGTGGGAACCGTGCGAGTACTCGCTAGCGAGCTGTGTTTGGTAGAAATACAGTGGAAACCGTGCGAGTACTCGCAACGAGCTGTGTTTGGTAGAAATACAGTGGAAACCGTGCGAGTACTCGCAACGAGCTACGTTTGGTAGAAATACAGTGGAAACCGTGCGAGTACTCGCAACGAGCTGTGTTTGGTAGAAATACAGTAGAAACCGTGCGAGTACTCGCAACGAGCTGCGTTTGGTAGAAATACAGTAGAAACCGTGCGAGTACTCGCAACGAGCTGTGTTTGGTAGAAATACAGTGGAAACCGTGCGAGTACTCGCAACGAGCTGTGTTTGGTAGAAATACAGTAGAAACCGTGCGAGTACTCGCAACGAGCTGCGTTTGGTAGAAATACAGTAGAAACCGTGCGAGTACTCGCAACGAGCTGTGTTTGGTAGAAATACAGTGGAAACCGTGCGAGTACTCGCAACGAGCTGCGTTTGGTAGAAATACAGTGGAAACCGTGCGAGTACTCGCAACGAGCTCCGTTTGGTAGAAATACAGTGGAAACCGTGCGAGTACTCGCTTGCGAGTTGCGGTTTGGTAGAAATACAGTGGAAACTGTGCGAGTACTCGCAACGAGTTGCGGTTTGGTAGAAATACAGTGGAAACCGTGCGAGTACTCGCAACGAGCTGCGTTTGGTAGAAATACAGTGGAAACCGTGCGAGTACTCGCTTGCGAGTTGCGGTTTGGTAGAAATACAGTGGAAACCGTGCGAGTACTCGCAACGAGTTGCGGTTTGGTAGAAATACAGTGGAAACCGTGCGAGTACTCGCTTGCAAGTTGCGGTTTGGTAGAAATACAGTGGAAACCGTGCGAGTACTCGCAACGAGTTGCGGTTTGGTAGAAATACAGTGGAAACCGTGCGAGTACTCGCTTGCGAGTTGCGGTTTGGTAGAAATACAGTGGAAACTGTGCGAGTACTCGCTAGCGAGCTGTGTTTGGTGGAAATACAGTGGAAACCGTGCAAGTACTCGCTAGCGAGCTGTGTTTGGTGGGAATACAGTGGAAACCGTGCAAGTACTCGCTAGCGAGCTGTGTTTGGTAGAAATACAGTGGAAACCGTGCAAGTACTCGCTAGCGAGCTGCGTTTGGTAGAAATACAGTGGAAACCGTGCGAGTACTCGCTAGTGAGCTGTGTTTGGTGGAAATACAGTGGAAACCGTGCAAGTACTCGCTAGCGAGCTGTGTTTGGTGGGAATACAGTGGAAACCGTGCAAGTACTCGCTAGCGAGCTGTGTTTGGTAGAAATACAGTGGAAACCGTGCAAGTACTCGCTAGCGAGCTGTGTTTGGTGGGAATACAGTGGAAACTGTGCGAGTACTCGCTAGCGAGCTGTGTTTGGTAGAAATACAGTGGAAACCGTGCGAGTACTCGCAAGGAGCTGCGTTTGGTAGAAATACAGTGGAAACCGTGCGAGTACTCGCAACGAGCTGCGTTTGGTAGAAATACAGTGGAAACCGTGCGAGTACTCGCAACGAGCTGCGTTTGGTAGAAATACAGTGGAAACCGTGCGAGTACTCGCTAGCGAGCTGTGTTTGGTGGAAATACAGTGGAAACCGTGCGAGTACTCGCAACGAGCTGTGTTTGGTGGAAATACAGTGGAAACCGTGCGAGTACTCGCAACGAGGCGAGTACTCGCAACGAGCTGCGTTTGGTAGAAATACAGTGGAAACCGTGCGAGTACTCGCAACGAGCTGCGTCTGGTAGAAATACAGTGGAAACCGTGCGAGTACTCGCAACGAGCTGCGTTTGGTAGAAATACAGTGGAAACCGTGCGAGTACTCGCAACGAGCTGCGTTTGGTGGAAATACAGTGGAAACCGTGCGAGTACTCGCAACGAGCTGCGTTTGGTGGAAATACAGTGGAAACCGTGCGAGTACTCGCAACGAGCTGTGTTTGGTAGAAATACAGTGGAAACCGTGCGAGTAACTCGCTAGCGAGCTGCTTTGTGCGAGGACTGGAAATCCGCCTTAAAGCAGTCTGATCTTTTAGTCGTCTTTTTTGGTTTGGTAATGTTGCTCATGTTCTCTTTAACTTGAAGCTTGTCGCTTGCATTGTCCGGGCTATTTCTAAGATTTTCTCGTGGCTCGTTTCTCCTTCTATCGACGTCAGACAGTTCCTGTTGACATGGCATAACTTGTACACCTTCTCTTGGACACATTGTGATTCGATAACCAACCCTTTACTTGAAAACTAGCTTTTCGAGGACTTTATCCGTGTCTCGTATTAACTGCTGTGTCTTTTCCACTGTAGCAAAAGAGTCGCATATATCGTCCGTCATATCATCATCATAATCTTTATTTAAAAAACACGGTATCGCTTCATTTTACATGATCTTCCAGGGAGCCATGTTACAATAATATAAAATACATCTAAATGCTTGTAAATAAAAGGTGCACTAACTAAATACACTAATAAAATATAATGCATATACATGTATATTAAAATGTTCGATGCAATAAAAAATCAAAATAGTTTACAAAATGTTCTCAATATTTAACAATCCTAGTTTAAATGCCTCTAAGTTTGTCTGATCTCTAACCTCTACAGGAATGTACACTAGATGTATTGCTGAATATCTATCTTTCTGAAATACAAAAGTCCGTTATTGTCTGTTAAAACGCGATTGTCTGAATATCTTTCTCAAATACAAAAGTCCGTTATTGTCTGTTAAAACGCGATTGTCTGAAAATCTTTCTCAAATACAAAAGTCCGTATTGTCTGTTAAAACGCGATAGGTAGGTTTCTTTCCATTTGTTGGCTGTTGTCCTCAAAGCTATCTGTGCGATTGCAGGGGCCGGCTTGTCACTGAAGGTTAACACGGTTTTAAAATATACAGGTATCTGGTTTGCGATGTATATGTAAGTTTCTTCAAAGAAACTGGTGTATATACTTGCTCGGGTCTGCCGGACACGCGGTGGTACATCCTCGAAATATCTGCCATGCCTGTGGATTCATTCTCCCGAAAACAAATTAAGACGACTTTATAAATAAATCATTTAGCAAGTCAAAAACTTTCACGCATCCAATTATCGTTCATTCTGTGGATTTGGAACATCAGTGTACTCCGATTTCTAAATATAGCCAAGTGCTCAGGTTAAAAATACGAGGCCGGAAGAAATACACCACGAATACAGTGATATGATTGGAAGCTTCTCAAAGAAATCTATCTTTTAAAAGAAAATCAACCTAAAAGTTTGCTAAATTTGACCGCAATCGTCTCCCAATTTCTAGACTTCTCCCTGCCGTCTTCTTGATACGCCAGTAAACAGCAGCAAATTATCAATAAAACTTTTTTAATGAAAGGCTTTTGAAACTACAGGTTTGTTGTATTTTTTGGCATGTTGCATGTTTAACCGGATTTTCCCATACTGTCTTCGGACCCCTCCACGCTATTTGACCATTTAAGCAAACTCACCCATAATATACGTAATACTTCTCATAGATGTCCCTTTTCATGTCCTGTTTTTGCTTCTCAGTGAGCGCAACCGTATCGCTCAGCAACGGTCGGGTTGGGCCAATCACTAACTTGTTTTCTCTCCAATAAAGACAACAACGTGGGGAACTGTGTCCAAGTCGCTTTGTCACATCATCGATGTATTGATGAATAAATGCATCCAACGCATTCTTTTCGTAGGAATCAAGGAAAGCTTTTTTAGACAATTTGATAGAGCTTAAAACAAGGGATGTTTGGCCTTTTTCGTAGTTTTCAATGTCATTCACTATCAGTTTATAAACATGGAATAATATATCTGCTGCTGTCAAACCTTGACGTAGGTGTCCCATATAGGGACTTACGTTAAGAAATCCATAGTCGAAGGCCGCTGATGTAACCATTTCAGTAGTTCCGTTGCAAGCTTCAAACAGATCGTGTAAGGACCATCCCGGGGCAATACAGTTTCGCTTATGTTTCTTCCAGTGTTCTTTTTGGCACGTTTTGGAACAGTAGAATGCATGTCCACATCCCTTGCAAGATTTCATAACTCCAGTAGCTTGGCAATGGTAACATGGCGGCATTATTTCCTAAAGCAAAAAGTGGCCAGATCATCATAGTACAAGGAAAGCTATTGGTTAAGTTCTTGATGTTAATAATGGTCATTGTGCAGACATTTCCAACAAGCCATCATACATGTATGAGTAACTATTTATACCATAACATGTAAAATAAAAAAAAATAGAAGTAGAAATGAATAAAAATAAAATAAACTTTTAAAAATAAAAAAAGAAATAAAAATAAATCTTAAGAAATAAAATCTAAAATCTTCTTACCCCAGAGGCTTCAAAAGAATGTTTCATAATAATTCTTTTGCAAACATGCACATTATTAATGCTACCTAATGTAAGGTACAAGCCAACCTTGTAATCAGAGTAATTTCTGCTGAGGTCATTTCACACGCACAGTACACTCATTTTGTTTTGGTCAAACTTGTACCTTATTACACATTTTAGTAGCACAGGATGAGGTATGTGCACCAGTGCATTAGCATGCTTGCAAAGAATTATGGGTAGAGCAAACACTGTCATACCATGATGCCCTGTGGTACACAAAATACTAGATATCATTCACGAGACTTCCTTGTAATGTTCTTTTCCTCTATTTTACTCATGTTATAAACTGCCGTAGCAGGTGGGGATGGCAGGGGATGGCAGATAAAGTTCTTTGCCTGTTTTGATAACCTGAATTTAAATTTGTGCAAAATAAGGCTAAGCCCAAATGTCAAACTTTTCGTGTGTCCGTGGGCAGAGGCGACTCTTAGAAGAATTAGACGCTATTCAGTAATTAGCCTGCGTAGCTGGCGGTATTAGGGAGCTCGGGCGCGGGTGGCAGGCGGGCAACGCGAAATACCGGGCCGCCTGCTGGAAAACCATGTGTTTTTGAGTGGTCTCCGTCCGCTGGGTGACGGAGCATTCGGATTGGTCAGAATATTGAGTTTCAGGAGTTATCAAATTGCGGTGCCCTGCAAGTTAACTTGCGGGCGCAGCTAACTTTCAAACCGCTTTATATTCTGTGTGTGATGTCGTTCGTTCGTTCGTTCGTTCGTTCGTTCGTTCGTTCGTTCGTTCGTTCGTTCGTTCGTTCGTTCGTTCGTTCGTTCGTTCGTTCGTTCGTTCGTTCGTTCGTTCGTTCGTTCGTTCGTTCGTTCGTTCGTTAGGAATCAATAGCAAGCGACATTTTTGACGAGATATTTTTAACGCGATGTTTTGAACGCCACAGGGCACCGCTTTTTAGCACTGTGTTTGGTTCATATTACAGATCATGAGCGGACAAATATTAATAAGCGAACTACAGAGTTGTAGAGCTGTAAAGGTGTAGCGTTGTAGAGCTGTAAAGGTGCAGACTTGTAGAGCTGTAAAGGTGTAGAGTTGTACAGCTGTAAAGGTGTAGAGTTGTACAGCTGTAAAGGTGCAGAGTTGTAGAGCTGTAAAGGTGCAGACTTGTAGAGCTGTAAAGGTGTAGAGTTGTAGAGCTGTAAAGGTGCAGAGTTGTAGAGCTGTAAAGGTGCAGACTTGTAGAGCTGTAAAGGCGTAGAGTTGTAGAGCTGTAAAGGTGCAGACTTGTAGAGCTGTAAAGGTGTAGAGTTGTACAGCTGTAAAGGTGCAGACTTGTAGAGCTGTAAAGGTGTAGAGTTGTACAGCTGTAAAGGTGTAGAGTTGTACAGCTGTAAAGGTGTAGAGTTGTAGAGCTGTAAAGGTGTAGAGTTGTAGAGCTGTAAAGGTGCAGACTTGTAGAGCTGTAAAGGTGTAGAGTTGTACAGCTGTAAAGGTGTAGATTTGTAGAGCCGTAAAGGTGCAGAGTTGTACAGCTGTAAAGGTGCAGACTTGTAGAGCTGTAAAGGTGTAGAGTTGTACAGCTGTAAAGGTGTAGATTTGTAGAGCTGTAAAGGTGTAGAGTTGTACAGCTGTAAAGGTGTAGAGTTGTAGAGCTGTAAAGGTGCAGACTTGTAGAGCTGTAAAGGTGTAGAGTTGTACAGCTGTAAAGGTGCAGAGTTGTAGCGCTGTAAAGGTGCAGAGTTGTACAGCTGTAAAGGCGTAGATTTGTAGAGCTGTAAAGGTGCAGAGTTGTAGAGCTGTAAAGGTGCAGAGTTGTAGAGCTGTAAAGGTGTAGAGTTGTAGAGCTGTAAAGGTGTAGAGTTGTAGAGCTGTAAAGGTGCAGAGTTGTAGAGCTGTAAAGGTGTAGAGTTGTAGAGCTGTAAAGGTGCAGAGTTGTAGAGCTGTAAAGGTGTAGAGTTGTACAGCTGTAATGGTGTAGAGTTGTAGAGCTGTAAAGGTGCAGAGTTGTAGAGCTGTAAAGGTGCAGAGTTGTAGAGCTGTAAAGGTGCAGAGTGGTAGAGCTGTAAAGGTGCAGAGTTGTAGAGTAGTAGAGCTGTAATGGTGTTTCTTGAGTTTCACATGTTGTATTTCATCCAATATTTTCGCCAAACCTTAATTTTCAGTAATAATTTAAAGCCATTAATTGCATCCCACGAATCGTTAGGATTCCAAAATTAAAATTTCTTTGGCAACAGAATTTTGATATCAGTCATGCAACCGTGCACTTTTTCACAAGTTTGTTCACAAGCTTCGAAAGCAACTACACGGTCTACACATGTATAGCATGCATAACAGTTTATAGCATGAACGATTCCTGATTGTAGCGTTGTAGAGCTCTACAATAATCTCTACACCAATTTGAACATCTTAAAACTGGTTATCTGGAAAAGTTCGACACTTTTTTTCCAAAAGGTCGATATGAAAAAGATGATCACTCGTTGTTGCAGTGGCGTAACCGAAGGCCGAGTCAGAGCGCATAGGCGTTACGCCACGGGTTGTTGCTGGATGATCCTCAGAGATAAGAGACTGTGACTTGTTCAATACGTCCTCCAAAAAGTTTTTGAGACCACCGTCTTCTTGGAAGTCAGCCATGATTGATTTTGATTCTGATCTCAGGGTCGGTACTAGATCATGGTCGAGATACGGACAAATATGCGCCTGCTAGCTTTTAATACAGCGGAGAACCTGCGCGTCATTACCATAACATATATAGCTCTGGATTCAAAGGCGTTCGAATCATTCCTTTCCCGCGATGGCTTCCACCAGCTAATATTCTGTAATTCTAAAGATGATATTCTGGCAGAATTCGATGAATATAAAAGTAAACCGTGATAATGTGTGTCGTACTTACATTGGGAGACGTGTGTTTCAAAACATGTTTAAATATTTTCTGTTTGCCCGATTTAAATAAATTTTATATCAAAATGATCGCTTGAATCTGCCGAATCCAGCACTATAGGTTTTGTCTACCTAAAGTATTACGATCCGTTGTTATTCGAATATGTACTGAGTCTATACGTCCAACAGGGAACATTGAAATGATGTCGTGAACAACGAACTCCGCAATCTCGCACTTCGGAAATAACGAACGAACTTCGCAACACATTCGGCAAAAGTTATGTGAAATCCTCTGTAAAATATCACTGAGCATATCTCCCAAAATTCAATTAATAACATCTATTTCCAAATTTTCAAAATGTAAGTTCGTTCTTTCAATCAGAACAGGACTTGAGTGTTATTGTTGTGCAGGTTCTCCGCTGTACTGAAAGCTAGTAGGCGCATATTTGTCCGTATCTCGACCATGATCTAGTGCCGACCTGATCTCAGCGATCGGACATCATCACAGGCCGCGCTCGCCCCAGCACGATTGAATGAACATTTTGTGGATTGGATTGAATGAATATTTTGTGGATTGGATGGAATGAATATTTTTTGGATTGGATTGAATGAATATTTCTTGGATTGGATTGAATGAATATTTCTTGGATTGAATTGAATGAATATTTTGTGGATTGGATTGAATGAATATTTCTTGGATTGAATTGAATGGATATTTTGTGGATTGGATTGAATGAATATTTTTTGGATTGGATTGAATGAATATTTCTTGGATTGAATTGAATGAATATTTCTTGGATTGGATTGAATGAATATTTCTTGGATTGAATTGAATGAATATTTCTTGGATTGAATTGAATGAATATTTTGTGGATTGGATTGAATGAATATTTCTTGGATTGAATTGAATGGATATTTTGTGGATTGGATTGAATGAATGTTTTTTGGATTGGATTGAATGAATATTTCTTGGATTGAATTGAATGAATATTTCTTGGATTGGATTGAATGAATATTTCTTGGATTGAATTGAATGAATATTTCTTGGATTGAATTGAATGAATATTTTGTGGATTGGATTGAATGAATATTTCTTGGATTGAATTGAATGGATATTTTGTGGATTGGATTGAATGAATGTTTTTTGGATTGGATTGAATGAATATTTCTTGGATTGAATTGAATGAATAATTGAATGAATATTTTTTGGATTGGATTGAATAAAATGTGTTGTTTACATTAAACTATAAATTATTGTTTGCATTGCATAGTAAAATTGACGTGTGATTGAATTAAATAACATTTGTGGATTGGATTGAATGCATATTTTATCGGATTGAATATTGCTACAAACGGGCAGGCATATCTGACCCAATCGGGCGATATTTTGCTTTTCAAATACGGTTTTTTGCCGAAACAATGGATAGAATTGATTCGGTCCTTCGAAAAATAACTATGGAAGGTAATTTGAGCCAAAGTAATGTATATATTATTTTCGTTTAAATACGACTGAAGTCTGTCTGGAGACCGCCGGACTCAGCGCGGGTTTATCAGTTTATCTGATCGAGATGTTTCAACCGTTCGAGGTCTACAGACTATCTGAATGCCAAATATTTGTATGTTTGTAAGTTTGAGAACAGTGTGAAGCTTTATTATTCTATAGATTTGTCTGCTTGTGATACGTTTTATGGCATTATTTATCCGTCATATCGTCTCAAAAGATAAGTCACCATGAACTTGATGTTCGCCATTGCAAATCAAATGTCTGATTCAGTACTCAGTATGTAAATTAAGTAAATGTCATAGCATCGGTCCTCCAATTTCACTGCATATTTTATCGTTCGTTACATTTCAGAGAGTTTCCTTTAATAAATCGTCAAATAACAAACACCGTTCCACCATATTAAAAACATTTTCTGCCAGGCGCTTCGTCTCCCCGCGCGTTCTGTCATAAGCGCCTGGGTACGAGACTGGACAGACCCCGAGATTTTACAAACTGCCCAGGCTTGACCGCTTCATATTTGTCAAATGCCGACCAATGAAAATAGAGCGTTAAATAAACAAAAGTGAATTTTACTTCCGTTGAACAAAATAAACTCGGTCTGAGTCGATCGCCCAGGGGAGGGGTATATGGGTGCGCGCAAAGAATGACGACCATTGCGCAAGTGTTACAGAAATTTAGATTTCTTTTGAAATATTTAACGCACAACATTGATATATATATATATATATATATATATATATATATATATATATATATACATAAATATATACATAAATATATATATTATATATATATATATATATATATATATATATATATAATACAGAAGCTATTGAAAAATTCTATTCGCAGTGGAAATTTCAAGCTTCTAGTTAAACGGGAAATATTTAAAAAATGGAAAAACCGTCTGTTGTTTTGGTTTATTGCGTCGATTTCCTGTATATTTGTAATGAAATATTATTTGGAACAGCGGTTCGCACATTTTGGACAGTATAACACAAGTTTCATAAAACGCAGAATCTTGAACTCTACATCAAATGAAAGTTCATTCAACATATAACAACATACGTACACAAGATATTTCAACGATGCGTAGTTCCGCAATTACTAGTCATCTTGTTCCACAAATGACAAGATAACCCAGCTTAAGTAATATGCTGGTGGATCTGGGTTCTTTGTTAATAATCAATTGAGTATTAATGTGAGAGATGATCTGTCACTCAGTATCAACCATTGATTATGAAGCACTGTGGATTGAGATTCATAGTGATTTGCAACATAATCTTATTTGTGGAGTTATTTATAGACACCCAAGTAGTAATCTTGAAAATTTTATGAGTTATCTAGATACAACAACAGATAAAATTAATCGGGAGAAAAAGTTTTGTGTTTTAATGGGTGATTTCAACATAAATTTACTAACTCTGACTCTCATCACCAACAGATGATTTTCTTAATACACTTGGGTCATATTTCTTTAGCCCTCATATACTTTAACCTACTTGAATAGTTAACTGATCATTCTGCTACTTTAATTGACAATATATTTTTTAATTCTATTACCCATCATACTATAAGTGGAAAATATAATTCATGACCTTACAAATCATCTTCCTAATTTTCTAATTGTTAATAAATTTTCCACTCTTCCAGAAAAATTCAAATTTTTTAGAAGGGACTATTCCAACTACAATGAAAATGGTCTAATTGATGACTTACAATTAATAGATTGGAATGTGGAATTTAATATTGTTTTGGGGGCATTTTACACTAAGCTAAATACAATTATTGATAAACATTTTCCATTGAAACAGATAAGTAATAAGAAAGTTAAACATAATCTAAATCTTGGATTACTTGTGCCTTAAGAGTATCTCTAAATATTAAAAATAGCCTATACAAAAAATATATTAAAACATTTAATATAAATTAGTAAAAAGGAATATTATAATGAATATTTCAATATTAACAAAAGTAACATGAAAAATATCTGGAGAGGAATTAAAAAGATTGTAAGTTTAAAACCAAGAAGTTGCAATTTTCCATCTAAGCTGATAATTACAGAAATAGTCTGAGTGAATGAGTTATAATACCACATCAATTGCTAATGCTTTTAATGAGTTTTTTGTAGAAATAGGGGATAAATTGGCCAACTCAGTTCCTCTTGTTGCCAAATCTCCTATATCTTTTATGCCAACTAAACAACCAAATATTTTTCTCCTATTACACAAAATGAAATAGAGGATAAAATAACACTCTCGTTAACGATTATGATATCTTTAACATTACCAATCCTTATTGTTTTAGAACTATTTTACTTGACTATTACTTTGATGCTTTACAATCCGCCTATAATCCAGATGACCCTAACTCCATCCGTAGCCTCTTAAATATTTCATGTTGTTTTTAATCTGTAATTAATATTTCTTCATTTTTGTTTTATTGTTGGGCCTGCAGTAATTGGCACTGCTGTTGTAGATACTCTGCCATCGTGTATCGTGTTCCTCTATATTTTTTCTGTGTATTTATTTTTTAAATTTATTTCTGTTATGTAAACATATGGCAAAGCTAATAAAATAAAATAAAATAAAATAAAATAAAATAAAATAAAATAAAGTAAAGTAAAATAAAATAAAATAAAATAAAATAAAATAAAATAAAATAAAATAAATAATAAATAAATAAATAATGCAAATAAAGCAGTTGGACCTTATAGCGTACCAATGTTACATTTTAAAAAAACTTAAACACTTATTTCTTGGTTAGAAATATGGTATAATCTTTCAATTTCTACAGGAAGAGTTCCCGATAGTTTTAAAATTGCAAGAGTAATACCTATTCATAAAAAGGGATCTTACTTGGATCTTTCTAATTATCGCCCCATTTCATTACTTTCTGTTTTTAATAGAATTCTTGAAAAATTGATATATTGTCGACTCATAAAATTTATTGATAAGCATAATATACTATACAACAAACAATTTGGCTTTTGAGCTAAACATTCTACCCTTTTAGCTATTTTATCTATTACTGATAAAATACAAAAAGCTGTAGGAGCTAATGTTTACTCTTGTGGAATCGTTTTAGACTTTAGTAAGGCATTTGACAGTGTCAACCACAATATTCTATTATATAAACTTGAACAGTATGGAATTAGAGGTGTGGTTAAAGACTGGTTTGTTTCCTATCTTCTAGATAGAAAGCAATTTGTTTCTGTTGGCGGTGTCAAATGGGTCGTTCCAGAAAAGATCTATACCCCCCCCCCTGAGGAAATGTCAAATGGGTCCCCCCCTCTTAGGACATTCAGAGACAAGTGAACACCCCTCTCTCCCCAGACAGCGAAAGCTAAAATTACACCCTCCCTCCTTGGACATCGTTTTTTGTCAGTGGTATTTTTAAAAAATGGTTTAATTAGTCTGCATCGGGCGATCGTGGCAAAAAACGCACCTCTGCGAGTGGAGAGTAAACAATCATTCCGTACAGATGACACATAGTTAATGGAGGGGGATGGTTTGGAAGCTTCATTGTCTTTCAAGATTATCATGTTGGAGGAAGGCAATTGGTTGAAGAAAGGAAATTCTATGGACACGTGATGACGAAGGACTACACAACAAACAATTAAGGATTTACAACATGTGACGATGAAGGACTCACTAATTAAACCCGAACGGTGGTATTGGCTTCATTATACAGAAAATACAATACGTTCAGTGACCATGAAATTAGACAAATTGAACAAAAACATGGAATGATGACTTTTGCCGAGTTTCCAAACCATCTCCCTCCACTGATGTCTCAATCAATTCCAAGCGTGACCATCCCCCCACCCAGTATTTGACGGGCATTTGACATTTTTGTGTTAGAGTATTGCAAATGCCCCACCATTGGGTCAGCATAGCTGTACAAAATCCCCACAGATGAGTCTTGAAATTGATGCAAATGCCCCACCCATGGGAATTTAAAGAAGCAGATATTTATATTGTCAGACAGCTGAAGCGGCCGTGACCAACCATAGTATTAAACATAAACATATATATATATTTATAAAATAAAGGTCAAAAACTACTTTCAAACGTCTCAACTAAGTTGTCCAAGCCTTTTTCCCGAAGCCAGGGAGCCACAAACAGCACATTCATCCCCCTAAAACTACTGCAGAGCACCAGTGTTTCTTCATTTTCATCTCATTAGGGGAGTCCCGCAACATGGGATTAATCTGCATTGTTGTTTCATAGTTTAAATCATGCATGGTGTATTTTCTAATATGGTTAAAGAATGGTAGACATGCGACATTTTTGGCGCTTGTGAGCCAGTGGTATTTTTATGGAAAAAATTTGCCGAAATATATATATCGTATTTTTATACAAAAAAGCTAGAGAAGTGGATGTGGTGTGCCTTTATAATATATAATTATATATTTACAGTACTTACTTTTTCCAGGTTACTTTTCAAGAAAATAACAGGCAAGTATATTACTATTTAGGTTACTTCAACAAATTCCCCACCCTGGGAACAGGTGAATCATCAAATGCCCATCAAATGCCCAAGGGGGGGGGGGGGGGGCATGGTCACACTTGGAATTGATTGAGATATAACTAATATGTAAGTTCATCCTGAGTACAAAGGCAGAAGGCTCAGACACTCACACCAAAATCAATGTCAATGCTCAGTTTCTGTCTCAAATTCCAAAACGAATGCTTAGTTATTGCCAAACAAAGGAAAACATAGCTGTACTTCTCACTACAAGTTCGATTTGCGATAAATTGCAAGATTTCCTATACATGTAATATTTTGATATTTCTGAAGCGATGTCGGTGTAAGTCGGCGTTGAACGGTTTGGATGAACTTCATTTCCAACTACTCCCTCCTGGCCCCTCGGACATCTAAAGTAAATATTCCCCTCCCACCTTCCAGACAGCAAAAATTTCTTCTGTGGATAATTTTCTATGATCATACTGAAGATCCATTATTTATAAAACTTAAAATGATAAAATTTTCCAATCTAGCTTATTTTTATACTGCTGTTTTTATGTTTGACTTTCATGCAGATGATCTTCCCTCTTCATTTCAAAATTACTTTACTGCTGTTAGCAGTACACACCGTCATAACACAAGACTAGCTTCTCAATCCACCTACTCTTTATGCACGAATCAATGTTAAGCTCGAGGGGGGGGGGAGGAGGCTGGGCAAAGGTGAGGGATTTGGTAAACATCTCTATTCCCATCCTGCGGCATTTGCTCTTGAATCGCGAGCCAGGGGTGGGGGCATTTAAATAATATAAAGGAAATTTTCAAATGTTCCTAGGCAGAGGGGCAATTTGCCTACGTTTGATCATAATTCTCTGCCCCAGGGTCGTGCTTTTGAGCACTTCATTTTAAAAATTTCAAATCCCCCACCTTTTGCCTGTCCCCCCCCCCCCCCCCCCTCGGGCTTAACACTGATTCGTGCATTACCAAAGGTTAGGACTATGTGTGTACAGCAAATTTAATATTAGATATATTGCAAGTTTATGGAACTCTATTGATGAACAAACAAAGAGCTGATTAAAATAAAACAAATTTCAAGAAAAAAACTGAAAAGCAATATTCTTGATAAATATATTTATTCTTCTTCTTTGAACAACCAAATTCTCAAAAGTTCAAATTCCGTACATAAAACAAGCCACCAAGTTACAATATTAAACGAATTAAATTGGTATTTGCAATGGGAGTTGGAATAACAAAAGCTTACCTTCAAATTCAGACAAAATATCGAAACGACTGCAAGGATCTACCAGAAAATCTATCCAGTGTTGCCAAGTCAAGTTTTGTAAAAATCCCAGTAAAGGTCTGAAAATATCCCAAGATTCCCTATTTACTCGGGCTACCGCAGGTAGACGAGTCCAGTGGCGTAGCCAGGAAGCAGAAGTCATGTGGGCCCAAAATGCAGGAAATAGCATTTCCGTGGCGTAAAAAATCAAAAATTTCCTGGGGGAGAATGTTCACACCCCAGAGGTTTCCCGCATGTTTGGCGTTCTGAACTGCCACTACCAACCGGACATACTGTACTTCAAAATTGGTGGCTACGGCCCTGTGACTGTAAATCACTGTAATAACAAAAAAACCACCAGAGAATGTTGAGACCTGTGCCCATGTTGTGGGCAATTTTAACAACAAAAAAGATCCTCATCTGCGCCCACTGACACATGCTTTAGCGGTAACAGTCAAAAACACTGGTCACGAAAACCGTCATTTTTAGGGAAATATTTAACGTTTATGTGGGAAATAAACTAATACTTTGTCTTTTTGTAAACAGTAAACTTGTACATAATCTTCTATACTTAAATTACTTTGCCTATATAATGAGAGCTAGATCTGTCTGCAATATTTCACCCGGGCACACGCAGGTTTCACCCGGGCACAGGCCCGGGTAGGCCCGGGTGTCACAGAATAAAGAACTATTCTGTGGTCGTGTTTTTTTGGTCGCGATATTGCCCCAACAGGCTTTGCGAAACTGCAGGCATGACGTCACAGCTCAAATCATGGCGGATTTTCATGCAGGAGTAGGGAGTTTTTTCTTCTGACTTTGGCTGTGTTGTTCGAAGTGAATTTGTATTTTAATGATAAACACGCTCGCAATGCTTTTATACCATAGTAGACGTGGGTTGGTCCGCGATCTCGATAACCGCACGCTGAAAATGTGTTAGTACTCGATCAAACTTTTACGAAAATTCTCGATCAATGTGATTCTCCGACAATTTATGCATGAGTCAATTCCATGAGTGACCATCCCCCCCCCCCGGGAATACCCCCGGGAATTTGCATTTTTTTGTAAAGATAGTTCGAATTCCCGGCCGCGGGGCAATGACTAGTGGGTAAATGTCCTACCCCCGGGCGGTAGGTAAGTGGCGAATTCCCCACCCCCGGGAACACAAAACAGCTGAAGGTACTTAAAGTTTCAGACGTTCTCTGGTTTAAAATATTTATTATTTACGAGCTTTCGACTGCCAGTCTGCAGTCTTCAACGGGTGGATTGAAATGAATATTAGCAAATAACAGTGGTTTACAATTACACAAAACAAATACACTGACAAAAGACACAGTGACAGTTCCGCCTACGTGAAAGATGAATAATTATTTACATTGATATAGTATATATAGAGATAGTTTTTAAGTGTTTTTAAGTAGAAACCGATATTGTTCTGGCAAGTGTTTTGCATTATTGTCTGCGTTTTTCGTACATGCAGTATGCCAAGATTCCAAAGTTGATCTGTGTCGATAACTGGCTGTGTCTATAATTTTTCCGTTAGGAAAATCAATCCGGTGATCATTTGCCCACGCATGATTGGAAATGTTAGATCCGCTTTTGCAGCTTTTCACGTTCCGTTCGTGTTCTTTTCTTCGTGTTTTAAACGCTCTTCCTGTCTCGCCAATATAGCTCCACGTGCAATCAGTGCAACACTGTTAATTTCAAGAGTCATTTTAACTCCACCATAGGAGTTAAAATAACTCCTCCCGGGAGAGTAAAAAAATTGGAGTAAGATCTACTCCCAAGATGGAGTTAAAACTACTCCACTTTGGTATACATTCCAAAATTTACTCCACTGAGAGTCAATTTAACTCCACCGAAGGAGTAAAAATAACTCCACCAAAAGAGTAAATATAACGGAGTAATTTTTACTCCCTAATTTTTACTCCAGGAGTCATTTTGACACCCCCAAAGGAGTAAATTTAACTCCACCAAAGGAGTAAATGTAACGGAGTAATTTTTACTCCCTATATAACGGAGTACTTTTTACTCCCTACTTTTTACTCCAGGAGTCATTTTGACTCCCCCCAAAGGAGTAAATTTAACGCCACCAAAAGAGTAAATATAACGGAGTAATTTTTACTCCCTAATTTTTATTCCAAGAGTAATTTTGACTCCCCCAAAGGAGTAAAAATAACTCCACCAAAATAGTAAATATAACGGAGTAATTTTTACTCCCTAATTTTTATTCCAAGAGTAATTTTGACTCCCCCAAAGGAGTAAAAATAACTCCACCAAAATAGTAAATATAACGGAGTAATTTTTACTCCCTAATTTTTATCCAGGAGTCATTTTGACTCCCAAAGAGGTTGATGCGCCATATAGCAAGTCACCGGTGACGTCAAGAATAATTATAATAATTAGAAGGCACATATGCAGCATACGTTCGTTATATAGTCGTACAATTATAATAGCGGAGGGCAACTAGGATTGGGTATCGGTAAATATGTATTTGTGGCATTGTGTCTTTGGGTCTGTGTCTTTGGGTCTCTAGGTCTCTGGGTTTTTAGGTCTCTAGGTCTTTGGGACTCTAGGTCTCTAGGTCTTTGGGTCTCTAGGTCTCTGGGTTTTTAGGTCTTTGGGTCTCTAGGTCTCTAGGTCTTTGGGTCTATGGGTCTCTGGGTCTTTGGGTCTCTGGGTCTTTGGGTCTTTGTGTCTCTGGGTCTTTGGGTCTCCGGGTCTCTGGGTCTCTGGGTCCTTGGGTCTCTGGGTCTCTGGGTCTTTGGGTCTCTGGATCTCTGGGTCTCTGGGTCTCTGGGTCTCTGGGTCTCTGGGTCTCTGGGTCTCTGGGTCTCTGGGTCTTTGGGTCTCTGGGTCTCTGGGTTTCTGGGTCTTTGGGTCTCTGGGTCTTTGGGGTCTGGGTCTTTGGGTCTCTGGGTCTCTGGGTCTTTGGGTCTCTGGGTCTCTGGGTCTCTGGGTCTCTGGGTCTTTGGGTCTTTGGGTCTCTGAGTCTCTGGACCTTTGGGTCTCTGGGTCTTTGGATCTCTGGGTCAAATATATTTTTTTGGAAAAGCCCAGTTTCTTCAAAATTATCTTTGTATTGTCAATTAGCAGACCAGAAATAAGGCACGCTTCAGTCAGTATATAACCGTAGCCTAAGTGCAATGTCTTAATTTTTTATATTATGTTTCAAAAGGGGAGCACGGGTGGCGTGTGCTGTTAGCGCGCTGCCTCTCACCAAAAGTTAAGCCCGGTTAGACGGGGTTAGTACTTGGATGGGTGACCACTTGGGAATGATCCCGTTGTCGAGCTGGAAACTAATGTGAGTGGAGTTGTAGTTGATCTCTCCTGTGCTTCGAGGGTTTTTCGCCGGGTTCTCCGGTTTTCCTCCCTCCGCAAAACCAACACTTACATCATGGTAGTCATGTTCAATTGGGGCATTTCGCTCTGTTTGACCACCAGTTGCTAATAGGCAATAAAGCTATTAAAACAAAACAAAAACAAAACAATAGACTTGACAGACCATGCGAAGACTGCGTGGTAAAATCTCGTATTTTCGAGAACTTGAAAGTGCATTCAACCAATTAAGACGATTTATTTGACCCAAGTCGAACACGTGCATCCCCCATACATAATCCAATTCATGTAGAATTTAAAAGTACGTTAATACGGCTTCTTTTTTTCTTCTTTTTTTTTTTTGGGGGGGGGGGGGGGGGGGGGGTGTTTCCATAAAATTTCATTATTGCATCATGTTGCGTGCTCGATTTTTTCAAGTTCTTTTGCCTTTGATCGAGTTGGGTTGAGGTGTTTTCCGATAGTATTGGTGAATTAATGAGTAGTTTACCAGTAATGTTGCTGACAAGGTTTGTCCGCGAAGACAGAATAGACGAATTTATTACAGACGCGAAAAAATGCGCGCCGTGTTGACATCAGTACCTATGAAGACACAAGAAAGAGCCACAGTATATCAAAGTACATATACGTACTGTTTACCTAGTAACGGCTTTCTCCTTGTTTGGATAGCTTTACCTTTTGCAAGTGACAGAGTTATAGTTGATAAGTAATGCGGCTGGCAATTGTCTTCGTCATAAACATTCTTACAAAGGCTTACATGTGTTTACAACGTACTGACGCCGGCGATCGCGATAGACCTAGTATGTAAAATATGACGAGCTATTTCAAAACAGGTTGGCCCTGGCCTTGCTGCTTTATAGTCCAACAGCTCAGTACAAAATGCAAGTATAGTATTAAGCACCGAATAGAGCAAACTCAATATGTTGAACTGCTCAGTGTATGCATGTCCAGATATCGCGTAGGTGTCGCGTGTCGTATTACATTTGGAAACGTGTGTTTCAAAACATGTTTAAATATTCTCTGTTTGTCCGAATTTAAATAAATTCTATATCAGAACGATCGCTTGAATCTGCCGAATCCGACACTATAGGTTTTGTCTACTGTCTAAATATATTTATTTAAGCTGCTTAATTTTCAGAAAAACGGCTGTCGGAGACTGGCATTGTTATTGTTGTTATATCAGATTAATTAAGATTAGTTTAGAATTACATTAATAGAACCTCATTTAATTGGATAAGAGACATGCATGCGATCAGAGCTAAAGAGAGAATAGTGAAGTGAACATCGTATATTGTGACTGTGATTGTGAGTAAATTAAATCTTTATATAAATTAACCAGAAAATAGAGTGAATTGTGTGATTGCTGATAAGCGGTGGCAAAGTTTCCGACACCTGGCACCTCCATACGGGATTTATGTGAGAAGAGAAGCTTGAAACACAGCAAAGAAACGCGACCTTCGGTTATGGAGTCTCCCGAATCAACACTGCAAGTCAAGTTAGTACAACTGAAAATAACTATAGATAGGACCGAGAAGATACTTGAAGCTCAAAAGTCCGAGGCGATCGAACGCCACCAAATAGCTCTCAAGACCACAGCGAACGAAGTTGAACGTCTGAAAAGGGAAGTCGAAGCGCAGAAGATTGCTGCGAAGGATGATTTAAGTGATATCGAAAAATGGGTGAGTGAAATCGATGCTAAACTGGAAAGCGCAGACCACGAGAACAGCCGTCTTCAAGAATGGCGAGAAAGTGTGAAAAGACAAGATATACACCGACAACGAGATGAAGAGCTTTCATACGAGCGAGAACTACACGAGACGCGCATGAAATTCAAATCAGAATTACAAGCTACCAGCACCAAATCGACAACAAATGAAGCAATTTCTGGGCTACAAGCGAAGTTACCTAAGTTAGAGATAACAAAATTCAATGGAACTTATCAAGAGTGGACTCGCTTTTGGGGTCAGTTTACTGAAACCATCGACAAAGCAGGAATTCCTAGTGTGACCAAATTTGCATACTTGCGCGAATTGCTCGAAGCTAACGTGAGGAAAACGGTAGAGGCTCTACCATT
Source organism: Corallium rubrum (assembly GCA_964035015.1). Taxonomy (NCBI): domain Eukaryota; kingdom Metazoa; phylum Cnidaria; class Anthozoa; order Scleralcyonacea; family Coralliidae; genus Corallium; species Corallium rubrum. Next base: position 12,666,748 of record OZ035997.1, read on the forward strand.
CACCAGTGAAGGATACAACCGAGCAAAGAGCATACTGCAAGATAAATATGGAAAGGAATCAGAAATCATCAAAGCCTATACAAAGGAAATTCTTGAACTACCGAACATACCGAACGCCAATGTCAAGAGGATTCACGAGTTTTATGACAAGTTGATGTACGCTGTACAGTCGTTAGAGACCATGGGGAGTCTTCAACAGATTAACGGAAACGTGGCGTTAACACTCGAAAAATTGTCTGGAATTCGGGGTGATCTAGTGAGGACCGATCCTAACTGGGAAAGCTGGGATTTCGTTAAATTAGTGGAAGCATTGCATCTTTGGACGCGAAGAAATCCGATCGACAGTCAATCCATTGAGTCCAAACCTCGCGACCTCCGTCGCAACCGATTGTATCACGCACGGCGCCAAGACGACCGACCACGTGGGTGTATATATTGTGAAGATAAGACTCACAAATCCGGTGAGTGCTCTAAAGTGACAGCGACTTCCGAGAGAAAACAGATACTGGCTAAACGTCGTCTCTGTTTTAATTGCACTGGTGAAAACCACAGAGCGGCAGAGTGCCCGAGTAAACGAAAATGTCAACAGTGCGACCGACGTCATCACACGTCCATTTGCGATCAGACCGTGAAAATAGAGCCAGAGCGGGAGCCTGGGGAAGAAAATAAAGGCTCGGAAAGACTTTATACTTCCAACGAGAATGGAGAATGCGTGTTTCCTGTCGTAACCGTTCGAGTAAACGGGGTCCTGTGCAGAGCCTTAATCGACTCTGGGGCAGGGAGTTCGTACGCTTCCGCCAAGTTGATTCATGTCCTGAACATCGAGCCAGTAGAAGTACAAACCAAGCAAATTGACATGCTCATGTGTACAAAACAAGTCTGTCTGGAATCGTATCAAGTTAAGATAGAGTCAACAACCAAAGAGTTCAGCATGAAAGCTCATCTGACCAAGGTGGACAAATCTGAACTGCTATCTCTGGAAAATCCGCGCTACGAGGAACTCATCGCCAAGTATACACACCTAAAAGGAGTTACAATGACAGATCGTGACAACAAGCCACAACTTCCTATCCATGTAGTGCTTGGTAGTGGAGACTACGCGAGAATCAAGACTGAAACTCGACCACGCATAGGAAAAGACTGTGAACCAATCGAAGAACTGACCAAACTGGGGTGGTTTCTGATGTCCCCTGGACAAGAATTTGACAGGAACACAATGTTGCTTACGCAAACCAGCCAATCAGATTACGAGCAACTATGTCGCCTAGATGTACTCGGACTCGAAGACACACCGGAGCACGATCAGGGAGTGGTTCATAATGAATTTAAGGAGCAGTTAACAAGAGACCAAGAAGGTTGGTACGAGACAGGATTACCGTGGAGAGGAAACCCTTTACGTCTGCCCACAAACGAGCGAGGAAGCCAACGTCGCCTCATCAGCCTCACAAGCAAGTTACAGCGTGACGGTCTCACTGCTGAGTACGATTCCATCATCCAGGAACAGAAAGAAAGTGGAGTAATAGAGCCAGCCAATAATCCAGCGAAGGGAGTCGAATTCTACATACCCCATAAAGCAGTGATACGGGAGACAGCGGAGACCACGAAAATGCGAATCGTATACGATGCGTCAGCGAAAGAAACTCCTGATGCCCCATCGTTGAATGACTGCTTGTACCCAGGCCCACCGCTCCAAAATAAACTGTGGGATGTACTCGTCCATCAGCGAACTCATCCAGTTGTGGTAACCGGCGATATCCAGAAGGCATTCTTGCAAGTTCGGATTAGGGAGAGCGAGCGCGACGCCCTGAGGTTCCATTGGCGGTGTGGAGAACATTCGAAGTTAGAGACGCTAAGATTCACGAGGGCGCTCTTTGGATTAGCTCCTTCGCCTTTTCTTCTCGCTGGAGTGATTGAACACCATCTGGAGTCTTGGAAGGAGAAATATCCCGAGACCGTTGCCGAGATACGCAAAAGTCTCTACGTGGATGATTTGCTCACCGGTGGGCAAACCGTTGCACTAGCACAGCAACACAAAGAGAGAGCGACAGAAATATTCGAAGATGCCAAATTCAAACTCCACAAGTGGAACTCTAACGACAGTGAGCTAGAGGTGAACGGTAAACCATCGGGAGAGGATGACGAACAATCGTTTGCGAAACAGCAGCTGGGAGGAGAATCAACCGAAACCAAGATGCTCGGGTTGAAATGGAACAAGGAAAACGACACGCTGGCCGTCACCTTTCCAACCGCCGACAACAGTGGTCCAATAACCAAACGTAGGATCCTGAGCAAACTCGCCAAGATATACGACCCCCTGGGCCTAGTTTCTCCGGTTACCCTGGAAGGAAAGATGATTTACCGCGAGGTGTGCAAGAGCCAGATACCGTGGGATACAGAGATCCAAGACCCTTTAAGACGTCGCTGGATGGCATGGGAAAAGACGTTGCCCAAGGAAGAGACGGTGCCACGCCCCATTGTGGAACACAGAGAGCCTGTGCTGAGTCTGGAACTCCATGTCTTTGGCGATGCGTCTACTCGTGGAATTGGAGCAGTAGTCTACTCGGTGGTCCAACAAAATGGTGGGAAAACACGGCGACTTGTGACAGCCAAAGCACGATTGGCTAAAGAAAGTCTAACTGTTCCCCGACTCGAGTTGGTGTCCGCCCACATGGCAGCCAACTTGGTGATGAATGTGCGAAACGCCTTGCAGGGGCTTCCTGAGCCGAAGATCCACGGGTGGCTGGACAGCAGCGTCGCACTCCACTGGATACGCGGTGATGGGCAATATAAGCAATTTGTGGCGAACCGAGTATCAAAAATAAAGCAACACCCAGAAATAGAGTGGAGACACGTTCCTTCGGAAGAAAACCCAGCCGACCTAGCCAGCCGTGGAGGATCTTCGAACAAGAAAACGCCCTGGTGGGACGGCCCAAAATGGCTCGAAGATCCAGCTCAATGGCCAAATAACCCTCTAACACAACCATCCACAACATCGGAAGCAGAAGCTAAGGTAATACGAGAGGTCCTATGCGCAACACACGCAGAGAACGTGCCCGATGACTACGATAAATTATTAGAGAAGCACAACCTTCATCGCACACTACGAACATGCGCTTGGATCGCAAGATTCACGCACAATTGCAAGAGCACCGAAAAACGAAGTGGCCCACTGACTACAGAAGAGATCAACAGCACCCGCTTATGGTGGATCAAGAGAGTTCAACGCAGTTGTGACATCGTGAAGGATCGAGAACGACTCAACCTTCAAGAGAATGCCCAAGGAATACTCGAGTGTCGTGGTCGAATACAGGGGGAGTATCCAGTCTACATGCCAGACACCCATGCTTTCACCAAGAAGTTAGTAGAAGAAGCGCACTGGCACACCCTCCACGGCGGAGTCGGGCTAACCATGACACATGTGCGCCAAAAGTACTGGATACCAAGACTAAGAAGTTTGGCCAGGCGAGAAATCAAGTCTTGCTACGGTTGTCGTAAATTCCATACAACCGCCGTGACAAGACCGCCCCCTGGAAACCTACCACGAGATCGCCCCGAGGGAGACCACGCTTTCCAAGTAATCGGGGTTGATTACGCTGGACCGCTGGCGTATCGCACGAAGACTGGAAAACAAGCCAAAGCATACATAGTCTTATATGCTTGCAGCCTCACGAGAGCACTTCATCTGGAGCTGACAACTACCATGGAAACAAAAGAGTTTCTTGGAACGCTCAAACGGTTAATAGCACGTAGGGGGAGACCCGACAAGATCTACTCTGACAACGGGCGAACCTTCGTTGGAGCAGCACGATGGGTTCGCACAGCAATGGAAGACGAGAAACTACAACACTTCCTAGCGTCCAAGAACATAAAATGGCAGTTCAACCTGAGCCGCGCCCCATGGTGGGGCGGTCAATTTGAGCGTATGGTGGGGTTGGTGAAAACGTCCTTGAACAAAGCTATCGGTAAAGCATGTCTAACTTGGACAGAATTGTCGGATGTCCTATTAGACGTTGAAGTTACTCTCAACAACAGGCCGCTGGGATACATTGAGGATGATCCAGAGTCTCCAATCCTGACACCAAACTCATTGATGTTTACGTCCTCCAACAATCTTCCAGAAATGGCAGCACATCATGTCGAAGACAAGGACCTCCGCAAACGAGCAAAATTCTTGAAAAGGTGCAAAGACGTTGTCTGGAGACGATGGACAAAGGAATACGTGCGAGGTCTACGGGAAAGGCACATGCAGTACTACGGGAAACCACTCACCTTAGCAGTAGGTGACGTAGTAATCATTAAGTCTGATGAAAGAAATAGGGGTGAATGGCCCCTAGGTATTGTCGCGGAGTTGTACGAAGGAAGGGACGGTGTAGTTAGAGCAGCGAAGCTACGCGCAGGAAAGAGCTTCATCGAACGACCAGTGCAGCACCTTTACCCACTGGAGCTGAACTGCGACATGGCAGAAACACAACCAGAAGTCCTGAACGCAGATGCACCAGAGTTTAGACCAAGAAGAGATGCGGCAGCTGCTGCGGCATTGCGTGTCCAACAAATAGCGGATGACTCAGGATGAATGTTGAACACTTAGAGTATAATCTAAAGTATATCCTAAACGGTTACATACACTATATATATATATATATATATATTACACTATAATCTATGTAAACTTTTAAAGCCAGTCTCCATGGGACATATACCTCAAGGGTGAGCTATATGGGGGGAGTGTGTCGGAGACTGGCATTGTTATTGTTGTTATATCAGATTAATTAAGATTAGTTTAGAATTACATTAATAGAACCTCATTTAATTGGATAAGAGACATGCATGCGATCAGAGCTAAAGAGAGAATAGTGAAGTGAACATCGTATATTGTGACTGTGATTGTGAGTAAATTAAATCTTTATATAAATTAACCAGAAAATAGAGTGAATTGTGTGATTGCTGATAAGCGGTGGCAAAGTTTCCGACACGGCCTTGTTGCATGTGCAGTAATATATGTACGATTAGCAAACTTTCGGCGCTTCCTGCACTGCTGCAGTTCATATAAGACCATATAGATTCTATTTGTCAAAATCTATGCAATTATGCATTGCCATGTAATCTTGCTAGAGTACGCACAGGCTACGCCAAGCTTTCAGAAATCAGTAGCCCGAGTGAACGCGGGCCTGACCAGGCGTCTTGTTGAAACAACAACCATTTGCGCTTCATTTTGAATTTCAGTTATCTGGCATTTCCAGAAGAAAAATAGCAAACTCGAGGTTCTCTTATGTACTCAACTGTAACGTCTTCTCTTGTTGCAATAATAATTGACGGACACGTAGAAGTATATTATATTTACACCATTTTCACAATGGCGTTTCAGTCTTAAATTCTTAGAAATTGTAGTCGAAAAGAGCGGTTTTCTTATCCCGGCTATGAACTCCATTAATACGATATGTATATATATATATATATATATATATATATATATATATATATATATATTGACTTAAAACTTTTCTCGAAAAACTCCATTACTACATCTGCAAATGTTATGACGATAATTACTGTGAAAGGTGTCTAAATTGGTCGAGGTTTTCAGGGTGACTTAGTTATGAGTAGCTTCTAAAACATGTTTCCCAAAACTTTATGAAATCAGAGTTTCTTTCTCTTACGTCACCTGACTTAACCGCTCTACTTGAGAACCAAACTACGACTGAACTTGTAAAGTTATGATATATGTATTATTTTGTATTTTAAGATATATATATATATAAACACACTATATGGCACTGCATGTTTTACAGAAAATTCGACCGTTAAGCGTGCGTGTGGCCGCCCTTGGGGGAAGGCCACAAATTCGTGACTATGCCGCAGTTGGGTGTGTCCTTTCAATAGTTTTACTTCCGTTTGTCAGCATCGCAGAAGTTTCCTTTTCAGTCCATCGGACGCCACGCCTGAAAGCAAACCGACATTGAAACATGCACTCTAAAACGTTCTGACGTTTGATCATTGGACTCTTGTCCATATGTTCAAAAATAGTTTAAAATAATTTTATATACAATATGATGTTCTCGCATCTCGTATTCTTGCTATCTGGTTCTCTTATTTATAAACTATTGTGATTCAATAGAAATGCTTCGGTTGGCTTCGCTACATTATAACTGACTGACATTTGTGCTACAGTGTAAAATTGTATTTAATTCTTCAGTGTTCGTCATGTTTCTGGATCTACTTAAATTAGATTGTTGCCCTGAAGGCCGTATAGAAAAATAACCTTGTAAATTGGTTTTGGCACCGGGGAAATTTTACCTCAAATTTTGCTTTAAAAAAAAAGTTTGCTAGTTAAAATAAGGCTGATTATGTTAACCTTCTCTCATTATAATTAAATGGATATAAATGCTTCATGCATGGGTCACAAAAAGTTTGTTATCGTTTATATATACACTATTATATGCATTGTATTTATTCGGTGCCGTACCAGATGGAACGGTGTATCTACAATGGTACAGTGCATAAAAATAAGCGACATATCAGTTAATACATTTAAAAAGCCAAGAATACACCATATATTCTTATATAAATAAATATATTTAGACAGTAGACAAAACCTATAGTGTCGGATTCGGCAGATTCAAGCGATCATTCTGATATAGAATTTATTTAAATTCGGACAAACAGAGAATATTTAAACATGTTTTGAAACACACGTTTCCAAATGTAATACGACACGCGACACCTACGCGATATCTGGACATGCATACACTGAGCAGTTCAACATATTGAGTTTGCTCTATTCGGTGCTTAATACTATACTTGCATTTTGTACTGAGCTGTTGGACTATAAAGCAGCAAGGCCAGGGCCAACCTGTTTTGAAATAGCTCGTCATATTTTACATACTAGGTCTATCGCGATCGCCGGCGTCAGTACGTTGTAAACACATGTAAGCCTTTGTAGAAGGGGACATTGGGGGGTACTCCGAACCGCAATACCGCAAAAAAGATCGTGAAATACCGCAGTACCGCGTCGAAAACTTAATGAATACCGAAACTGCTAGAATGGATAAAACCGAATACCGTACCGAAGCGGCAAAATTACCGAAATACCGCACGAAAAGCACCGCAAAACCGCAACACCGAAAATCCCAATGTCCCCCTCTTTGTAAGAATGTTTATGACGAAGACAATTGCCAGCCGCATTACTTATCAACTATAACTCTGTCACTTGCAAAAGGTAAAGCTATTCAAACAAGGAGAAAGCCGTTACTAGGTAAACAGTACGTATATGTACTTTGATATACTGTGGCTCTTTCTTGTGTCTTCATAGGTACTGATGTCAACACGGCGCGCATTTTTTCGTGTCTGTAAAAAATTCGTCTATTCTGTCTTCGCGGACAAACCTTGTCAGCAACATTACTGGTAAACTACTCATTGATTCACCAATACTATCGGAAAACACCTCAACCCAACTCGATCAAAGGCAAAAGAACTTGAAACAAAAGGTCCGCTATGCATACATGTATCTGCGCAAACCCACCACTGTGAGAATCATGTCAAGATCTTGTGTGATCTTGGAAAATCTTGTAGCAGTTAGCCGTTAAATTCTATATTTCCGACAAAGTTTTGCACAAAAACATTTCGGAGACAGGGGATATTGCTGATAAACTGGTTAAGTATTTTTAACGTGGTCATGATAAAAAATTATTAAGGTCAGAGAACGTGTACTTTCTCTTTAATTATCTTATAAGATATCGCTAAAATCTTATAAGATTTTTCTTAAGATCTTGATATATCCAAATGACCAATAATACGGCTACCGCGGATCTAAATACCCCTGAATCGTCTGTAGGTTTGTGCCATGTATGTAGGTACGGAGAAAAGGCTATTTGAACTGACATGAGCGCAAATATCAAATTGCATTATTTACGCTATTTACTTGGCCTACGGTCAAACGCGGTCATATTTAAAGTAAATCAATCGTCTGAAGGTTTGTGCCATTTGGGAAACTTGCACGGTTAGATAGAGCGTTAAATTCTGTACAACATATGTGAATTAGAACAAATCGTATAGAATAGCAACGGAGAAAAATATATCAGTTGAACTGAGATGAGCGCAAGTATCAAATTGCATTATACGGCTATTTACTTGGCGTACGGTCGAACGCGGTCATATTTAAAGTAAATCAATCGTCTGTAGGTTTGTGCCATTTGGGAAACTTGTACGGTTAGATAGAGCGTTAAATTCTGTACAACATATGTGAATTAGAGAACATGGTATAGAATAACAACGGAGAAAAGGCTATTTGAACTGACATGAGCGCAAATATCAAATTGCATTATTACGCTATTTACTTGGCGTACGGTCAAACGCGGTCATATTTAAAGTAAATCAATCGTCTGCCATTTGGGAAACTTGCACGGTTAGATAGAGCGTTAAATTCTGTACAACATGTGTGAATTAAAACAAATCGTATTAGAATAGCAACGGAGAAAAATATATTTGAACTGAGATGAGCGCAAATATCGAATTGCATTATTACACTATTTACTTGGCGTACGGTCGAACGCGGTCATATTTAAAGTAAATCAATCGTCTGTAGGTTTGTGCCATTTGGGAAACTTGCACGGTTAGATAGAGCGTTAAATTCTGTACAACATATGTGAATTAGAACAAATCGTATAGAATAGCAACGGAGAAGAATCTATTTGAACTGAGATGAGCGCAAATATCAAATTGAATTATTATGCTATCACTTGGCGTACGGTCAGACGCAATCATTTTAAAGTATCCCTGAATCATACTACTCCAATCATACAGCATTGCAATTGACTTTCTTCGAAAATAATATTGTTCTTCGTCTCGCTCCTTAGTTCATACAACACGGCGAGGAAATATAAACAGTCACACTACTGCACATATTACAGGTCAGCGGTTACACACACAACACGATAGCAATATATCTGCGCGTTGCGCAGATACAAAAATCGAGCACGCAACATGATGCAATAATGAAATTTTATGGAAACACCACCACCCTCCCCACCCCCCCCCCACCCCCCCAAAAAAAAGAAGCCGTATTAACGTACTTTTAAATTCTACATGAATTGGATTATGTATGGGGGATGCACGTGTTCGACTTGGGTCAATAAATCGTCTTAATTGGTTGAATGCACTTTCAAGTTCTCGAAAATACGAGATTTTTCCACGCAGTCTTCGCATGGTCTGTCAAGTCTATTGAAACAAAGTGTTAAATAATATAAAAAATTAAGACATTGCACTTAGGCTACGGTATATACTGACTGAAGCGTGCCTTATATTTGGTCTGCTAATTGACAATACAAAGAGAATTTTGAAGAAACTGGGCTTTTCCAAAAAAATATATTTGACCCCGAGATCCAAAGACCCAGAGACCCAAAGGCCCAGAGACCCAGAGACCCAAAGACCCAAAGACCCAGAGATCCAGAGACCCAGAGACCCAGAAATCCAGAGACCCAGAGACCCAGAGACCCAGATACCCAGAGACCCAGAGACCCAGAGACCCAGAGACCCAGAAACCCAGAGACCCAGAGACCCAGAGACCCAGAGACCCAGAGACCCAGCGAGCCAGCGACCCAGAGACCCAGAGACCCAGAGACCCAGAGACCCAAAGACCCAGAAACCCAGAGACCCAGAGACCCAAAGACCCAGAGACCCAGAGACCCAAAAACCCAGAGACCTAGAGACCCAAAGACCTAAAAACCCAGAGACCCAAAGACCTAAAACCCAGAGACCTAGAGACCCAAAGACCTAGAGACCTAGAGTCCCAAAGACCTAGAGACCTTAAAACCCAGAGACCTAGAGACCCAAAGACACAGACCCAAAGACACAATGCCACAAATACATATTTACCGATACCCAATCCTAGTTGCCCTCCGCTATTATAATTGTACGACTATATAACGAACGTATGCTGCATGTGTGCCTTCTAATTATTATAATTATTCTTGACGTCACCGGTGACTTGCTATATGGCGCATCAACCCCCAAAGAGTAAATTTAACTAACTCCCCCCGTAATAGCTTTTACATGTAGAATTCAAAATGGCGGCTATTCAACCAAATTGTTTACTGAATGTGCATAGTGATTTGCTTGTATTTGGAGGTTATACAAGTCGTGTGAACAAGAATTTACTTTGCGTGTTAATACATAAAGCTGCCAAAGGACGAATATGGAGATATTCTGTAATGCATTAATGCAGAGAAGCAAAAAACTTAGAAACGAGTGGACATAATTTCACGAACATTTATGCCTCATATTGGTAAAGTCTAATAATCTTAAATATAACTTTATTTACCGGGTTTATATTAAAATACATGTACCTTAGTGCCCAACAAAGCATATACTGTAATTACATATGGGTGCATGGGTGCAGCAGTTTTTACTTTTAAACTATAAACTGTAGTGTGACCCTTTGTACATGACATGTAACTGTGGTAATTTATATACATCATCTTTAATGCACTCAATATCTTTATTATATACTAGTGCTTTAACCCATTAATGTGCGAGAGTCTAGCCTTGATGAGCAAAATTGTCTTGCGTTAGACAGAGTAAAATAACAAAGTAGGGTGCACAATGGGTTAACAAGAGACCTTGGCAAATAGTTTTGTCCAACCCATTAAGGTGCAAGAGTCTCCCCTTGATGAGTAAAATCATCTGGCATTAGAGTAAAATAACAAAGTACTGTATGGTGCATCAGGGCGCATTGCACCTTAATGTGTTGAGTCCGGAATTATAAGACCCAGTCTACATGACACAGGACAAGCTGGAATGCCCCAATTGCACCCTACTTTGTTACTTTTCTCTGTCTAATCCCAAACAATGTTGCTCATCAAAGGAAGGGCCTTGTGCAATAATAGTAAAGGGCTTATTCTTCAACTGGTTGATTTTCTAGCTGCATTCACAGTAACATTACATTACATAGCCATATTGGTTGATACACCTAGTTGCAAAGGAATATTGTTAAACAGCACTGTTCCAACCAATCAAAAGTATTGTTCTGATTGAAGATGCCACAGCAATCATCCTTTTGCCAAAGTTAATGAGTAGTAAAGGAATTGGCGAGCTACTGAAAATTTGTTTGGTAAGTGTTTGGTTGCATGATATTCAATACAGTATGCCATCTGAAAATGCAGAAAGTCAAGATCACAAGGCTCGAAGATACAAAAATTTCCAGGGGAGAATTTCCATTGATGCCCCCCATCCACTGATGAATTCTTAAAAAAGCACTGTGGGATACATTATAGACTACAAATTTGTAGTTAATTTTGATAACTACAGGCCCATCTTTTGAAATTAGCCCCCCTCCCACATTTCGCCCACCCACCAGCGTCTATGACGAAGGGTAGATACATTGTAGCATTGTGAAATTTAGATATTTTTTTTCCCTCAGGATGATGATTCAATCAATGCCATCATCGAAGATACGCTTGCCCCAAAACTAACTGGAGGGGGGCATGTTGGTGACATTGTGCCATTATATCTGGCTGCGGAAGGAAAGGTGGTGCTGAAGCTGAACTCTGGAATTCCTGTGTCACAAGCATTAGTATTGACTGCATTGTTAATTGCTTGTTATTATATATTTAATATTGAGTATGCTAGCAACCTTAAGAATGTATTCCTGGGTGATTATCTATGTAATTGACATGCAGTATTAGTAATACCGTAATGGATGTAAGTTTTTGTATACTGTTAACCAGCATAAATAATTATAGATATTATAATCCTTGACCTTGTACCTATGACCAAAGTGTTATGTTTATTAAAATTTGCTTCCTTTATTTGTTGCAGTTTTACTATTTTTGCCTCCAAAATGAGAGCAAAATTAGATTAATTTTCACACTCATAAGGAATAAAATTTACTCCACCTTTGGTATATTTTTGACTCCCAAATGAGAGTAAAATTTTAAATTAGAGTACTTTTCACCCCCATAAGGGATAAAATTTACTCCACCTGTGGTATATGTTTGACTCCAAAATGAGAGTAAAATTCTAAATTAGAGTACTTTTCATCCCATAAGGAATAAAATTTACTCCACCTTTGGTATATTTTTGACTCCAAAATGAGAGTAAAATTATAAATTAGAGTAATTTTCACCCCCATAAGGAATAAAATTTACTCCACCTTTGGTATATTTTTGACTCCAAAATGAGAGTAAAATTCTAAATTAGAGTAGTTTTCACCCCCACAAGGAATAAAATTTACTCCAGTTTTGGTATATTTTTTACTCCAAAATTAGAGTAAAATTAAATCAGAGTATTTTTAACCCCCATAGGAATAAAATTTACTCCACTTTTGGGTTATTTTTTACTCCAAAATGAGAGTGAAGTTTTAAACTAGAGTATTTTTTACTCCTGCAAAGGTAAATATTACTCCATTAGTGAGGTAGAAAGTACTCTAAAAATGGAGTTAAAATGATGGAGTAAAATATACTCCCAAAACAGAGTCAACTGGTACCTTTTTTTTTTACTCCTTTTTTGGAGTAGTATCAACTCCTTAAAATTAACAGTGAATTTATCTGGTGAATCACGTTTGTCTGATCTTCTGACGATGGTCTGTCTTTGATGGAGGGGAACATTTGTTCAAGTGTGCGGAGAGGTTTTGTGGTAGTTCGGATGTCGTAGGGTTTCAGGAGTCGTTTGAGTGGTTCAGTTAGGCCTTTGATATAAGGAAGGACGGCATAGTTGTAGTTGCTCTTCGGTTCCACAACATCAAAAAACATGCGCACAAGCTCTTCAGGTGGTGGCGTTCTGTTCTGCCGCATAACACGGTTACTGTCCAGTTGTTGAAGGAATTTCTTGGGGTATCCATTTGATATTAATGTGTTAGTTACATGTTTGTGTTCTTGTTGTTTCCCTTCGTTTGTATTCGGTAATGTTGCTGCTCTATGTAAAAGAGTTTGTGCCGTGCTAACTTTGTGTTGTTTGTCATGATGTGAGTTATAGTCTAAGTATCTGTCAGTGTGTGTGGGTTTACGGTATACATTAATAAAAAGAGACCCGTTATCACGTGTAATTAACGCGTCCAAAAGTGAAAGTTTTCCATTAAGTTCATGTTCAATTGTAAAATTAATATGTGGGTCGATAGAATTAAGTAAATTAAAAAAGTTAGTCAGCGCATGTTTTTTGAAACTCACATTGACGTTGACGAAATTATGGTGTCATTTGACGTTGTGTCACTTTTTACGGCTATTCCTGTTGACAGAGCATGTGAACACATACGCAACAAACTCACTAAAGACGAAACGCTACAACACAGAACTAAATTATCAATTGACGACATTATCAGACTTTTACGTTATACGCTGACTAATAGTTATTTTAATTTTAATAAGAAGACCTACAAACAAATCCATGGTTGTGCTATGGGTAGTCCCGTCAGCCCTATTGTGGCTAACCTCTGTATGGAGGAAGTCGAGGACTCTGCGCATAGCCTATCAACTGTACAACCTAAGAAATGGTTTCGTTATGTAGATGATGTCTTTGCCATCATCAAAAAAACATGCGCTGACTAACTTTTTTAATTTACTTAATTCTATCGACCCACATATTAATTTTACAATTGAACATGAACTTAATGGAAAACTTTCATTTTTAGACGCGTTAATTACACGTGATAACGGGTCTCTTTTTATTAATGTATACCGTAAACCCACACACACTGACAGATACTTAGACTATAACTCACATCATGACAAACAACACAAAGTTAGCACGGCACAAACTCTTTTACATAGAGCAGCAACATTACCGAATACAAACGAAGGGAAACAACAAGAACACAAACATGTAACTAACACATTAATATCAAATGGATACCCCAAGAAATTCCTTCAACAACTGGACAGTAACCGTGTTATGCGGCAGAACAGAACGCCACCACCTGAAGAGCTTGTGCGCATGTTTTTTGATGTTGTGGAACCGAAGAGCAACTACAACTATGCCGTCCTTCCTTATATCAAAGGCCTAACTGAACCACTCAAACGACTCCTGAAACCCTACGACATCCGAACTACCACAAAACCTCTCCGCACACTTGAACAAATGTTCCCCTCCATCAAAGACAGACCATCGTCAGAAGATCAGACAAACGTGATTTACCAGATAAATTGCACTGATTGCACGTGGAGCTATATTAGCGAGACAGGAAGAGCGTTTAAAACACGAAGAAAAGAACACGAACGGAACGTGAAAAGCTGCAAAAGCGGATCTAACATTTCCAATCATGCGTGGGCAAATGATCACCGGATTGATTTTCCTAACGGAAAAATTATAGACACAGCCAGTTATCGACACAGATCAACTTTGGAATCTTGGCATACTGCATGTACGAAAAACGCAGACAATAATGCAAAACACTTGCCAGAACAATATCGGTTTCTACTTAAAAACACTTAAAAACTATCTCTATATATACTATATCATTCATCTTTCACGTAGGCGGAACTGTCACTGTGTCTTTTGTCAGTGTATTTGTTTTGTGTAATTGTAAACCACTGTTATTTGCTAATATTCATTTCAATCCACCCGTTGAAGACTGCAGACTGGCAGTCGAAAGCTCGTAAATAATAAATATTTTAAACCAGAGAACGTCTGAAACTTTAATCATGAATACTGGTTTCGCCTCTTCCATATTTATATGTATCCGCCAAGAGGCTGGGCGCAATGCCCTGAAGTTGGCAAGATCCTTAGAGAAGTCCACCTACAAACTTGAAGCACACTACCGCCATCTGAATTTCACCCACCGCGCACTAGAAAATCGTTGATTTCCCAAGTCTCTGCGATTCAAAGCACCCGGTAACCAACCTGTCTTTAAGAGAATTATGGAACGCACGAGTATCCACTGCATGGGAGCAAGAATCAACATCTGTCACGAACAAATCCGTTCAACCAACGTCCCGGATCATAGCCGAGAACTGAAAGAACCTGTCATCCTGTATATCTAATGATTCCTACTTGCGTCTCTCCCAATTCCTTCAACAAAGAGCTAGATCCGTCCAAAGCAGCATTTTGGCCAGACATGAAAAGAAACTAACTAACCTAAATAACGAATGCGCACCTTATACAGCATCTGAGCCACGGAAGTGGGTTATCAATCTCTCGAGCAAGCCCTTATCAACCAACGAACAAGCCATCTTAGAGAAAGGACCCAAGTTCGCTCCAACACCATCTCAGATTCCTCACAAAGATATCGTGGCCAAGATCGAAGCTGCAATCACTGTTCTACCTGATGAATCCAAAGACGCCATCCGAACATCAGCGGCAAACCTCCTTCGACGGTCTCAACTACCAAGCCACAAAAATACATCAGCCAACGAACGGAAAGCATTGCATGAACTATGGAAAGACAAATCTCGCTTGGTGATGAAAGCTGACAAAGGGAACTGTTTTGTTGTGATGGACACAAACGACTATGAGAGGAAAATGAATCAATTGCTAGATGATCGACAAACTTACGAGGAAGTATCTAAACCTCCATATAAGAGAATCGAACGTGAGTTAAACGCACAACTACTTAAACTGAAAAACGAACAAAAACTAGACGAAAAAACATACAGGAAACTGCACTCTACTGACGCAATACCACCTGCCATACGAGGATCCGTCAAACCCAACAATCCGCTCCGTCCTATCGTTACTTGTAGGAACACAGCTCTCTATAACACTTCTAAATTTCTTGCAAACCTTCTTTCCGCTCTTCAAAACGATAATGGTTATTCTGTTAACAACTCCACTGAATCTGCCAAAAAACTAACCGAAACTCACATTGACGATGACGAAATTATGGTGTCATTTGACGTTGTATCACTTTTTACGGCTATTCCTGTTGACAGAGCATGTGAACACATACGCAACAAACTCACTAAAGACGAAACGTTACAACACAGAACTAAATTATCAATTGACGACATTATCAGACTTTTACGTTATACGCTGACTAATAGTTATTTTAATTTTAATAAGAAGACCTACAAATAAATCCATGGTTGTGCTATGGGTAGTCCCGTCAGCCCTATTGTGGCTAACCTCTGTATGGAGGAAATCGAGGACTCTGCGCATAGCCAGTCAACTGTACAACCTAAGAAATGGTTTCGTTATGTAGATGATGTCTTTGCCATCATCAAAAAACATGCGCTGACTAACTTTTTTAATTTACTTAATTCTATCGACCCACATATTAATTTTACAATTGAACATGAACCTAATGGAAAACTTTCATTTTTAGACGCGTTAATTACACGTGATAACGGGTCTCTTTTTATTAATGTATACCGTAAACCCACACACACTGACAGATACTTAAACTATAACTCACATCATGACAAACAACACAAAGTTAGCACGGCACAAACTCTTTTACATAGAGCAGCAACATTACCGAATACAAACGAAGGGAAACAACAAGAACACAAACATGTAACTAACACATTAATATCAAATGGATACCCCAAGAAATTCCTTCAACAACTGGACAGTAACCATGTTATGCGGCAGAACAGAACGCTACCACCTGAAGAGCTTGTGCGCATGTTTTTTGATGTTGTGGAGCCGAAGAGCAACTACAACTATGCCGTCCTTCCTTATATCAAAGGCCTAACTGAACCACTCAAACGACTCCTGAAACCCTACGACATCCGAACTACCACAAAACCTCTCCGCACACTTGAACAAATGTTCCCCTCCATCAAAGACAGACCATCGTCAGAAGATCAGACAAACGTGATTTACCAGATAAATTGCACTGATTGCACGTGGAGCTATATTGGCGAGACAGGAAGAGCGTTTAAAACACGAAGAAAAGAACACGGACGGAACGTGAAAAGCTGCAAAAGCGGATCTAACATTTCCAATCATGCGTGGGCAAATGATCACCGGATTGATTTTCCTAACGGAAAAATTATAGACACAGCCAGTTATCGACACAGATCAACTTTGGAATCTTGGCATACTGCATGTACGAAAAACGCAGACAATAATGCAAAATACTTGCCAGAACAATATCGGTTTCTACTTAAAAACACTTAAAAACTATCTCTATATATACTATATCAATGTAAATAATTATTCATCTTTCACGTAGGCGGAACTGTCACTATGTCTTTTGTCAGTGTATTTGTTTTGTGTAATTGTAAACCACTGTTATTTGCTAATATTCATTTCAATCCACCCGTTGAAGACTGCAGACTGGCAGTCGAAAGCTTGTAAATAATAAATATTTTAAACCAGAGAACGTCTGAAACTTTAATCATGAATCCTGGTTTCGCCTCTTCCATATTTAGCTGAAGGTACAATAAATTAGGCAGACGATGATTATCATAAAGAATTTCTATTTTTTATTCCAACATCAAGCAACAGAATATACAGTAAATGAAATGGCTGTTGGAGCCATCAAAACAATTAATTGTATTATTAAACAGTTATAAGCAATAACTTGTGGAAACACCGGTCCACATACATAATTTTATATTACTGAACTTTCAATCTGATAAAAGCCATGAACCAAAGGACATAAAAAAAACTGAATTATGCCAACCGCTAACCAGCATATGGTCTGCTCTTTTCGGTCGAGAGTCTTGGTATCTTGTAATTTTTTTAATTAGAATAAAAATTTTATTTTGATCTTGTGTGATTTTGGTTTTTGAATTGTGTTGGAGTATACGAGTCAACAGATGGAAAGCTCGGCAGTTTTAAAATAATAAATGTGCTGTTTGCAACGACACGTCACAAAATAGTAAGACAACCAGAAGTCCAACTCGTGTCGGAACCTTTGAAGTTTATATCCTCGCGTATGTCGACTCGCGCATCTTGATTCCTCGCCATCCTACGCCATCCTGGCAAGTTCCCCCGGCAGTTTTAATCTTCTTTTGAAGGTCCAAACTGCCGGGGGAACTTGCCAGGATGGCGTATAGGATGGCGTAGGACATTGCGTAGAATCGCGTAGGATGGCGTCGGATGGCATAAAATATCGCGCCTACGCATTGAAGAAATGCGGACAAGTTTTCACTCGAGTTGGACTTCTGGTTGTATTACTATTCTGTGGACACGTCGACACGAGGAGTCGAGAAAACCATTCACTCCCACAGTCCTTTGCGGATTTCAACAGTGTCAAATTCCCGGGGGTCTTTGAGCCATAGTACAATGTCCGGCCCCCGTGCACCGCTTGACCGAGCAAATTCCCGGGGGTGTCCCGGGGGGGGAATGGTCACTCATGGAATTGACTCATGTGTTATTAATTAAATGGTACTGAAAAATGTTGCTCAATGCTGTAAATCAAAGAACAAAGAAAGTTGATAAAGCCAACTTGGAAGTGAAAGGTAAACATGCTGTGTTTTACATCTTCATCGAAGTTGTCATTTAGGTGGACTGATTTGTGTCTGTGAATGCTGTATGTAAGCTTAAATGTATTGAGGTAACTGTATTAATATTTGTGGTTTGCTTTATTTGCTTGTATTATTTAGTATTGTACTGGTGTCTTGCACTAAAAGTCGATGTTATTAAACAGTTTATACATTACTTTCATCAAGTGTGTATTATTGTTTGGATACACCAATATGGCCCGACCATTCCCATGTTTTGGTCCACCATTTCATTGTTTCGGTATACCAGAATGGCTGATTGGCCACTATTTCATTGTTTTGGTACACCAGAATGGCTGATTGGCCACTATTATCTATTTCATTGTTTTGGTACACCAATATGGCCACCATTTCAATGTTTTGGTACACCAGTATGGCCACCATTTCATTGTTTTGGTTCATCAGTATATAGCCACCATTTCATTGTTTTGGTACACCAATATGGCCAATTGGCCACTATTTCATTGTTTTGGTACACCAGAATGGCTGATTGGCCACTATTGTCTATTTCATTGTTTTGGTACACCAGTATGGCCACCATTTCAATGTTTTGGTACACCAGTATGGCCACCATTTCATTGTTTTGGTTCATCAGTATAGCCACCATTTCATTGTTTTGGTACACCAATATTGCCGATTGGCCACTATTTCATTGTTTTGGTACACCAGTGTGGCCCAGTGCCCACTATTAAGTAGCCGGAGTTAACGCCTAGCGGGCATCTTGTTTTTACAAAAAAATCCCAAGGTTCAACAGCTTCATTTACTGACTATTTCCCAGGTCTCTATCGCCGTTTGATATGCATGTTCCAAATTTTTTTTCGTTGGCATCAACATCATGTTTCACATGTGTTTCACACATATAGAATCTGAGCCCACTGTATCAGTGATACTTCATTTGAATAGAGTACTTCATCTTGTCTAAATCAAATGCATATGTAAAGAACGCAGGGGCTGGCTAAGGCTAGTGGAGTATGATCACTGAGTATGATCTAATAATCAAGTAAATTTAAAAAAAATACGATTAACATTGAAATCAGCTTTTTAAAACTGAAACTGTTTGCTCTGGAAAAATCCCAAGAAAAATCCCAAGGTTGAATCCCTGAGAAAAAAATCCCAAAAAAATCCCAACTCCTTCAAAAAATCCCAAGATCTTGGGATAAAATCCCAAGGTTGGCAACACTGAATCTATCGGACACACTCATGGGGCAGTTTGCAGGCCACGTGCGTGCTGGCTCGAGTGAGTTGTTCTGCTCGCCATTTGAAAAAAAGTTTTTTCTTTTTGTCAGCGGGTAATCGCGGGGGAGACTCTGGGGAAATTGTAGCCTCAGTCCCGGCCCCCTCCTGAACTAAGCGCAATACTGACAATTTTTATCATAGGTGTACGGGCACAAATTTATAGGGGGCTGGAGAACATTCTGCCCGACTGAAACGGAAATTGCCCGACTTTTGATATAAAAAAAAGTGCCTGTTGTTTAATATAGTTTTTCTCCTACAATACACAGATATTAAATTGTTTTGATTACTTTTCCTTATTTTCATCATATTTTAAAATTTGTTTCCTATATTTTTTTGCCCGACTTAGGTTGAAAATTTGCCGCGGACTTAGCAACATTTCCATTCGTCTGGGGGCAGCTGCCCCAGCTCCCCCGCCTCGAAGGCCCTGGGAACGAGGTTGGCCTCGTACGCCTATGAATTTTTTGTATCTGCGCAACGCGCAGATATATTGTTATCGTGTTGTGTGTTTTGTGTTTTGGTGTAACCGCTGACCTGTAATGTGTGCAGTAGTGTGACTGTTTATATTTCCTCGCCATGTTGTATGAACTACGGAGTGAGACGAAGAACAACATTATTTTCGAAGAAAGTCTATTGCAATGTTGTATGATTGGAGTAGTATGATTCGGGGATACTTTAAAATGATTGCGTTTGACCGTACGCCAAGTGATAACATAATAATGCAATTTGATATTTGCGCTCATCTCAGTTCAAATATATTTTCCTCCGTTGCTATTCTATACGATTTGTTCTAATTCACATGTTGTACAGAATTTAACGCTCTATCTAACCGTGCAAGTTTCCCAAATGGCACAAACCTACAGACGATTGATTTACTTTAAATATGACCGCGTTTGACCGTACGCCAAGTAAATAGCGTAATAATGCAATTTGATATTTGCGCTCATGTCAGTTCAAATAGCCTTTTCTCCGTTGTTATTCTATACCATGTTCACTAACTCACATATGTTGTACAGAATTTAACGCTCTATCTAACTGTAGAAGTTTCGTGAATGGCACAAACCTACAGACGATTCAGGGGTTTACTTTAAACACGCGGTATCCGGTGGCTCAACTGCAATGAAGATATATCCCAATACGGCTGTTATAGCCGTTAAAAAACTTAAATTCTATACTTCCAACAAAGTTTTTGACTAAAACACTATGATTTTTCAGGGTTATTCTATACGATTTTTTCTAATTCACATATGTTTTAGAATATTTAACGCTCTATCTAACTGTACAAGTTTCGTGAATGGGACAAACCTACAGACGATTCAGAGAATCAGCTGGCGGATACGGTTTAAATATGATGCGTTTGACCTGATAATTGCCATTTGATATTTGTATCGGAAAGTGCTTTTTTCCAACACTAAATTACTCACGGTTTTGGTTCGTTTTAGTTTTTAATCACAATTCACGTTTACACTCACTTGCCTAACTCACCTCTCAAGGCTTTGCATCAGTTCTGTTCATTCTGTCTCGTATCTCTTCTTATGTGCTTAATACCTTAATACTATCTAATTATAGGTCAATCAACGTGTCCTCATTAATACTTTTGATTCATAGTCATTAATTGTCAAAATGTCAATGATAATAATAGATCAAGAATACATAAACTTAATTAACCAAACTGATTATTACCAATTAGTTATCACACTTTCCCACACACTCCCCTATTTGCTACCGTAAGAGTGCAAATATAATAATTACTTCCTTATTTCAATTTTCTCTGTTTAACATTAACAATAATTCCAAATGTAACTATACAGAAATTAAGTTTCGTTCTTATTAAAAGTTCAAAGTTTCATCGTCTTGTGCAATGTCTTTCACACGAATTGTTGCTGCGGCTGCTGCATCTCGCTTCGGCCTAAACTCTGTAGCGCTTGCGTTGAGGGCTTTCTTTGGTTTGGCTGGCTTGGTCATATCACAAGATAGCTCCAGAGGGTAGAGGTGCTGAACGACTCGCTCCAAGGTACTCTTTCCCGCTCGCAGTTTGGCTACTCTCACAACCCCGTCACGTCCTGTTATTAGGTCCTCCACGATTCCCATTTTCCACTTGTTTCGGTTGCGTTCGTCCGACTTTATGATGACTACGTCTCCGATCTTTAAGGAAAACTGCTTGCTCTTGTGTTTCAGGTTATGCCTTTCTCGCAAACCTTTCAGGTACTCGGTTGTCCATCTCTGCCACAGCATGTCTTTGCACTTTTGAAGATACTTGGCGCGTTTCCTTAGATCAGGCTATTCTATGTCACAGTGGTCTTCTGCTGGTATTGGGTTGGGTCGACCAAACATTAAGGCGTTGGGCGTCAGTACTGGCAATTGGACGTCGTCTTCTACATAACTGAGGGGTCGGTTATTTAGTGCCACTTCTACGTCTAGTAACACGTCTTGTAGGTCTTTCCAGGTAAGTAAGCTCCTACCAGTTGTTTTGTATAGTGCTTGCTTTACGAGGCCAACCATCCTCTCGAATTGTCCGCCCCACCAGGGTGCTCTGCTTGTGTTGAACTGCCACTTAATCTCTTGTTCAGCAAGCCAGTTGTGCAGTCGCTCGTCTTTCATGATAGCTCTCAGCCACTTTGCCGCTGCCACAAATGTTTTGCCATTGTCCGAGTAGACTTTCTTCGGACGTCCCTTTCTTGCTATCAGTCGCTTAAGGCTCCCCAGGAACTCTTTCGTTTCTTGGTTGGGCAACAGCTCCAGGTACAGCCCTCGGGACAGGCTGCAAGCGTACAGTATGATGTATGCTTTACCTTCTTTTCCCTTTGTCGTTCGGTACTTGATTGGTCCGGCGTAGTCTACCCCAACTACTTCGAACGCTGTGGTGCCTTCGGTTCTATCTTTCGGAAGGTTTCCTGTTGGTGGGTTGGCTACCGCAGTCACCCGGAACTTTTTGCATGTGTTACAGTCCTTAGTAACTCGCTTAACGATGCTCCGTAACCGTGGAGCCCAGTATTTCTCTCGAAATTTAGCCATGGTTAAGCCCACTCCCCCATGACAGCTGAGTCTGTGCGCGTGCATCACCATCTTTTCTGTTAGTAACTCGTTGTCTGGTAGGTAAACTGGGTAATGGCCTTGGATTCTACCTCGACATTGGTACACACCTTCGTCGTTCTGCTGCAAATTTAGTTGTAATTGGTCTTCTTTGAAGTTGCTTGTTTCATCATTGCGTGCTTGAACTCTCTTCACCCAGAATTTCACTTGATTTCCGGTCTCCTCTGTCGTCAAAGGACCCACGATACGGTTGTTGCGACTACTTCTCGCGTTGTGCCCAAATCGATGCATCCACGCTGTAATTCGTATTGTTTTCCAGTAGTCGAATTTCTTTAGGACCTCATCTAGCTCGTCTGCTGTCTGTACCGCAACAGCGAATAACTCTTTCATTGCCCTAGCTTCTGCTTGAGTTTCGTTGGTCGCGCTTGTCGTAATGTTAGGTGGCCAGTCATTCGGATTAAGCAACCAGTCTGGCCCCTGCCACCAGAGATCGGATGGTCGGTCTACGTAGCCGCCTCGACTCCCAATGTCTGCTGGGTTATCGGTCGTCATCACGTGTCGCCACTCGATGTATTTCTTCTCCTGAATTCGCCTCACTCGGTTTCCAACAAACTGCTTGTACTCGCCGTTTCCACGAATCCAATAGAGAGCCACTGTGCTATCTAGCCATCCCACGACACGTTGGACAGGAAATCCTTGCAGAGCTTCCTTGACGTTGTGTGTTAGGTTGGTAACCATGTGTGCAGACACCAGTTCGAGCCGCGGAATCGTGAGTCCCTTCTTCGCTAGGCGTGATTTTGCTGTTACCAGACCCTTGCTAATGTTCGACGGTTGTCGTACAATCGCGTAGACAGCAGCTGAAACTCCCTTTTCACTTGCATCCCCGAATGCATGCAGATCAATGGATTGGATTGGTTCTCCTGGCTTGGCTAGGCTTCTCGGTACGGTGATCTGCTGAGGGAGGTTTTGCTCATACTTCAACCACTTGTTTTGTAAGCTACCAGGCAGGGGTGCGTCCCAGGCGATCCGAAGGTCACAAGCATCTCAGTAAAGGATCTTTCCTATTAGGGTCATTGGAGATACTAAGCCAAGCGGGTCGTAGACTCTTGCGATCTTTCCTAGAATACCTCTTTTCGTGCGTTCTGCTGCTTGTGCTGGAATGGTCACTTGGATGTTGTCTTGCTGTTTGTTCCAGGGTAGTCCAAGCAGTTTAGTCTCCCCCTCTTTCACTCCAAGTTGTTGTTTAGCATAACTTTGACTCTCTTCTATTTCTACTGGGTCTTCGGCTTCAATCGCTTTCACGTTTAAGTGCCATTTGTGCAGTTCGAAACTCGCTTCATGGAAAACTGTTATGGCGGTTTGCTTCAACTGGAGGGCTTTCTCTGTACTCTCTGCTACGCTGATAAGGTCGTCCACGTAAAGACTTCTCTCGATCTCGTCCACGATGTCTGGATGACTTGCTTTGAGGTTCTTTAGATGTTCCTTGATCACACCTGCGAGTAAGAACGGCGACGGAGCCAGTCCGAAGAGGGCTCGGGTAAATCTTAAAACTTCCACTTCTTTGGTTTTCAAGTCCTTCAGCCAGTGGAACCGCAAAGAATCTCGTTCACTTTCACGGATGCGTACTTGCAGGAAAGCTTGCTTCAGGTCACCTGCTACTGCTACTGGATGGAATCTATTTCGCACTAAGACGTTCCACAGCTGATTTTGCAGGGGTGGCCCGGTCTCCAAGCAATCATTGAGTGACGGAGCTTTCTCGTTTGCGCGTGCAGAGGCGTCGTACACAATTCGCATTTTTGTCGTCTCAGCGGACTCTCGGACGACGGGCTTGTGGGGGATGTAGAATTCCTTTCCTTCTGCGTCCTTTTCCACGCGCTCCACTATTCCTTGCCCAAGCTGGTCTTGGATGATTTCGTCATATCGCTGCAGTGCGTCTTGTTTCTCGAGCTTTCGCACCAGACTGTCAAGGCGTTTTAGGCTCCCCGTCTTGTGGTTGGGAAGAGGGGGGTGATTTCCTTTCCAGGGTAGGCTTGTCTCGTACCCCTCCGGATTTCTTGTTAGCTGTTCCTTGAACTCTTCGTATACGATCTCTTGGTCGCCAGTTGGTGAGTCCTTGAGTCCCAGTACGTCTAGTCGGCACAGACCCTCGTAGTCTGTGGTGGTGGTTTGCGTTAGCAACATTTGAGACAGGTCAACTTCTTTCCCAGGCGACAGTATTGTCCACCCGAATTTCGTTAACTCTGCCACAGGCTCCCCCGGACGTCCTATCTTGGGTTTGGTTTCGGTCTTAATCTTAGTGTATTCGCTTATACCAAGTATTAGGTGCACGGGGAGTTCTGGTTTCTCGTCCGTATCATTCATTTTCACTCCATTCAAATGCTGAAATTTGGCTACGGTTTCCTTGTACCGAGGGTTTTTTAAATTCAACAGTTCCTTGCGGTCGACTTTCGTGACTTCCGTTTCTAAACTGAAATCTCCTTCAACGCTGTTGATTGATAAATTATAAACACTTATCACTTTGTTGGCGGCTCCTAGCATCATTTCAATGCGCTTGAATTCTTTTCTACTTGGTGTAGTGTTGATTCGATCTATAAGGGCCGATGACGCGTAAGAGCTACCCGCCCCAGTGTCTAACAATGCGCGGCATTTTATCCCATTAACTTCTACCACAACTACAGGATAAGCAACCACAGCATTCCCAGCACTCGAAGCTGTCAACAATAGTCTCGAGTTGTTTCCTTTTGCGTCGCAAATGCTTGTATGGTGTCGTCGTTGACATTTTTGGCATGCCGTGCGCGATTTACATTCCGATGCTTTATGATTCGGTCGGGTGCAATTGAAACATAGCTGTTTAAGGCTTAACTCCCTTTTTCTATCGACAGTTCGGGCCACTTTCGTACAGTCGACGGACCTATGATCCGTTTGGTCACAATACACGCATGCTCTAGGGCCCCTAACTTCCCGGTCTTGTTGTCTCGTATTAAAACTCTTGTCTCGTTTGAATGGGTACTGTGTTTGTGGTGGTTTTCCTTGAGCCCTTTCACCTTGAGGTTTAATGGGGTTACGCTCCGTCCATTTTCTCAGGGCTTCGACCAGTTGAGGGAAATCCCACTCTTGCCAATCGTCATCTGTTCGAACGAGATCCCCCCGAATTCCCTCTAGTTTATCAATAGTGGTTCTGACATACCCATTTACTTCTTTCATTTTCCCCAGAGTCTCTAACGACTGAACGCTCGACATCAGCTTCTCATAAAATTCATGAATTTTAGATGGCTGACAACCATGAATAGTTGGCAAGGACATTATACTTTGTACATAAGCATTAATAATTTCGCTAGGTTTGCCATACCTGTGTTTCAGGATGTTTCTTGCTCTCTCATAACCTTCGATCGTGAATGGCAGGCCATCTATAGCCACTCGCACTTTTGGGACAACTAGTTCTTTAAGGTATGAGAACTTGGTCACAGCTGGGATGTCCGCCACATGAATTTCGGCTTCGAATTGATTCCAAAAGCGTAGCCAGTCGGCGTGCGTGCCATCGAACTTGGTGATTTGTAGCTTTTGTAATTTGACGCTCGGTTTTTGTCCACGATCTTTCGCTTGTACATTTTGTCGCTCCTCTCCCATTTTCTTTTCGTAAAGTAATTGCTGTTCAAGTTTTGCTTTGTCAAACGATAATTGTTCCTTGTGCTGTTCCTCTCTGGCTCGAGCGGCCAATCTGTCCTTGTGTTCTTGTTCTCTCTCCAATTCAGTTAATTTTGTTTGCGTGATTGCCCTCTCCAGTTCGTTTATCGCGTCTTCGATAGGTATGTCGTCTTTTTGCATTCCAGAGGTCCACTCACGAACCTCATCTGATGTGAGACCTTCTTCTAACTTCTTCTCTTGAACTTTCAATTTAATGGCATGGATCTCTTGTAGCTTCTTGTCTAATGTTTGTTGTTGTCTTTCCATGGTAGTAAGTTTTCCCTTGCTTATTGTCAGCTGCGTTTCTTCATTCGTAAGGCGAAGCAGTTCTGCTTTTGTCTTTAACAACTTTAACAAATCTTCTGATGACTCCATTTCGGACATCCCGTCGGAGGTGCCACTGTATCGGAAAGTGCTTTTTTCCAACACTAAATTACTCACGGTTTTGGTTCGTTTTAGTTTTTAATCACAATTCACGTTTACACTCACTTGCCTAACTCACCTCTCAAGGCTTTGCATCAGTTCTGTTCATTCTGTCTCGTATCTCTTCTTATGTGCTTAATACCTTAATACTATCTAATTATAGGTCAATCAACGTCTCCTCATTAATACTTTTGATTCATAGTCATTAATTGTCAAAATGTCAATGATAATAATAGATCAAGAATACATAAACTTAATTAACCAAACTGATTATTACCAATTAGTTATCACACTTTCCCACATTTGGCGCTCATCTCAGTTCAAATAGATTTTTCTCCGTTGCTATTCTACGATTTTT
This sequence comes from Corallium rubrum, assembly GCA_964035015.1. Lineage (NCBI taxonomy): Eukaryota > Metazoa > Cnidaria > Anthozoa > Scleralcyonacea > Coralliidae > Corallium > Corallium rubrum. The sequence continues at coordinate 12,693,856 of OZ035997.1, forward strand.
TAATGCACATTTGTTGAACAGAATTTAACGCTCTGTCTAACGGTATAAGTTTCCAAAATGGCACAAACCTACAGACGATTCAGGGGTATTTAGACCCGCGGTGTCCGGCTCAACAGCCGTATTGGCCATTGGGATATATCTTCCTGCAGTTAGCCGTTAAATTCTATATTTCCGACAAAGTTTTGCACTAAAACATTTCGGAGACAGGGGGGGGGGGGGGGATATTGCTGATAAAACTGGTAAGGGTTTTTAACGTGACTTATAGTAAACTTGTGAGTGTGATCTACCACAGTTTTTGTGAGTCATGATAAAAAAATATTTTGGTCAGAGAACGACGTGTACTTTCTCTTTAATTCTCTTATAAGATCTCGCTAAAATCATAAGATCTACGTGTAAAAATCTTATATGATTTTTGTTAAGATCTTACAAGATTTTCCAAGATCACACAAGATCTTACAAGATCTTGACAAGATTCTCACAGTGGTGGGTTTGGCGCAGATACATGTACGCATAGCGGACCTTTTGTTATTACTTGTGGTGAAAATGGCTACTAGTGTTAATAGTAAACATTTACCATATTGAACATATGAAACATTGGCTTTAGCGTACGTTTCACACTTTTGTCCATTAGCGGCCGCGCCTGGTACCTTTTACTTTTAGTGGAAGACGAGAATAAAGCCTGACACTCAGAAATATAGTATTTTCAGTGAAGTTATGCAATAACCAAGGTTAACAGCTAAGTAACCACGCGTTACCGTCGTAACGTAATTGGTGCCGGCTCACGTGATCGAGGGGTTAGTGCTAACCCCTGGTGCTAACTGACCGGTAGCGCGCAGCCGCGCACGACAATCAAACTTGCTTAATTACCCCGTTCACACGAGTTCGGTGCGAGTTGAAAAAAGCGCTAAAAAGTCACAAAACGGCGTTGCGTTCATGCACACGGCACCGGATCAAAATTGTGTGAAAACGGCGCTCTAACCGGAGCGTTTTGAAAACGATTTCTAGACGGAGCGAGATGAAAACGGAACACTTTTTCGCTCCGCTTTAGTACCCAGTTCCTAAATTTTCAGCTCCTAACCAAACGGCTGGTTATTTTTCAGCAATGGAAAACTTTATTTGTCTTCTCGACTTTGGAAAGCTTCTGCCAAGAACTTGTGCTGCTGCTTGAACATTACAAAAATGACTAGCCAGTGTAAATAGGAGAAGATTAAGTCAATAAGGAGAGTTCCTTATTACAGCAAGATTAAAATTGTAAACCTAGAATGCACTATACACTTTGGTGGGATATTATTCAAATATTTTTTGAATTGCTCCTCGTTCCATCTACTTTTGACGAGATATGGCTATTTAAATGCTGCTGGAGTGAACGACTAACCGTGGCATCATTCTGTTCTTGCCCATTTCCATCACTTTGCGCAGTGTTAGCTAGTTCCTCCTAAACTGTTTGCGGCTGCTAGCAAGTTGTTTGCTGCATCTCTCAAAACGGAGAACGGATTAACCGCCATGTTAATATGCTCATTATGCTGGGAACACAGCGCATTGCATCATGGCCTAGCACATCATTAAAGAAATACCAAATGGTTTTCCCTGTTTGGATACTCTGATCCAAATACACGGGAAATTGCGAGACTGGTGAAAAATTAGCTTTTCGAAAGTCGAGCAATTTCCCAAGTGTTTGGATAAGAGTCTCCAAACACGGAAAAAACCATTTGGTATTTCTTTTATAAAATAATCACAAGTGAATATGATATACTGTCCGACCTTTTGAAAAAATCGTTTTGGCGGGAATTTTCCGTGTTTGGATACTCTGATCCAAACATGGCAATTGACCAATCAGGGCTCGCGTAGTATACATGTTATTTTAGTAAAAAATTTTGCCTTTGTAGTATAACGTAACCAGAAGTTTGCGTGTAAACCGATATGTTTTTGTAATAGGATTAACTCTTTCTTGTCGGAATTGGTCTTTAGTATTTTATTCTAGCTAACGCCAGACGATTTTATTCACCTCTAGAGAGTCGGGATTCCTGAGAGACGAATTAGTTTTGTATATTGTGTTCCAGACGTTTCCGAAGTGAACTGTTTTCTCTTTGTCTCTGGTGAAGCCAATTCGCTAATAATAAAGACCATCGTTATAAACCCTAACGTGTGTATATTCGTGTAGCTGCTTAGCATAGCGCGTGGCGACCGTCTACATAATTGGAGCCCGATAGGGGACATTCGTTTGAAGAGAGTTAGGGTTTGTTGTTTTCGACAAAGATATTGATATGGAGCTCACGGCAGAAGAAAAGATGGAGGTAGAGAAGACCAGAATTGTATCAATTCTAAAAGAATTACCTGAAAGCCCAACTATCGAACAGTTGGCAGAGGAATACGAGTCGGGCTTTACATCTGGTATCGAAACCGCAATTTTCCCCATTTTTTGGATTCAGTGACGGGGATAGAAGCAAAGGCGTTCCGTACAAGGTTTGGCGGGTTCAAGTGGATTCTGCATTGAAAGGAGCATTGTATCCTAGCGAAGTAATTTTGGAACAAATCCGACGTTCGCTACAAGGAGAAGCGAAAACAAAACTCGTTGGGCTTGGTTCGGAAAAATCGTGTGAATCACTTTTAGAAAAGCTCGATGAGTTTTACAGCGATGTTGGCGCGGCAACTGGCGACGAATTATTGACCGAAGCGTACCAGTTGAAGCAAGGAGAAAATGAGGAAGTTGCGGCATTCGCGTCGAGGTTGGATAATCGTGTGCGTTGGGCAAAACGACAAGGGACAGATCTCCTTCCTGATGATGAGTCAGTCGAACGGCAACTGCGAATGTTGTTCTGGGGAGGGATAAAAGAAGCGATTAAAGACAAAGCTCGCCACAAAAAGGATAATTGCAAAACATTTGTGGAATTAATAACAGCAGCAAGATATGGAGAGAAGGAACTGGGTTCGACTCAACACTCGAGGAAAACAGCGCGATTAAACCAAGCCATTTGCCATGAATCTGAGCAGAAATCACCGCCTCAGTCGTCTCATTCCGAGACAAAACCAGCGTGGATCGCCGAGGTTTGTAGTGCTATGGCAAGAAAAGTCAGAGAGGCTTTAAAAGACCAAACGAAGTCAACAGACGTCGGTTCGGCTGCGAGCGTCCTTGCGGTCAGCCAAACACTGCGGCAAGGAAGACGCAGGCGTCGTAACACGATCGGCGCCGATCGTCAGCAAATGTTTCTCGAACTTTAATATAAGCGTCATCTGAGATTCTGAGATCAAGGCCACGTTCAAACGTAGAGCGTGTTGCAATCAATTGATATGGGAAAACTTTCATAATTTGCAACGAATTGTTACGCTCAAGTCATCCGACGTTTCTATTGTCAATATATAAATAGAATTTTAGAAGAAGGAGTAAAAACTTCGAGGTCGGCTATATACGTTTGTTTCTCTCTCGATATCGAAGAACTGGAAGACTTGCCGACGCTCAACGCAGTGGGAGAAGACCTCTTTTGCAATATTCACGAACAACATTGCAATTTTCATTGGCTATTTGCCCGAGTCAATTAACAATCGATCATCATTCACAAGCTGACAATAATATTTTGTGTTCACGCCGGAATCCATAAAGACGTTTTATTCTCAAACCGCCTTGAAAAATAAATATTCCAAGTTTAATTCGACCGATCAATTTGTCGTTCTTGTTCATTTCATCATTGATGAATCTTCTTCCATCGGCACCTAATATTGCGGGCAAGAGAACATCCGGTTTGACTGTAAAAATCACGTGTAGTTCATATTTAAGATTTATAAAATAATACGGATTCGAAAAAATAATAGTTTCAAAGCAAATATGTCGGAAACGGTAAAGGGCTAATCATCGGGTTTCAGAGTTTATATGTAAAGATACACAGAATCGTAAACTTGGCAAAGAAAAGTTATTTATACGTCCTAGATTAATTTTCTCGAATTGAGTTTGTAGCGACTCAACAAACAGAGTTTAGGAATTTGGTCCCGACAACAGTTACGCCGAAAACGTATTTTTTTAAACACAAAATGCAACGTGGGGTCCTAAATCGCTACGAAGTCTTTATACAAATGAGCGCCTTGGGAATTAGCCTGCGTCACAGACGCTCGTCAAAATTGCATAAATAGTTAGAAATTAATAGTTTCACCATAACCACTGAAATCTTCAAACAAACGTTCGGCAAATTTTAAGAGTGTTCTTATAGTAAAACTTTAATTTACAAAACTGTTTTTCGGAAACTCCGCTTCGGAATGAAACTTTCAATCCTGCAATCTGCAGGCCGTAGGGGTAGAATCATGTTGTTTTAAAACGCGCTGACTCTTCTTATAAAATTACTTTAAAAGCATGTTACGTTCTCTGTTTCGGCAGTATATCTAATTACTATATTTCGATTGTAAGTTTTTAATACATACATTTTGATCAAGTAGTTACTTCGACTGATTTAACTTTTTCGGACGACGAACTTTTGACGTAAAATCAATTTTCCACGCGGCGTGTTCGGAAGTTCGGATATTGATTTCAAAGTAAGACTTCAGTCACTAGGACTCTTGTGTATTGAAAGTGAGATTTTGCGGAGTCTCAACTTCGATGACATTGTTCAGGACTTCAGTAACAAGAAGAGCAGGCGTCACCGCGTCACAAGTAATTGTGTTGTGTCGTCGTGAAAAAATTGTACTTGTACAGTACCTACATACAGTACCTACGTACAGTACCTACTGTTTGTATGGTTATAACATTGTGCTCTATAACTCTACTGTAAATGTTGAATCTCATAAATTCGATTTGTTCTACTTTTCAAACATAATTAGTTTTCTACTTTGTTAATTAAAATACACTGTTCTTCATTTATGTATAATTTATTATTCTACTTTATAGAAATATTTCTTTAAAATGACGAGAAACTCTGTTAAAAAATGGGATTCCAGACCTTTATATTTTGCTCAAAAGTGTCCTCAAAATGCGGGAAATGCTGTTTCAGAGACCCAAAATTCAAAAAAATTCCGGGGGGAACATCCCCCCGGACCCCTAGAAATGTTTCGTCACACTTAGCCTGTAGACCCAAAATTGGTAAATCCGGGCCTGTATATATATATATATATATATATATATATATATTATATAGCATGCTATCGGATATGAGCTTTTGCGTAATCTGATTGGTTCCCTACTACCAGGCTATCAGCTCATATCCTACTAGTAGAGGAAAAACAAGATGGCGGCATGTTTTTTTAAACTGCCGAAAAGAGTTGAAATTGACGGATTTTTATACAGAAAAACATCAACACCCTCAAACCAATGTATAAAAAAACAACATTGTGTAATAATACATTAACAAATACACAATTTAGCATGTTAAATTGTAAAATTCACCTAAAAATTACGTCTTTTTACTCCAAAAACCCGACTAAATTAACGGGTTGATATTAATTTGTTGCTAAACAAAGAAATTCGCGGTTAAAATCAAGCTTATGCATGAGTCAATGTAAACCCCGACCCACCCCACCCCGGGACAAGGTGGGGGTTAATAGGGGATTGGTAGGGGATTTAGACCAGTGAACATTCCCAAGGGGGTAGGGGATTTGAAGCTTTTAGAATTTGTCCCGAGGGTACGGATTAGTAATGAGCCTGTTGTTAACATTTCAGCGGTTGTTCATCTCAAGTAGCGTTTTTGTATGGTCTAGCGCGCGTGTAAAATCGTCAGACTTTGAGGTCAAAGACAAAGCTTTTTGATAACATTGACAGGTATGTGTGTTTAATATTTAAATCGCTAAATTTGTGAAACTATGTCTTAATAGTGTTTAAAAACTCTTAATTTTTTGACTGCAGGCCCCAGTTATAGGGGGCATTTTACGACATTTGGAGGCATAAAGTATCCCCAGAATGTGGGGCATTTGTAAATATTAGAAAAAGGTCAAAATCAAATCCCCACCTTGTCCCGGGGTGGGGTGGGTCGGGGTTTACATTGACTCATGCATTGCAATACACATTTCGTAGGAGATCACCAGTAAAGAAACTTTTGATTTAGATAAACATTTGGAGCAGTAAAAAGCATGTTTTTTTTCAAAAACAACCAACTAAGTAATTTAGTTTCACTGCCGAAGGTGTTTCAGTTTCATTTTTGCATGAAATCAAAACCTTTTTCACGACACAAATGCTAATATAAACAACTGGCCCACCTTTTGACTTCATAAAGGTACCTTTTAATCTTTTTTGTTGATCTGTTTAACACATTTTTTGCCTCTCGAGCAACATTTATACAACATTTCGAAGCTGTTTACCGAACAGCTCATCAGCGAGAAACTCTATGTGAATGTATCATTACGCATGGCGGAAGTATTAGTTGCCTATGCCGGAAGTTTGTTGTTTCAAACATTTCGCTGTAATTTTGCCTCCAGTAGAGTGCTTCGCTATATAATAAAACAGTTATACCATTCGCTCTCGTTGTATACGAACTAATAGCCAACTCGGCGAAGCGCCTCGTTGGCTATGAGCTCATATACAACTCGAGCTCATGGTATAACTGTTAAGTATAGCTGAAGCCAGACAGTGAAAAACCTATGAACATCGCAATTGCTCGACCAATTAAAGCATGAGAAAGTGTATACAGTGACCTGTTTTTTAATATATAGCCATGAGAAAAAATATTACTGTATATCGTTGTCGGTTGTTCGGTTGCCGCTTGGATGCAACAGCTTCGGCTAGCTTTGCCTTTGACGAAATTGTTGGTAGGTTTTCCAGCTTGATACAAAGTCACACAGAAATAGAATAGAACACTCGAAGTGTAGGTGCTCCAAGGTGCTCCTAACCTGCGATCAGGCGTTATTTTGCGGGTTTCTCCGGGGGCGTGGAAAATTGGGTGCGCGGGAAAATGAAAAATAACGCCTGATACGTTTCTACTAAAAACTTCCTTCCGCCCCATTTACCAAATTGTCAATGATTGACAACCTATCACAAGAACCTACCAATCACAACAAAAGTGAAATCAACAACAACAAGAAACTATTTCTTAAAAGAAATAGCTGTTTCGTTCCGGTCAGTGGTTTATGAGGGTCTGTTTCAACAGCAATGACGAATTTTAGCTCAACTAATTATTTCCCCCATGTGACTGGCGCGACAATTTTTACTACGCGCCTGCGTTTCATACGACAAATTTAATTTAGACGATTTTTGTTTTGCATACAAACAAACTAGTAATATGCTGAAGCGAGAAGATTCTAATAAACTACAAAAAAATAATTTAAGCTTCGTCTAATAAAACGAACACACATTTCGGACGTTGTACCGTCTGATCATGACGGATTACTCTCTCCTCCGCAGTCCTGAGGGCAGGCTCTATTGACTATTTCAGGTTATTCGCAGTCGCATAAATTCGACTGAATTTAAATGTGACGTGCTAGCGGTCTCGCGATTTTCGTGAGAACGCAATTATTTTGGCAACGTAAATCTTCTATTCAGTAGCAATACTCTTCTGACCGTCTATAGGAGGAAAATAAAACGTTACCAAAATAATTGCTTTCTCGGGAAAATTGCGAGACGCTAGCACGTCGCATTTAAATTTCATGCAGCTGATTTATTTATGACACCGCGGTATTTATTGAATAATCGCCAATAGCAAATCCATAAATTTCCAAGGCCAAAAGGATCAATATAAATTAGGTCAATAACGGACTATCATCATTTTCGTCGTCATAGGTCATAGTTTAATTCTCGAATCAGAATAATCCATTTTAGATGGGCCACAAATGAATGATAACGAACTTCTAGCCTCAAACTATTGACATTGTCATTGCTCATGAAATAGCTATATTTTAAAATTATTAGACACGCGTGAAACAGTGCGACTGACCTTTCGGAACGCGCAGTTGCCATACATAAAGAATGCATTCTCGAGTTCAACGAGGGGAAAGTTCCTACTTTCTACAGCACAAGATTGATGATTCGCTTCGCACTGGATTGTTTACGTCTTCAAATTACTCTAGATCAGCAATATTTTCACTTCGTTTTGGCGTTTAACCACGCCTCCAACTAAATTTTTTATGCGGAATTTTGATCTCATTGGGTAAGATCACAGTTATGTCAACAACACTGCACTACGATTGGACGATTTTCATCTGTGATGACAGTTTCTTTTGTGATGTCAATGGAAAGCTAATACAGTAACAGTTTCGTTCCTGCGGGGAACGAAACAAAAACACGCCTACAAAAGCAATGTTTTCCCTAGAGAACATGTACATTTCATGATGAGCAGCAAACATTGTGTCCTTTGTCGCCTGAATCTTTCCACAAAATTAGGAAGTTTAGCGAACGTAGTACCGTTTTTTCGTGAAACTCGAAATAAAGAGTTTTTACCGAAGGCGAACCTACAACCGAGTACAACACCTGTTGTTATCAACGACCTGATCAATTCCATCGGAATAAATACGTCTTCATTCAATCGTCTCACTCTAAGCGAACGACAATCTACATATGTATGTAGGAAATGCGCTCGAAAAGTGTTCAACTGCCATTCTTTGTATCATGAAATTGTCCTGGCGCTTCCAGGCAGTACCGATCAGAGGGACGACGAAGAAACTCTTCCGAAAAACGACACTACGTCAAAGCGTGCAGTTATCCGATCACCTAGTGGGTTAACTCCATCTAAAAAAAAAACAAAGGAAAGGATTACCCGCGACAATCCTGTTTCCAAAAGAACGTTATCTTACGAGAGTCAGGTAGCCACTATCAACGATGAAATTTCATCCTTAATGAATCTGCCGTTGGAGGCGAACGAAGAATTCCATACTATTGTAAAGGTAAACTTGATAAATTTATTACGCTTTTTAATTATATATGTAATATATATATATATTTAACTAAATCGTTTTCATCTGCTATTAATTCGTAGATTTTTGTGAGTTACCCTTCACGAGTGATAGAACATGAATGTGAGAAGAAGGAAATGACGATGGTCAAAAATCTCGCGGTGAAAAAATACGAATCAGCAGCAAGCGCAGCTTTTGACTTCCCTCCATTCAGAAAAGCGCTGACAGCAGAACAAAATCGAAGAATGAAAAGAGAATTGGCCAAGTATTCAAAAGATCGAACCTGTGTTTTCAAATATCGAGATGATGTCAAGAAATTGGCTAATTATCGGAACGGGCAGCTGATGGATGAGGCCAAGGAGAAATTACCGCTTACTTTCGACCTCGTAACAAGTACATCCAAGAAGAAGTGCAAATTTCTTCTTGCCAAAGAAGCCCTCATTTTATCTTCTATCCTTAATACTTGGATACCGAAGTCGATGTTTGTTTATCGCAATAATGTCCTTTTGAGTTCAGCTGGATGCAAAGGAGAAGAGATTGATTGTTTTCAGAAACTTGGTATGTGCAGTCATAAAAACACTCTTCGATGCCTCCAAACTGCCATGGGAAAGGATTTCGATAAACCTGTTGTTGAGTGGAAAGCTGGATTGGAGCAAAACCACGCAAAGACTTCACTCTTGGAAGAAGTTTTGCAAAAACAGTGCGGTAATGAAAGCAGTGATGATCACATGGAAGTTAGTACGGTGGACTTTCATAAAGACACTACAGAAGCGTATACCAATTTCACTGAACCTGTTTATATTATGTGCAAGTCCACTCTACCGCAATCAGATACCCTTCAGTACAGTGTCTGTGACCTGTCTGCTGCCATCTCTAATTTGAGAAAGGAACCTCTGACTAGATACAGGTAAATTAATTACATTTTATATATATATATATATATATATATATATATCTTCAAGGAGGGAGATCGAATAAAAAATATTTTCGTGAATTTGTTTTTCTTTTTGCATTTTGGCTTAATTTTTCCCATTTTTTCCCATATCATTTCTATGTTTCAACTTTAATACCAGTGGAGTTTTGTTTGTTTTGTTTAATTCCGATGATATGCATTTGAAATTATATATCCTTTCACTGAAAACTTAATATTTAGTTGATCATTCTACGTACATTTAATATTTAACAAATGAGAAAAATCACTATTCTTGGGTTATATTTTAATTCATATTTACATTTAAAATTTAATCCATGACTGGTCCATTTATGTTTTTCTCTAGCTGGATAAGGCGGCCAGATTTAAAGCTGAAAACATTTTTGAATTACTTTAAATCGTTCAAAAGATATTGAACTTTGAAATTTGCATATTTTCTAAAAATAGTAACAAAATGGCGGAATATTCAAATTTCAAAGTTCAATATCTTTTGGACGATTTAAAGTATTTCAGTTATCTTTTCAGTTTTATATTTACCTTAACATTTTATTCCAAATGTATTCATCAATTTTCTCATAAAATAAAAAAGTTTTTGTCAGTTAATTTGTGATGTCATTTTCCCACCAAAATTCATTAAATTTGAAAAACAAAAAACATATGATTTATTGAAATTGAAAAATATGTTATCATGCAAATTTTGACTTGCATTGGATAAATTCTGAAAAAAGTTTATAACCAATGATCAATTTTCATGGACTAAGCTGACCCAGTGACCAGTGTAAAAGAGTATACTTAATATTAACTCATACAAATATGTTACTTTGTAGGAGTCAAAATATGAAATAACAACATTCAATAGGCAAAATTACATTATGAGTGAATATATTAAATTAAGTATTTAACACATTTTACTACTAATAATAATAGACTTTATTTTGAAGAAGGTATTACACCAGTTTAGCAAAGCTAATCTTACACTGGGCCTTCACATTTTTATATTATTTAATTGTTCAGTTGCAAAAAATATCCATAACCCCCCTTTCAGGCAAGTGGAAATTGCAAAGAGGTGGGTTGAAAGGGGGCATGGACAATATAATGGTTGCTTGCCCTGATTTAGGAAAATCTGGGAGGTAGAGAGGGGGTGTACCTTGGCAAATTGCATGGAGGGAGTATGGATATATAATTTTCTGGAAATGCATTTCCACACTACATTTTTTGGTCTTATTGTATATTGTTAATGGATTTTTTTAATTTACTTTTATAAATAATTAAATATGGATTAAATTAAATTAATAATACATTGTATATAATTTATTTTCAATTTAATAAAATATATTTTATATTCAATTTTATTTCAGAATTGTTGGGGACAACTGGGATCTTGAAGTTAAGTCACATTTTCAGACTAAGTTGAAAAACAACAGGTCTCTTCATTACTTCCACACATATGCAGGGGTTCATGCTGATGGCAAAGGTGTTGCATCACCTCAAAAGAGTTTGGACAACTTTCATTTGCAAGAGATTCTGCCAACAGCACCAGTCCAGCAGCAGTTTGTAGCTGACTTGGTGTATTTGATCCCAAGAGTATTAGTGTTGTACATGAAAGCATACAAATCTTTTCCAAAGTCAGTTGTTTACCACATCCCGCATTCACAAACAGAAGCCATGAGTAAAAAGTCAGAATCTGTAAGTATATACAGTACTACATGGCAGCATTAACATGAACTTTCTATTCCCGTATGGGTAATGGTGCACTTCAACATTTTATTCTGGCTAATGCCATACAATTTTATTTAGCAGAAATTAGGGATATAATGCTCCCTTGCCCCTTAATGGCTAAACTACCATGTTACCATAAATTGGCATTATTACCGGTAGTTTATTCCTTGTTGTCTCAATTGTCTTTGTTCATAGGTGAATTGCCATAACAGTTTTTTTTAGGGTTTTTTAATTTTCAAGTTTAATTTTTCTGGCTAACACCCTTTTGGGACAATGTAATTAATTTGTGTGTGTCAAGTGCGATACATTATATTGAAATAATTCGGTACTGAATTGTTTTCTGATGATTTAAATTCCATATCGATAATACTGTAAATAGCAGTAATAATCATCCAGCAATATTCAAATATAGTTTGAATTATATTTTTCTTTAGTACCCTTTAGGATTAGAATTCTACAACTCAAACAAAGCTTCTGACATGGCCCAAATAATGAAAAACATTCAAGAGAAATATGTTCCAGTTATACAGGAAGTGAATGGAAAGTTGAAAGCAACTGATAAGATTGTGTTTGATGGTGACCAACTCACAGAGGAACGAGCCCGGAATGCCCAGTATGCAAGTGTTCTTTCAGATAATGAGATTGATAGGCTGAATGGTTTAGAGACCTCGTTTGGAGACTGGCACCTAAAAAAGAATTTATATCAGGTAAAATATCTTACAATATATATGATAACACTCTATATCAGCACTGATGTGTGGTGAAAGTAATCATAACATGCATAACATATTCTCTTCATCTCTTGATATCATCCACATAACTCTAATACAAAATGAAAATACAGTAATGACATTGTCATTTGTGTCTTGGTACTGATGAAAAATGAGGCAAATCCAATCAGAGCATGTAATCATTTATGTATCACTGTATGTAATGTACATCACATAACTCATTATTATTTATGTTTAGATTTGCTATGATTTATTTTACAAAGAGGATTCTGCTGCACAAAGAGGAACTATGTGTGCATCCATGAACAGAACATGGAAATCCAATGCAAAAAAGGGTCCCGATAAAGACTACAATTCCTTCAAAGAATTCATGGACAGGGAAACGGAAGCTCATATTCTGGCAAGGTGGATGGAATTTTCAGGAATGACTAGTCTTGAAGGTAATACCAGTATATAGTGCTTGTGGTTTACAAATTTTGTAAATTAAAATATAACATAAATTATTATTTACAGATAGATAGACAGACAGATGGACAGACAGACAGACAGACAGACAGACAGACAGACAGACAGACAGACAGACAGACAGACAGACAGACAGACAGACAGACAGACAGACAGACAGACAGACAGACAGACAGACAGACAGACAGACAGACAGACAGACAGACAGACAGACAGACAGACAGACAGACAAACAAACAAACAAACAAACAGGCAGGCAGACAAACAGGCAGGCAGGCAGACAGACAGACAGACAGACAGACAGACAGACAGACAGACAGACAGACAGGCAGGCAGGCAGGCAGACAGACAGACAGACAGACAGACAGACAGACAGACAGACAGACAGACAGACAGACAGACAGACAGACAGACATGGATACAGGAATGCATACAGACAGACAGACAGACAGACAGACAGACAGACAGACAGACAGACAGACAGACAGACAGACAGACAGACAGACAGACAGACAGACAGACAGACAGACAGACAGACAGACAGACAGACAGACAGACAGACTGTTACAATGCAGGTACTGTATTAATTTAGGGTAATTCCATGCTTAAGTGCACTCCATGTCGATTTTTTAAAGTATTTTATTATCTTTACAATACAGTATAAGAAAATTATATCCTTAAACCTACATTTTCTGGAAATATCTATTAATTCCCAGATGTTTTCCTTGAACATCTAAACTCACATGGTGTTAGCTTAAAAATAAAATTATAAAATACCACCATGGCAGTTAAAGGGGGTTGGTATTAAAGCAAGTTATAATGGGTCAACCGGCCCCTGCATCTTTACTGACAACCTCGTCCCCAGGGCATTTTGCCTCCAGGTTGGGAGTCCGTGAAAATGGCCCTGGCATCGGCTGGTCACGTGACACCCAGAATTTTGGGGTGTTTTGGCAAGAAAATTTCTGCAGTCTTTGTGTTTCGTTTTTGTATAATACGTATACATGAATAATAAATAAGAAATATTTAATGCTCTGCCGAATCACTCATGTGAACCTTTATCATAAATGCAACTGGCTAGCATTATTCATCATGATACTCCCCACGATTATCCAGGATACATTTAAATGTTGGGGAGAAACATATATCTAATGTTGTTCTTGACTTTAACCAAAGCTATCATTACAATCCTTTGGATGAACTTCGCAGAGTGGATTTATTGCAATTCATATTTTGATGAATAAATTACACTGTATCTGAATTAATCAAGTTTTTAAACCGGCCAATCCGATTATAGAATTGACCAGCCGATGCCAGGGCCATTTTCGCCGACCTCCCAACGTGGAGGCAAAATGCCCTGGGGACGAGGTTGCTTTACTGAAATACAGCTTGTATCTCATCAAATTTGTAACAACATAACATTCTTTCATACTGGGGTTACCAGTTCTCATTAGTCTCCACTTAAAACCAACAGGGAAATTGTGTTATTCTATATTTGAAATAGTGTAACAGATTAATACATGCCATTCTATCCCTTCACTGAACTGAAACTGTATAATTTTCTGATTGATACACAATAAGCAATCAGCTTGGGACGAAAGTCTAATATCCATTACCGCTGATGTGTAATGTCTGTTACACAGAAATTGGGACTTTATTATGAAAACATTTGAACCTTCACAAAAATGTATGTTTATTATAATAACATACATGTATATATATAGATTCACACTTTGTGTTTTGTGATAATCACAGTAATTGAGAGGAAATTTAGGTTTTTTGGAGTAATGTCCATTACATGGAATTATTATTTAAATAAATTTAAATAATAATAGTAATAATAATAATAATAATAATAATAATAATAATAATAATAATAATAATAATAATAATAATAATAATAATAATAATAATAATAATAATAATAATGGAATTGCCCTTTATATAATCATAATAATATCATGAAAATATAGATCCCAAAATATTACATATATATATATATATATATATATATATATGTAATGTTTACAACACGAGCGGCCGTGTTGTATTGAATTATACAATCACGAGCCGAAGGCGAGTGATTGTATATTCAATACAACAAGGACGTGAGTGTTGTAAACAACTTGTGAAATGAATAAATAGTAAAAATCCCTTTGGGATAATCATATTGAGATGCTAATTAGTTACAAGCATGAAGCACTAGTAGTTTGTATGGGGTTTACAGGGGTATACATGTGATGTAATTTCTGAAATTGGATTGGCTGCAAAACTCATGAATTATTAATGAATTTCACAAATATATATATATATATATATATATATATATATATATATATATATACATAGATACATACATACATACAGGTATATACATGTATATACATACAGGTATATACATATATATACATACAGGTATATACATATATATACATGTATTATATTTCTTATTCACAGACACACCGAACATAATTCCAGTTCCTCGTGAGTCAAAAGACTGGGATTCAAAACATAAGGGTGAATGGATTCACAGGCAGGCAACAGCTTTTGTAAAGGAAGTATTCCAAAAGTCAGAAATTCCTGATTGCATTGTCCAACTTGATGAGCAGACCAGAAAAGGTTTTGTCTGTCAGCATGAAGGATGTAATACTACTTTCCCCCTACATTCAACAAGAGTAAGGTACATGTACTGTATATTAAATGCAAAGAGAATGTTCAAATATTTTTTCAGTGAAGTACTGTAATTAGTGTAACTGTACTGAAAAAATAAATTTATAGCACGGTTTAGGTAACTGTTGCAATGTACTTTAATTTAATTATTTCAACCTGATTTTGGAATGCTTTCCATGGCTGAAATTCATGGCAGCCAAGCCATATTTGGCAGATGATGCATTGTTGATAATGACAAAATTACCTGTCAATAATTTACAATATAGTGTTTTCATGTATTTTGGTCTTGGATTAAAAAAATACCCAACTCCTTTGTTTTACTGCAGATAAGAACCTGTCATAACGAATGACACATTTGGCCTTGGAAAAAAAAAATTCGAGCCCTGCTTTCAATTTATATGTATTTGAAAAGTTTCAAGTGATTTAAAAGGATCTCATACAACAGGTTAACTGGGACATCCATTAAAATACCAGTATACCATTAATATGTAAAATGTAACCATTATTAATAATTATATTTACAGGCATGAAAAAGACAAACATGGGCTACTGATTAATTATGGTGGTGATTTAGACAGAGATTCATTTGGCTACTATAAATGTCCCATTCTTGGCTGTGGTCTGGTGTTTACAACAAGTACTACAAGAAACAGGTATAGATTAAATATATCTGCTTGAGATCCTGAATTTAGAATATGACAGACAGTTAGCATGTTATCAGCTTTTGACTGCCTCGCATAAAATGATATTACTTGCATGATAATCAAATGATAATGCAAGATAGTCAACATGATAATATTAGAATGTTAACTGTATTCGAAGTATCAATTATTTTGCTCAAGATCTCCCTTCCATTGTTAATTACAAATGAGCCTGATTACTGTAAATTACAAGATGGAATTTTGGATAATTCAATTCTTGCCTAATGTTGTATATATGTTTTATATTATGAAACAGGCACACAAAGACACATAGTGATATTCCTGCTCATATTTGTGGTGCATAAAAAGAGGCAGGCCATGATACAATTACAACAAAGAAAGACTCAATTTATAACTACCACAGCTCCAGACTGCAGCTTGGTCTTTTTTTCTTCAACCTGTCTGATGCAATTAAACATGGTGACTGTCAACGTTTCTTACGTTGTATGAAGTTTGCCCTCCTACTGGTATACAAGCATAAACATACAAAATATGCCTACATGATTTTATGTTTCTTTGCCAAAATTCAAGCCATCTTGTCAGAAAAAGAGGCATATTTACTGGTATCCAACCGATTCATTAACACTAAAGGTGGATTAGGGAACAATATACCTTTAGACCTGCACATGGAACATCTCAACCTGGTTTTAAAAAGAATTCTAAAAGGAGCTGGGGGGAATATTACTAAGAGTACTCTTCAAAGATGTGCACAATCAATTCATCCAATGGAAGAAATTATGAAAGGAATTTACTCCGACTGTGGTAAGAACAAACGAAGTGGTTATCATGGCACTAACAATCCTGAAACAACAGTTCAAACTATTGTTAATGATTTGATTGAAGGCAATGTTTTCAAAAACAACTCAAATAGAGAAGGATATGTTTCATTTAAAGACTTTGAAATTGATACAATAAGTGTTGACTTTAGAACATTCTTCTTCTGGGCAAGAGACAAAATCAAAACATGGAAAGGCATTTACGAATCACCAGTACATTGAGAATGTCAGGATTGTGAAAATACAATACTAGCTGTGGGTTTTTTAACAGTTACTGAAATGTACGTGATGATCAATATAGAAAACATGGAATGTTATGCATTTAGTAAATTAACATTCATATACATTGCAACATGTATATTCTTAATGACACGGTAAAAGTTCATTTAACAAGCCTTTCATTAACCAGAGTAACATGAGTGTATTGCTTGCATCAATTTTTATGAACCTTTTATTGTTTAACAGAATATTATAATGTTGTGGTACTTCCATGAATTGTTGGTTTTATTTGCTGAGCTTTCGTCCTGGGTGCTTAGGATGTAGAGCTATGAAGACATCTGCCCAGAGAGAAGGGGTACAGGATGAAAGCTCGGCAAATAAAAGCAATTATTCATGATTCATGTAAAGTACCACAAATATTTTGTTAAAATGTAATTACAAATAGAGTTTGATGAAAGCTCCATGTTCTGATTACTTGTGACATGTACATGACTGTATAGTTTAAAGCTAAATATTGTTTATAATTATTAAAGTTGCAAGCACAGTAGTGAGTATCATGTAAACAATCTTTAAAAACAAAAAATATCTCTTACCAAATCAGTCTGTCAGAGTTATTATTCTGGAAGTTCATCACTGGAATAGTCAGATGGGGGGTTGTTTTCATAAAATGAGTCATTTTGAAAATAAGCACATGAAGGAGACTCTTCAACTGTACCAACAAATGGACACATAGTGGAAATACGATATGTTTCATCAGAAATGTGTTGTCTCCAAAAATTTCATGCAACACTTCAAGTATTATCACTGACAATCTGTATGTTGCTGTTGGGCAATAAATCAGCACATCTGATATGGTGCAAATTTTTTCCACATTTTCCATGATTTCCTCAATGCAGCTGTTAGAGAGTTCATATGTTCCACCAGATGAACCCAGTACAGACAGATTTGATTGGAATGATTATTAAAGGACATCTGTAACTCTCTCAATGCCTCTCTAACACATGTTCTGTCATTCATATTCACAGTGCGGCAGTGATGACCATCTGATTCTTGAGGTTCAGGTAGTTTATCAAATAAAGGTACAGGTACTGTACAATTGTCATTGACACTACATTTGCACTGTTGATGGCAAAAGCTACAACAATTGTGCAATGGTTCAACAGGCTTGATATTTTCATCAAAAGAACTTATTAAAGCCATTCGTGCACAAGAATTTAGCCCATTTCTAACAGCAGATTTAACTTGCTTGTCACAATGAACTAGATGCTTTGGAAGAAAAACAGTCACACTGTATGACTGTGACCCATCTCTCTTGCAAATGTCCACTTAGGTTTCTGGAAGGTCCAAAGTGAATCACATAAGTTACACAAGGAAAGTCTACTCCCATACTCAGTGATGATGATGCAATGACAACTCGAACATTTCCATTACCTTGAAAAGACTTGGTAATTATCTCCTTGTGATTTTTAGGTGTTTGTGAGTAATAAACTCCAATTAGACAGCGCTCATTTGGCGGTGTATCTCCATTGATATAAATGCCAGATGTTCCAAGTTTCTCAAGAAGGTAGCTTAACACAGCAACAATGTCATTCACAGTTTGGCAGAAAATTATTGTGAATGGTGTTCTTTCTTTCTCCTGAAGAATTAATGTTACTAGCCAGTTGAAACAATCTAGATTTGGTCGTGATTTAAGGAAAGTAAATCTGATATTATTTTTGTTTGGGCTAACTGTAATTGTTCTTCCTTCTTGTATACCAAGAAATTTAATTAGCCTTTGTCTCATTTCTCTGCTAGCCGTAGCAGTGAGACCTAGGACAGGTGTTCCTTTAGGAATAGATGACCTCAATTCAGCAACTCGACCAAAAGCTTCCCGGAAAGCAACTCTTCCTTTCTTGCCAGTTCCCCTACAAAACAAATAAGAAAGGATGAGAAAAAACCCCATATTTTTAAAGATAGCTTACAAGCTTTGAATAACTTTCACTTATACATGTATACAGTACACCAGATCGAGGTAAACCCACGCTAAAAATAATGGTATTTAATTATTTGTTTTTGAATACCTACAACAAAAATAAAATTGCTTAACTTAAATAAACTTTAAGGTGAAGTGTATGACTCCAAATAATTTATAACAAGAAATAACAGGTCAGCAATGCCACATTGATGGTCAATGTGTTCAACTGTGACGGTACTGTAGCACAAAATTAATGAAGATTGATGAAAACAGTTGAACAACAACCTTTTATTTATTACAACAAAATATATAGTAAAAAAATTCTTGAAAAAGATATATTAAGTTATGGTGCGATGGCTTATATGAATAGACTTTTTCGGAGTGATGACAAACGAGGACACGTTGGACTTTGGACCAACTGTCTGATGCTAATCTCTCTTTTTAAAATTAAAAGTTACCTCTGGGCCAATCCAGAGTTCAACTTGTCATCACTTCAATATGGCGGCTGTAACTCCAAACAGGTCTATGGCACAAAATTTTAAACAATGTTGTGCACCTGCACATCATTCTCAGTTGAATTCGCCTTTGATTGTAAACATATAAGCATAAACTCAGTAAGAAAACATACATGCACACACAATTAACCATCGAGAATTGAAACATAAAATACAATATTACAAAAGCCAGGTGTAACTCATTTACAGTAGTAGGACACAAACAAATGAGCTCAGTGGAAATACAGTAGGCACACAATGTTGAATTATAATATACATAAATATTAAGAATATGCTCACCATAATTAACCGTATGAACTTCATCTACAACCAGGGCTTGTATATTTGTTAATTTTTCTTCCTGAAGGACCTTCTTCCATTTCGAAGACAACCACTGTTCAGCACTTCCGAAAATGACTTCGTATTGTCCGTTCGATATCGCCATATACAACTCTGCAATCTCTTCCAGACAGACAGATTTAATCCCAAGGCTATTTAATTTGCTTACTTGTTGAATCCGTATATACTCTAGTGGACTAACAACGATAACAGAAAACTTCTTATCGTCTCCGGCATGAAGCATCTTGTACCCTTCTTCGTAAATTTTGGGCAACACCTGGTAAATTATACTCTTCCCATAACCAGTCGGTAACACAGCCAAAACATCGCGCCGCTCAACAGCTAAAAGTCTAATGCTTTCTTTCTGATCCGGTTTTAAAGCTTTTAATTGAAAAATATTTAATACCTTTTCAAGAACGTCTTCGAATACCTCTATTGATAAGCAACCTGCCATGTTTTTGTTTCGTTCCCCGCAGGAACGAAACTGTTACTGTATTAGCTTTCCATTGACATCACAAAAGAAACTGTCATCACAGATGAAAATCGTCCAATCGTAGTGCAGTGTTGTTGACATAACTTTGATCTTATCCAATGAAATCAAAATTCCGCATAAAAAATTTAGTTGGAGGCGTGGTTAAACGCCAAAACGAAGTGAAAATATTGCTGATCTAGAGTAATTTGAAGACGTAAACAATCCCGTGTGAAGCGAATCATCAATCTTGTGCTGTAGAAAGTAGGAACTTTCCCCTCGTTGGACTCGAGAATGCATTCGTTATGTATCGCAACTGCGCGTTCCAAAAGGTCAGTCGCACTGTTTCACGCGTGTCTAATAATTTCAAAATATAGCTATTTTATGAACAATGTCAATAGTTTGAGGATAGAAGTTCGTTATCATTTATTTGTGGCCCATCTAAATGGATTATTCTGATTCGAGAATTAAACTATGACCTATGACGACGAAAATGATGATAGTCCGTTATTGACCTAATTTATATTGATCCTTTTGGCCTTGGAAATTTATGGATTTGCTATTGGCGATTATTCAATAAATACCGCGGTGTCATAAATAAATCAGCTGCATGAAATTTAAATGCGACGTGCTAGCGTCTCGCAATTTTCCCGAGAAAGCAATTATTTTGGTAACGTTTTATTTTCCTCCTATAGACGGTCAGAGTATTGCTACTGAATAGAAGATTTACGTTGCCAAAATAATTGCGTTCTCACGAAAATCGCGAGACCGCTAGCACGTCACATTTAAATTCAGTCGAATTTATTGCGACTGCGAATAACCTGAAATAATCAATAGAGCCTGCCCTCTGGACTGCGGAGGAGAGAGTAATCCGTCATGATCAGACGGTACAACGTCTGAAATGTGTGTTCGTTTTATTAGACGAAGCTTAAATTATTTTTTTGTAGTTTTATTATAATCTTCTCGCTTCAGCATATTTCTAGTTTGTTTATATGCAAAACAAAAATCGTCTAAATTAAATTTGTCGTATGAAACGCAGGCGCGTAGTAAAAATTGTCGCGCCAGTCTACATGGGGGAAATACTTAGTTGAGCTAAAATTCGTCATTGCTGTTGAAACAGGCCCTCATAAACGACTGACCGGAACGAAACAGCTATTTCTTTTAAGAAATAGTTTCTTGTTAAGACTACAGGAAGTAGAGATTTGCGCGCTAGCCAATTAAACCTTATCAATCGAGTCCTTTGTTGCAATAGCCAATCAGGACGACTTCCAAAATCTGGAAGTACTGCACGAAGTTTTTACGACATTTGTCAACACGATCTCTTACCAAAATTAAGCGTATATCTTAATTGTAAAATAGGGCTCGAATTAAGACATGGCCTTAATTTTAAAATAGGGCTCGAATTAAGACATGGGCTTAATTTATCTGTCCCAAGCGGGATGTTAAACTTGAACACATAAAGCTAAAAATCCTAGAGGGGCGTTGTGGTCGGGGTCTGAGAGGTGGGACTTTTTTCCGGAGGGTTGTGATTAGGCTTAGGGTTTCCGGGGGGTTGTGGTTAGGTTTAGGGGTTCCGGGGGGTTGTGGTTAGGGGTTGGGGGTATGGGGGAGAGTTTTCATTTAAAATTAAGGATTATCCTTAATTCTAGGCGAGTTGACAATTAAGGATAATCCTTAATTTTGGATGTGAGGTCGACCTGCATTTGTATCAGGCCTTAAGGTGCTCCATATATGGGAGGTATTGCGCAATTTTGTAAGACTCGGCCCGAGTAATGTTAGAGTAATGAGGACATTTCTACTTCGGCCTTAAATGCTTTCATGTTTTGACTGAGCTCATTGATGGCTTCCATTGACCAAGGATACGATGATAGTCGTTTTACACATGCTGTCGATGACGATCTCCATTGCCCAATCTGTCTTAACGTGCTCAGGGAACCAGCACAATGCCAAATCAACGAACACCATTTCTGTAGACCCTGTATCACAAGGCATTTGAAGAACGTCGAGACATGTCCTTCAGAAACTCTCGTTGAAGACCCTCAGAAAACCAGCGCGATATCTTACCAAGAGCTTATCTCAACTCGAAATCCGCTGTGATTATGAAAACCGCGGCTGTCGTGAGGTGGTTTCGTTGGAAAACCTAACTATTCATGTCAACAACTGCGAGTATGCGCCTGTGAAATGCTCGAACAACGGCTGTCTCGAGATAATCAACAAACGAGACCATATGTACCACGAGAGCCAGATTTGCAGGTTTAGAAAGTCAAGATGCTTCGATTGCGATAAAATGCGCAAAGAAGTAGATCAAATGAACATTCGTTTGCAGGAACTAAAAGAACAAATGCTTTCTATGATGACTGAAGTACAAAATGAGGTAAAGAGCATTAAGCAAGCTATCAAATTTCCCCAAGCATCTGCAGACAATCAGAAAGATATAATTATCGTCGGTGGCCATGGAAAAAAGATTACTGGTTCTATGCCTTATGATAAGGAATGTCGTTCGAATTCCGTGGAAAGATTTTCGTGGTCCAAGAAAGAGTGGAAATATTTATCGCCAATAAAAGAGCAGCGAGAGGCAGCGTCGTCGGTTGTATATGGTAATGTTGCAATTACAACTGGAGGCTTTAATTATGTCTACAACGAAGAAACTGATACCATGGAAGCGATAAATATGAAGCAGGAAAATGTCCACTGGTTTAAGTTCCCAGCAAAATTACCAACGAAATGCCAGGGACACAGGTCATTGGTTTATCAGGATAAGTTATTTGTAATAGGTGGGTATAACGTCGGGAAAGTTGATGCCTCTGATGCCATTTACGAAATTTGCCTTATTCAACCATTCTCGTCTCAATTGCTTTGTCACTTGCCACAACCGAGGAGTTACCATGCAGCAATATGTTTTGGAGACAGTATTGCAATTGCTGGTGGACAAACAACAGGCAGTGACAAAGACTGTATCGACAGCGTTCTTCTTTTTGATGTAAATGAGAAAACATTCACAATACTTCAACCATTGTCTTTTGCAGTCACTGATATGGCTTCTGTTGGACGGCGTGATAGCATGATTTTGATCGGAGGAATAAATAAACATTTTGATCAGCTAAACACAGTGCTACAGTATGATGTCAAGACAGAAGAAAGTAAGATGCTGCCTCCAATGAAGCACAAAAGACAAGGTTGCACAGCAGTGATGACAGGCAATGTTATTGTAGTGATGGGCGGTTATAACAAGGAAGAAGGATTTCTTGACACTACAGAATGCTTTAATTTTGACACAAATGCGTGGAAAGACCTTCCATCGATGAATGAACCACGAGGATATGGAAGTGCTGTGGTGCAAAGTTGACTTGACTTCTCATCGAGATCCGTATACATAATTTTCAAAATAGAAAATAGACCATTAATATTTTAAATTAACAATTCAAAAGACTGATTTATTTTTTGCCATTGTTAACTTATGAAGTTAGTTCATTTTGTAACATCGAAAAATCTATATCCTGATGCTTTCAAACTAAATTAGGAAATAGAGTTGGATAAAGTTTTTTAGGATTTGCTAACTGCATTTCTACAACCTTATCATGTATTTATATTATGACAAGAAAACTGAATGCCAATATATATATATATATATATATATATATATATATATATATATATATATATATATATATATATGTATATATATATATAAGTATGTAGCATTTTTGCTTCAGCAAAATTCACAAATTAAATTATCTTTCATATGTATAAAGCTTGCGTTTGATTTGATAACTCTAGCAATAAAGGATAAAGGACTGGGGGCTAATCATCCTTACTCACAGCATCATGATAATCATCATTTCTTCACACAGTTGAATATGATGATTATCATGATACTCAAGTGAGATTCTGTCCCACATGCGGGATGTTAAACTAAATTGCATATAACAAAAGAACCATTAGGGGTGTTGTGGTTGGGGTCTGAGAGGTGGTTCTTTTTTCTGGAGGGTTAGGGTTAGGTCCAATGGGGGGTTGTGGTTAGGGTTAGGGTTGTCAGGGGGGTTGTGGTTAGGGTTGGGGTCAAGTTTAGAGGTGTGGGTTGAGTTGGGGGTTTGGGGGTAGGGAATTATTTTCTTAAAATGATGATTATGGTTAATTCAACGACATCTCACAAATGACGATAATCATCATTTCGAAATGAGAGGATATGCTGCACAGCCAGGGGCTGAACCATACGACACAAAGCCAAGGCCTATTTAATTTATTTATTACAAACGGACAATAGCATTAGGCCGCATAAAAAAAATTACTTGTTTAGCGTCCCCGCCCGACCTGCGAAAAGCCCCCGACCTCCAAAATCTTTTTATTTTTTATTTTTCAAAAAATGCTGTAAATTTAGTGCAAAAGCTCTTAAAGCAACGTTTTACCTGTAGTATTATAAATGGTGATTTGCGCTTTGCAATCGCCGACGAACTTCATGACGGGTAGCCTGCGCCGCTGACTTATTCTCGTACCCAGACCCTTACATGTTCCACGCCTGCGCATTAAGTTATTGTAAACCTTGACTCGTTTTCTGTTTAATAAAACATGAGTGAGTGCAAACAAATACGTCTTTGTTAGACCACATTTGTGATATGCTGTGTGCCAAGGAAGGCTGTAGTACGCTTTTGAAACACCCTGTAGTATATTAAGATGGGAGCGGCGGCTGTGCCCCTGTAGGGAAAAAACCCACCTCCCTCCAGACCTGGAAAAATTGAAATAGGTAGATACGGTGGCCCACAAGGGCAACAGAGATATATAAGTTTCAACAGAGATATATAAGTTTCAACAGAGATATATAAGTTTCAACAGAGATATATAAGTTTCAACAGAGATATATAAGTTTCAACAGAGATATATAAGTTTCAACAGAGATATATAAGTTTCAACAGAGATATATAAGTTTCAACAGAGATATATAAGTTTCAACAGAGATATATAAGTTTCAACAGAGATATATAAGTTTCAACAGAGATATATAAGTTTCAACAGAGATATATAAGTTTCAACAGAGATATATAAGTTTCAACAGAGATATATAAGTTTCAACAGAGATATATTTCGACAGAGATATATATTTCAACAGAGATATATATTTCGACAGAGATATATATTTCAACAGCGTCACAGAGATATATATTCAGCCTTCTGAGCCCACGGTAATGAGATCACCTAATTTCCTGGTTAAATACGTCATGTTAGATTGTTAGGAAACATACAGTGGTTGACGCACTGATCTCAAACGGCATACTTGCGTAGTTAATAGTATGTTAATGATATGGCAACATCATCGGGTAGTAATTTCTGTCATTGTTGCGGTTCCTCTCTAGAAAGGGATTTTAAGTTTTGCCCACACTGTGGAGAAGCAACAGTGTTAGCAACAGTGGCGAACAACTCAAGCAATGTTCGAGAGCACTCGCGAACTACTTCCACAGTCAGTACAGCTTCGACCAGCACAATAAGTACCTTGGCAAGCAACACGAACATCGCCAAGTTCTCGAAGGAAAGTAGACCTTTGCACTCTGTCAAGAGCTTAGACGAATTCAAACGTGGTAAAGAAAAGGAAAGAAGCGCCTATTTTGTCCGAAAAAAAGGAGCAAAACGCGCAAAGGTTAACGAAAGTGAAGTCACAATAACGATCGGTGTAATGAAAGACATTAACACGATCAAGCGAGGTGAATCCATCCCACTCAAAGTACTTCCTTCACTCCCGTCGGAAGCTATTTTAAAGGCTGCTATAGAAAAGCATGCTACATTTAACAAACGCTTCAATCCGAAAACGCTAAATGTCAACCTCGAATCGATGAAGATGTAAAACATAGCATGTTTACCTTTCACTTGCAAGTTGGCTTTACCAGCTTTCTTTGTTCTTTGATTTACAGCACTTGAGCAACATTTTTCAGCAGAATTTAACAACACATGTATAAAATTGATCAAGAACACATTGATCGAGAGTTGATCGAGTACTACACATTTTCAGCGTACGGTTATCGAGATCGCCGACCAACCCAGGTCTGCTAAAGTCTATTGTAAGCATTGTGAGCGTGTTTATCATTAAAACACAAATTCACTTCGAACAACACAACCAAAGGCCGTCAGGAAAAGAAAAAACTCGCGACACATGCATGAAAATCAGCCATGATGAAATCATTTGAGCACGCTTCAGGGTCGCACACCTAGACTCGGCTACCACAGGTAGCCCGAGTAATAAATAAAATTAAATTTGTGACTGTGTGGCCTACTCTTGCTTGCCACTGAGGTGATGCATAATGCATGTACTGTCAATATATCTGATAGATGTAAAATATTTTGCTCATACCAGTATTACAAAATTTCCTTGGCAAGCACATCAATTGTTGTTTTGATTATGTTGTTTGACCAATTAACAATATTGCTTCACATGTAACTATAAGTATTATTTACAAGATATGTGACCATGTTGTACCATTGGTCTGTACCGCGACGATGGCCTGGCACAAAAACCATTCCATTTTATAAACTAAAAAACAGTCACATTCTTCTTTAAATCTGATATTCTAATAGACTCATAGTTAGTTCCTTTGTGTGAATATGTGTAACAGCTCTTTATATAAGGAGAGGGCCTCTGTCCAATTACTAGCTTTTTGTAAGTTCATGGTTAACACTAGATACTCAAAGTACTCTTGATGAATATTGGGTTCTTCATCAAACATCAACAAATTTTCTGCTGCAAATTCAATCTCTTCAGGTGATACAGGGTGAAGTTTATCTTCACCACCTTTATTTTCAGGCAGGAGAAATAATTCATCTGGTTTCCCTGAAATCGTGTCATAGGATGACTGTCTGATAGTATGTGTGTTCCAGTGCTCCATGACAAAATCGAGGTCTTGTTGGATTACACCAGAAAAGCAATACCACAAACACTCCATCTCAATTTCATTACCTGGGGAAAAATCCCCTGTTTCAATTAGATCTTTGAAGAAATTGATCCACCAGGTGGATCTATTTCGTCGAAGATACGACCACCATCCCTCTATTCTTTGATTAGCTGTGGACCTTCCATAGATGTGTGCCTTTGGATCATCTCTAAACAGGCATTGCATCACAGCAATAACACCATTCTCTGTGCCATTGTCTGTCCGTACTTTCTCTGGACACCCACTTAGCCGAGCCACGCAATCCAAATAAAACGACCCTGGAATTTCTGGAAGGTTATTAGATCTACACACCTTTAACCACATGATTTTGCGACTCCACGCATCAATAGCACCATGAATGGGGAACCCATAAGGTTTCAGTTTGTCATATCCGTCGACATGCCAACAAAAATTTGGGCCAGGGGATGTAAATCTTCTTCTCTTAAGCCGCTTACCTTTTCGTAGAGAACACCCTTCCGGATCAAGTTCCTTAACAATGGTTTGAACAGCATTTCTTGGGACTTGTATACCTTCAACTCGAAGAGTGTGCCATACTGATCGGTAGCCTCCCATGCATCCAGGCCCATTCAATATTTCTGCTATCCGTTGTCTAACATATGCCTCATCCCAAGTAAAATCGCGACGTTTAAGGTTATACTCCTGTAGTATCCGGTAAGATAGTCCTGCAAGGGATCATGGGTAAGATAGACCACGAGTGGGGACTTGAAACAGGGAGACTGAATAAAGTATGTAAATATTACAATGGCGACGAGGATACGAAGGAATTCAGAGATAAAAACGAAACAAAACTAAAATTGGTACGTTATTTCAGTCGATACTATGCAAAATCTTCCTGCATTTCCGTCTTTTGATTGTGAAACCGACAAGGTAAACGCAGGAACACGCTGGAGAAAATGGCTTGGCCGATTCGAAAACATGCTCATTGGGATGAATATTACGAATGACAAGAGACAACGAGCTCTCTTACTGCATTATGCCGGGGAAAGGGTGTATGATATTTATGAAGCAGAAAAGGCCGAGAGTGAGGACACATACAAAGCAACTAAAGAAGTACTTATAAAATATTTTGAACCAAAAAGAAACGTGCAGATGGACATTTACACCTTCAGAAACTGTAAACAAAAGGATGAGCAATCGTTGGATGAGTTTGTGACTGAACTTCGACAGCTAGCGAAAACCTGTGCTTTTGTAAACACGGACGGTGAGATCTTATCGCAAGTTATTCAGCATTGTAAATCCACCAGATTTCGGAAGCGAGCGTTGCGAGAACCTGATAAATCCCTAGCTGAAATCCTGGAGATTGGTCGATCTCTTGAGCTTATTGATCAACAAGCAGCTAAAATGGAGCGTGAGACGGTGAATAAGATAGGAACAGATCGCTCGAACAAACGAAGTACCGCAACAGGACCGTTCAAAACAGCTACGTCAAATACTCAAAGTCAACATGCGGACACACACGCTCCGTCTTCCCGCAACCAAAGCAAAATGTGCATAAATTGTGGTGGAGAATACCCTCATCAACATGACTGCCCAGCCAGAGGTAAGATCTGTAATTACTGTAAGAAACCAAACCACTTTAAGAACATGTGTTTCAAGCTAAAGAAGAGAAACGAGTTTGTCAGAAACTTAGAAAAACAAGATAAATCAAATTCTGCTAAGTGTGAGGAGTCTGACTCTGAGTCAAGTGGAGATGAATATCTGTATGGTTTAAATGAGCAAAATGAGCAACAAAATGAGGAACATTTTGTAAGTGTGGTTGGAAAGCAAACACCCAAGGTGACAATAAAAGTAAACAACATTGACTGTGAACTAATGATAGACACTGGAGCTACTGTAAACATCTTAGATGAGAACACTTATCAGCAACTAGGCAAGCCAAAACTGAGCAAACATGGCATTAAGCATTTGCATCCTTATGGGGGAGGTCCTCCACTAGAAATAAAGGGACGGTGTGAGTTAGTGGTGGAATCTAGCAAGAAAATGCAGTGCCACTCTTTCTATGTAGTCTCAGGAAGTTATGGAGCATTACTCGGATATTCAACGGCAGTAGAGTTAAATTTAATCAGTATTGTGAACCGAGTCAGTGATCCAAGTGTCAAATACCCCAATCTGAAGAAAGGAATAGGCAAGCTTAAAGATATTACGGTAAAGCTCCATATTGATGAGTCAGTGAAACCTGTGGCTCAGAGACACAGGCGCACACCCTTCCATTTGCGAGAAAAAGTAGAGAAAGAAGTAGAAAAGTTACTTGAGCAAGATATCATTGAAAAAGTCGAAGGGGTCCCTACTCCATGGGTGTCCCCAATTGTGACACCTCCCAAGAAAGACTCAGAGTCAATCAGACTCTGTGTTGATATGCGAGAGCCCAACAAGGCAATTATCCGTGAAAGACACTTGACACCAACAGTTGAGGAGCTCATAAGTGATCTAAATGGATCAAAAGTCTTCAGCAAATTGGATTTACGTGCAGGATATCATCAACTAGTGTTAGACCCTGACTCTAGATACATTACAACCTTTAGTACACACATTGGTTTGTACAGATACAAGCGTTTGAGTTTTGGCATATCATCTGCATCTGAAGTATTTCAGAAGACCATCCAAGATGTCATTAAAGACATTCCAGGAACAAAGAACATTGCAGATGACATTATCATTTTTGGAACGACGCAACAAGAGCATGACGTAGCTTTAGAGAAGACCTTCCAGCGGCTCAGTGAAAGGGGTCTTACAATTAATGAGAAGAAGTGCGAGTACAACAAAGAGCAGATTGAATTCTTTGGGCTAGTATTTAGTTCAAGAGGAGTTTCCCCTGATCCGAAGAAAGTAGAAGCTGTCCAGAAAATAGAGGCTCCAAAGAATGCGTCGGAAGTTCGAAGTTTTCTGGGTATGCTCAACTATAGTAGTCGTTTCATACCAAACTATGCGACAGTTAGTGAACCATTGAGACGTCTTACACGCCAAGATACCCAGTGGACATGGTCCAAGGAACAAGAAGAGGCTTTTGAATCATTGAAAGGAAAACTTACTGATAGCCCAGTAATGGCTTATTTTGATCCGAGCCAGAGCATTAACATAATTACAGATGCCAGCCCTGTTGGGGTAGGTGCGATATTGGAACAAAATGAAAAAGTTGTTGCATATGCCAGCCGAGCTTTAACACCTACTGAACAGCGGTATAGCCAAACGGAAAGAGAAGCTCTAGGTGTGGTATGGGCATGTGAACACTTTGATATGTACGTCAGAGGTGCTAAACACTTCACAGTTACCACAGACCATCAACCACTAGAGAGAATTTGGAAGAAACCCAAACCACCACTTCGCATAGAGCGCTGGGGCCTCCGACTGCAGCCTTACAAACTATCCCTTCAGTATAGTCCAGGCAATAAGAATCCATCGGATTATATGTCCCGACACCCAACTGCTACTTACTCTGAAAGTATGGTTACTCCACGTGAACAAAAGATGGGTGAACATTATGTAAACTTTATCACTGACACATCTGTGCCTACTGCCATGACTCTCGAAGAAATCAAGACAGCCTCAAGTTGTGACAAAACAATTCTCAGAGCAATGGAGCTCACACGTACAGGACGATGGTTCGAGGTCAAGTTGGGGAACAATCCAGATATAAATTATAAGGAACTACGGGAGATTAGCAATGTTCGTGAAGAATTAACTGTTCATGCCGATAACATTTTGTTACGAGGAGACAAGATAGTTCTGCCAGCCAAGCTTCGAGACAAAGCAGTGACTCTGGCTCATGAGGGACATCAAGGTATGAGCAGAACAAAGTCTTTAATCCGATCCAAGGTTTGGTTTCCTGGACTTAATGAAAAAGTAGAAAATACAATTCACCACTGCTTAGCCTGTCAAGCAACTTATGTTGGTCCCAAGCAAGTAGAACCATTGAAGATGTCCATGATGCCAGACAGACCATGGCAGAACTTGAGTCTTGATTTTTGTGGTCCACTTCCCACGTCGGAATATCTCATGGTCCTCACCGATGAATTTTCGAGGTATCCAGTGGTGGAAATTATAAGATCAGTGTCAGCTAATGCAACCATACCGGTATTAGATAAAGTATTTTCTACATTTGGATACCCTGAAGTAATTAAGACTGACAATGGCAGTCCATTTGATTCCCAAGCATTTGCACAATTTGCATCACACAGTGGATTTCAACACAGACGTATAACACCACACTGGCCTCAGGCTAATGCTCAAGCAGAATCTTTCAACAAGCCCATGATGAAGGCTGTTAGAGCAGCTATAGTAGAGCAAAAGAATTGGAGACAAGAGCTGTACAAGTTCATGAGGCAGTATCGAGCAACACCACATCCCTCAACAGGTTTTGCCCCATTTAAACTGCTGTTTGGTCGAGATCCAAAAACAAAGTTGCCTCAACCAGTTGCCAAAGTTGTGGAGTCGAAAGATGAAGTGCAAGCAAGACAGATGGATGCTAGAGCAAAAGAGAGAATGAAGAAGTATGCGGATCAGAGAAACCATGCATGTCCTTCCGGAATCAAGGTTGGAGATACGGTTCTTTTGAAGTATGATGACAAGCGAAACAAGATAACACCAAAGTTCAACCCAAACCCACATCGAGTTGTTGCACAAAAGGGTAACATGATTACAGCGTCGTCAGGAGAGAAACAAGTCACGAGGAATTCTTCCTCATTTAAGAAGATACCAGCTCAAACGGACGTGCATTCAGATCAGGCAACAGCAAATAAGTTGAAGAAAACAGTTACAGACATCAAAAAGAAGAGTGAAGAAAAACAATCAATAATGGGAGAAGAGGATAAATGTCTAAAAGCACCAGCATTGGGAGATGTTGGCCCTGACAAAAGTGTGAGACCAGTTAGAAAAAGACGTGAACCTGTATATCTTAAAGATTATTATAAACCCTAGCAACTGGTTTATATCAAGTGAACATAGAACTGTTTCTGAGATTATTATATAAGACTTATTGTAAGTGCGAGTAACTGTTAATCCCAAATGATTTTGAAACATTTCAAAGACTACAGGTATTATAAGGTTATAATATTAAGTGTTTGGGATCTTGCAACTTGATATTCTGTTCATGTTAATCGTTAAATAGTGTATAGGTTTATGTTCAATGTCAGGAGAGATGTAGTATCCGGTAAGATAGTCCTGCAAGGGATCATGGGTAAGATAGACCACGAGTGGGGACTTGAAACAGGGAGACTGAATAAAGTATGTAAATATTACAACTCCTTCAGTCGGTTTTTTAGCGTTCTTGTTGACATAGCGATTTGGTGTTCCTTGTTTAACAACTCAACGATTCGTTCATACTCAAAACCTTTACGAAAGTAGTGTGTTATTATCGCTCTTTCATCGCATTCGTCGTTAGGATTATTGGAAATGCACTCACTGCCACATTGTGGACAATATCGATGGCTAAATTTTAGCAGAAACCTACAATGATGACATTCTATACGAAATCGTGGAATACTAACAACAGCAGCCATTTTGTCTCATTCCCAGTATTGTGGTATTACCGTGGGCTCAGAAGGCTGATCTCTGTTGAAATATATATCTCTGTCGAAATATATATCTCTGTTGAAATATATATCTCTGTTGAAACTTATATATCTCTGTTGAAACTTATATCTCTGTTGAAACTTATATATCTCTGTTGAAACTTATATATCTCTGTTGAAACTTATATATCTCTGTTGAAACTTATATATCTCTGTTGAAACTTATATATCTCTGTCGAAACTTATTTATCTCTGTCGAAACTTATATATCTCTGTCGAAACTTATATATCTCTGTCGAAACTTATATATCTCTGTTGAAACTTATATATCTCTGTTGAAACTTATATATCTCTGTTGAAACTTATATATCTCTGTTGAAACTTATATATCTCTGTTGAAACTTATATATCTCTGTTGCCCTTGTGGGCCACCGTAGTTAGACGCTAAATAAGTAAAATTTTTTTATGTGGCCTTAGAGGTATCAAGTAAAACTGAGACTTTTGATAAACCCAAATGTATTCAAGCATTCATGCGTGTGTTTACGTGGGAAGTGAAATTAAATATCATAAAGCTGACAGCTCAGCAGGTAGCTTCTCTGTTGCTGATTGGTTGGTTCTAGAATAAATGAGAACATTCTATAACCAAACATGTATATTTTTATACCGTCTACGCGATTGCTTTTAACTTTTGACTGAGCTCAATGATGGCTTCCATTGACCAAGGACACGATGATAGTCGTTTTACAAATGCTGTCGATGACGATCTCCATTGCCCAATCTGTCTGAACGTGCTCAAGGAACCAGTACAATGCCGAATGAATGAACATCATTTCTGTAGACCCTGCATCACAAGACATTTGAAGAACGTCGAGACATGTCCTTCCTGCATTCAGAAACTCTCACTGAAGACCCTCGGAAAACCAGCGCGATATCTTACCAAGAGCTTATCTCAACTCGAAATCCGCTGCGATTATGAAAACCGCGGCTGTCGTGAGGTGGTTTTGTTGGAAAATCTTACTACTCATGTCAACAACTGCGAGTATGCGCCTGTAAAATGCTCAAACAACGACTGTCTCGAGATAATCAACAAACGAGACCAAATGTATCACGAGAGCTTGTTTTGTCAGTTTAGAAAAACAAGATGCCTTGACTGTGATGAGATGAGAAAAGAACTAGACCAAATGGACGTTGGTGTGAACGAACTAAACGAGAAAATGCATTGTATGGTAGCTGAAATCAAAGGTGAAATAAGAAGCATCAAGCAAGTTATTGAATCCCGTAAACCATTTGTAGACGAGCGACGAGACATTATCATTGCAGGCGGATATCAAGTCTACAGGGCAAGACGATTGGATGGTACTTATATGCAGCCTCCTGCTTGCTTTGTGGAGCGTTTCCCGATGGTGCAACGTCGGTTGAATTCCGTAGAAAAATTTTCGTGGTCCAACAATCAGTGGGAAAAAATGTCGCCAATGATAGAAAAGCGAGAGGCTGCATCTCCGGTTGTATATGAAAACCTAATGATTGTTGTTGGCGGTTTTAATCAAGAAAATGAAGACACCGATACCATTGAAGCAAAAAATATGTGCGATGAAAATGCCCCTTGGTTTTATTTGCCGGCAAAATTACCTGTTAAATGCCAGGGACACAAGTCACTGGTTTACCAGGATAAGTTATTGGTAACCGGGGGGTTAAATAACATTCAGCCGAGAATTAATAGCTCTGACACAATCTACGAAGTTCAACTTACTGATCCCTATTCGTCAAAGCTGATCTGTCACATGCCACAACAGAGGAGTGGTCATGCAGCGATACGTTTTGGAGATAGTATTGTAATTGCAGGTGGACAAACAACAGCTCGAGACAGAGACTGTATTGACACTGTTCTTCTATACAATATAAAAAAGAGAACGTTTAGAATACTTAAACCACTGCCATTTCCAGTCACTGACATGGCTTCAATTGGTTGGGCCAATAGCATGATTTTGATTGGAGGAGTAAACAAACATATTGATCAACTAAACACAGTGCTACAGTATGATGTCAAGACAGAAGAAAGTAAGATGCTGCCTCCAATGAAGCACAAAAGACAAGGTTGCACAGCAGTCACTACAGGCAATGTTATTGTAGTGATGGGAGGTTATAACAAGGAAGAAGGATTTCTTGACACTGCAGAATGCTTTAATTTCGACACAAATGCATGGGAAGAACTTCCATGCATGAGAGAACCAAGAATATATGGAAGTGCTGTGGTGCAGTCACTGCAGTGCTAACTTTAACCAAACTGAGTCTTTGAAAAGCCAGGACTATCTTGCATTCATTTTATGTTGTGATGTCAAAACTAATGTGGATAGATTTAGGTTAGAGAATATAGTTGAGTTGTAGTTAATGTGGATATGTTCATGATTAAGTTAAGGTATATTATGTAATATATCAACAATGAGTTTGAGTGTTTCATCAGGGGATCCAAACATGAGAAAACATGATGAAAGCATGAGGCCGAACCCAAAGGCCAAGTGGTTTTATTGTTTTCGAGTGTTTGGATTCCCCTGATGAAACATGATAAATGAGTTGTTGATGTGGCATCTCAATCGA
The DNA here is from genome assembly GCA_964035015.1 of Corallium rubrum. NCBI lineage: Eukaryota > Metazoa > Cnidaria > Anthozoa > Scleralcyonacea > Coralliidae > Corallium > Corallium rubrum. The sequence goes on from OZ035997.1 coordinate 12,729,154, forward strand.
GCGATTTCAATTGAAAAATGCAATTAAAATAAACCCTCATGAGATTTTATTCATGAGTGTGTGTAAAATTTATTCATACAGCAACTTTTTTTTGCATAGATAATTGAGATCTTAAGAATTAGATGAACACTGGTTTTCATCTAATATCTTAGGCTTTACTGGAGTATCCAACTTCAATCAGGTGATTGATTGAACTATTGTAATTGGCTGATTATCTCATGAATTATTAATGAGTTTGAGATATGTTACAAGTTCATTGATATATAAATGCATGGTCAATCGAGATATGTATGAGGGGTGATTTCCGCCAAAATTCAACTTTACATTATGTTAATTAACAGAGGCATTTTGTTAACCTGTTTGGTATTTCATTATGCTGTTTTGCATTCTATTATGCCGTTTCGTATTTCATTATGCTGTTTTGCATTCTATTATGCCGTTTCGTATTTCATTATGCTGTTTTGCATTCTATTATGCCGTTTCGTATTTCATTATGCTGTTTTGCATTCTATTATGCCGTTTCGTATTTCATTATGCTGTTTTGCATTCTATTATGCCGTTTCGTATTTCATTATGCTGTTTTGCATTCTATTATGCCGTTTCGTATTTCATTACGCTACTTCGTATTTTGCTTTCATTATGTTTCATTATGCTTACGTCATGTTCTGCATGACTCTCAGTAACACTTTTTAGCACACACGGCCGCGCAAAACTGGAACTAAGTTATACATATGTAAAAACATGGCCGAGGATTTGGAAAGACGGCAGTTTATAAGAAATCGTATTGGATGTTGTATTTTAAACATTTTGCATCAAGTCGAAGCTCGCGGTGGAGAAGCTGAATGTCGGGGAAATGCTCTCTTTAGATTAGAATGGCTATTTGGTGTCGTAACAAGGTACTATCAGTGTGGTTTTATTGATCGTCATGTTATCGATCTTCGTGCCGAAGCTTTGATTGATTTAACTTCAATATGCAGCTCAGAAGATATTAACGTTGAGCCCGAAGTTATTTTCACAGGCAATCGAGGAAGATCGAGATTTGATATTCCTTACGATTACAGTTGAGCTTTCTTGTGGAGAGACTGTTTACCATTAAGCAAATCGCAGCCGCACTCGGTGTAAGTGAGCGTACAGTCGAGCGACGATTACAGCACTATACAAATCTAACTCAGGAAGAGCTGGACTCAACAGTTAGGGAAATATTAAGAACCCCTTATTGACATCCCAAAGTGCTGTAATCGTCGCTCGACTGTGCGCTCACTTACACCGAGTGCGGCTGCGATTTGCTTAATGGTAAACAGTCTCTCCACAAGAAAGCTCAACTGTTCGTAAGGAATATTAAACCTTGGTCTTCCACGATTGCCTGTGAAAATAACTTCGGGCTCTCAATCAAAGCTTCGGCAAGAAGATCGATAACATGACGATCAATAAAACCACACTGATAGTACCTTGTTACGACACCAAATAGCCATTCTAATCTAAAGAGAGCATTTCCCCGACATTCAGCTTCTCCACCGCGAGCTTCGACTTGATGCAAAATGTTTAAAATACAACATCCAATACGATTTCTTATAAACTGCCGTCTTTCCAAATCCTCGGCCATGTTTTTACATATGTATAACTTAGTTCCAGTTTTGCGCGGCCGTGTGTGCTAAAAAGTGTTACTGAGAGTCATGCAGAACATGACGTAAGCATAATGAAACATAATGAAAGCAAAATACGAAGTAGCGTAATGAAATACGAAACGGCATAATAGAATGCAAAACAGCATAATGAAATACGAAACGGCATAATAGAATGCAAAACAGCATAATGAAATACGAAACGGCATAATAGAATGCAAAACAGCATAATGAAATACGAAACGGCATAATAGAATGCAAAACAGCATAATGAAATACCAAACAGGTTAACAAAATGCCTCTGTTAATTAACATAATGTAAAGTTGAATTTTGGCGGAAATCACCCCTCATAGATATGGTCTGGAAACTCGGCAAATTTCAAAGCTCCTATAATGAGCTGTGATTTTATGTTGAACCGTACCTTACACCATGCACATCCTTTGTTTTAGGTTTATTAATATTTAAATAGCACGGTTGAGTGATTGAACTGAAACGTTGCTATTGGACAATTCGTTCATTATACTAAAATACAATGTGTTCAGTGACCGTGCACCGTGCACAAAAATGCATAAAGGTGAACAAAAAGATAGACCAAAGACTTTAGGTGAGTTTCCAGAGCATATCTCGATTGACTATGATAAATGTAGTGCCAGTCAAATCTCATGAGTCATGTATATTTAATTTGTTATCTGTTTTGAAAAAAAAAATTAAATTACTAGAAATACGTGAACGCAACAACCCCTCGCCCGCTTTATGTGCATTTTTGTACAAACAATACACACAGCGAAAACGCAATACACACAACGAAAACACAATACACACAACGAAAACACAACACACTGCCAAAACACAACACCCGTTGCTCACGTTGTAACCAATAAACTACTGTAATTGTAAAGGCATTGTATGCAGTAAGTTACTGGAAATTGTTTAATTGTAAGATGCGCCAGTTAACGGATTAAAACTCACTGCGCATCCCACAATGTTTGTCAAGAACTGTTGACCATAAATTAAAAACACTATTAGGGGGGTTGGACGCGGAGGAGGCGGCTTAAGCCCCCCCCCCCCCGACACTTTTCAAGTTAGGGTTAGGGTTACCCCCGGGAAATTCACATTTTTGAGATTAGGGTTAGGGGGTTCGGGGGGGGGGGAAGGGTTTCATTAAAAACCTCTTCATTAAACAATTTCCAGTAACTTACTGGATACAATGCCTTTACAATTACGGTAGTTTATTGGTTTAATACAACGTGCGGATCGGCTGAACACAACACACTTAACGAAAAATTGGTCAGCGGGTTTCGCCGCCAAATTGTGTAATACGTCGTGTTAGCGCGTCTGCAAAGACTTGCGCGATGTCAAATGTCTTTTGGTAGCGCCAAACGGAACAATAATGCTTATGATCGGATATATAACACTGGTCTTAACTTCGCTTTTCAAGGCAGGCAGGAAGGATGGACGGAGGGAGGGGCGGAGGTACGGACGGATGGACGGGATGAAAGGACGGAAGGAAGGAAGGAAGGAAGGAAGGAAGGAAGGAAGGAAGGAAGGAAGGAAGGAAGGAAGGAAGGAAGGAAGGAAGGAAGGAAGGAAGGAAGGACGGACGGACGGACGGACGGACGGACGGACGGAAGGACGGAAGGACGGAGGCGGGGACGGAGGGAGGGAGGGAGGGACGGATCGGGCGGAGGACGGAGCCACGAACGGAGAGAGGGCGGGACAGACGGAGGGACGGAGAGAGGAAGGGACGGAAGGACGGACAGAGGAAGCGAGGGAGGCGGGGACAGAGGGAGGGCAGGACAGGACAGACGGAAGGAATGCGGGACGGAGGCGGGGACGGAGGGAGGGCAGGACGGAGAGAGGGAGGGACGGACGGAGGGACAGATGGACAGAGGGACGGACGGATCGGGCGTAGGGGCGGACGGAGGGACGGTAGGAGGGACGGACGGAGGGAGGGACGGATGGACAGGAGCGACGGACGGAAGGAAGGCGATCCGACGGACAGAAGGACGGAGGCGGGGACGGAGGGATCGGAGGGAGGGACGGACGGATCGGGCGGACGACGGAGCCACGGACGGACGGACGGAGGGAGGGCGGGAGGGACGGAAGGACGGAGGAAGGGAGGGAGGCGGGGACGGAGGGAGGCCAGGACGGACGGAGAGACGGACAGACAGAAGGACGGAGGGACGGACGGAGGGACGGACGGACGGACGGATGGACGGTAGGAGGGACGGACGGAAGGACGGACGGAGGGACGGACGGAGGGACGGACGGACGGAGGGACGGACGGAGGAAGTAAGGTAGGAAGGAAGGGAGGAAGGACGGTAGGGACGGAGGAAGGAAGGGAGGGAGGGAGGGAGGGAGGGAGGACGGGAGGGAGGGCGGGAGGGAGGGAGGGAGGGAAAACTTCTTACCTTCCTTTCTACGTTCCTACCTTCCTACCTTCCCACCCTTCGTCCTTCCTTGCTTTCTTCTTACCGTCCTTCCTTCCTTCCTTCCTTCCTTCCTTCCTTCCTTCCTTCCTTCTTTCCTTCCTTCCTTCCTTCCTTCCTTCCTTCCTTCCTTCCTAACCTCCCTCCCTCCCTCCCTCCCTCCCTCCCTCTGTCCCTTCATCCGTCCCTTCCTCCCTCCCTCCCTCCGTCCCTTCCTCCGTCCCTTCCTCCCTTCCGTCCCTCCGTCCGTCCCTCCCTCCAACAGTCCGTCCGTCCCTCCGCCCGCCCCTCCGTCCGTCCGTCCTGCCCTCCCTCCGTCCCCGTCTCCGTCCGTCCCGCCCTCCCTCCCTCCCGCCCTCCCTCCCTCCGGCCGTCCGTCCTTCCGTCCCGTTACTCCGCCCCTCTCTCCGTCCGTCCTTCCTTCCTGCCTGCCTTGAAAAGCGAAGTTAAGACCAATGTTATGTATCTGATCCTAAGTATTATTGTTCGGTTTGGCGCGCAAAACTTGACATCGCGCAAGTCTTTGTAGACGCGCTAACACGACGTATTGCACAATTTGGCGGCGAAACCCGCTGACCAATTTTTTGAAGTGTGTTGTGTTTCGGCAGTGTGTAATAATAATAATAATAATAATAATGGAAACTTTATTAATGAATTTTTTCTAAACAAACAATTGTAAATCTCGCTCATTGAGGTAATTTACAATTGGCTACTTGAATCACAACTATAAGCTACTTAAAAACTTAAAGGTTCAGTAAGTCAGGATTCGTCCATTCCTTATTTCTACAACAAAAAATATAATATAAAAATTAATGAACAAAGACTTGCATAAATACACTGTCTGCCCCTCGAAATATCGCTTAGCCTTTTGTGGCCTTGATATATACTTCCAACAACAAATATAGTTGTGTTTGATATAATACTATAGTAGAAAAATACACTTCTCTTTAATAAATCAATATATTCCAGCGCCAAACAATGCCAGGCGTAGCGTAGCGCCCAATTTAATAATGCGTGCCGCTGATCGGTCGACATTGCGTATACCGAAGATCATCGCCCACGAAATCCTAAATCGAGTTTGTGAACGCATATAAACTCTGCCCAGACCTCGTCAAGATTAGTGAGCTGCTCGCCTCACGGCTCGCAGCAATAAGACTGAAATGTTTCTACCTGGTTGTCGATTATCATTACAAACACCTACTGGTCAATAATTACTTGCTTAAAAATGGAGACATCAATTGAAGATTACTCATATTGGAGATTTCATGCCTAAAAACATTGTCTTGGCTAGCTGAAAATTCTATCTTGACTATCTTCGATTTATCGCTTTGGAATTTTAAAGCAGGTTAGTTTTCGCACTTTATTTTTTACAATAGCAGTGACAGCTCGATCAAACAGTTCGAAGTCTGGCCGCTTCATTTGGTACCAAGTATAGACTGCATTGTTTTCAATTTAAAACCAGTATAACGCCAATGGATATTGTATTAAAAACTTAAGTTATCTGCCATTTTTTGAGTTCACTCCATGCAATGTTTGGCCTAACGTTGTATATGACCTTTCAGTCAGCATAGCGATTATTCATCGTTAAGTATAAAATATGCGATTTTTAACAGTGTCCAACGTTATTTTGTCACTGATTGTAGTTTATAATGAAGTTAAGTTTTGTCGAAGAAGTATGCAGAAGAGTTTTTCAGTTCTGTTTTAAGCGTTTGTACGTGTCGTTTCAATAACATTTCTTACAAAACAGTCTAAGCCTCAAATGCCAAGATATAATTACACAGTAAAACCAACTGCTGTTTTGTATAATTTTAATGATATCTGCGATTCAAGAAGGAGAGAGAGAAATTTGGAATCGGAAACATGAATTAACTAACAAACAGATAGTTTATATTGTGCCGAGTTTCAGGAGTTTTTCATTTTTGATGAGTTTCTGTTGGTTATTGTCGGGGAAGGATAGAGGGTTTTACTTTTGTCAAAATCGGTCGCAAAAACATATGAAAACGAAACATATGAAAGAACAACAGCCCATTTTTTACGTACCTTTTTGTCATGTTGGTTTTCGGTTGAAGTAAATAAAGGTCCCTTTTCTATCTCAGTTTTAAATGCCGTTGAGGAGTGGAAGTACTGCATCTTTTAACTCTAGTATAAGTGGCTTGGCTTTCAGAAATAACATAGATAGATAGATGATAGATGATAGATGGTTTATTTGAAAAAAATACATAGCAGCCAAGGGCTGAATTGCGTATTTCATTAAAATTACATTTGTTATAATAGATATTCTTATATTAAAATTACAAATTTATATGTAAAATAAATTTACATGAGCTTACATAAAATAGCTATAACAAAATGTCAAGCCTAAACTAAAACTAATTCTTAAAACTGGACATTGACTATTTCATGTTAGCATTAAGGCATGAAGACATTATGTAAGTGTTCTTAAAACGGTTAGTCTTCCATCTGGGAACATTAAATGATCGCGAATGTCTCAAGTTGTGCTTAGTCTCATAAGACGGCGGTAATAATTGATGGAGTCGATGGTTCTTATCATTAACAATGGTAGTAAACAATGTATTACATATATCCTTGTGATGGTCAGCTAGAGGGACGATGTTCATACATTTTAGTGTTTCGGTATAATCGTGATTATAGCAAATGATCGACAATGCCCTCTTTTGTATACGTTCTAATTCACACATTAGATATTGTGGGATAGAAAAATGGAACACAGGGACAGCATAATCTAAAAGAGATCTAATGCAAGTAATGTAAAATAGCCCTAGGTCTTTTCGAGGGACGTTAGCTCTTTTCAGCTGCACTAAAAAATATAACCTTTTAGAGGCTTTTTTAATAACCTCATTTACATGTAAATTCCACGATAGATTACTTGTAATCGTTAACCCTAAAAGCTTAACACTGTCTACAATCTCCAAATCCTTATCCATAACCTTAATCGGCTCTAATTCCTGCTGGTTTCTAGCAAAAGAGATTCGTAGCTCCTTACATTTGTTGGTGTTTAGTTGAACTCTGTTATCAAGAGACCATTGAACCACGTTGTCGGTGAAAAGTTGGGCACTGCTGACATCGTTTTTCCGGACGACTTCTGATATCGTCGTATCATCCACATACTTCCACACGCGGGCGTCTCTAATGTACTAGGTCATTTATCATTATGATAAATAACCAGGGCCCTAGTTTAGTTCCCTGTGGAACTCCTGATGGAACTGAGCCCCATTCGGACAGACAACCCTCTGCAAGTTTGATTCTTTGGAGCCGATTGCTGAGAAAGTCAATTATCCAGTTGGTAATGCTAATTGGTACATCTAACGTGCGTAATTTATGAACAAGAATGTTATGGTCTATCAGGTCAAAAGCTTTACGATAGTCGAAAAAGAGAGCTCTTACCGTAGAACCGTTGCCGTCAGTTCCCTTGGTCCATTCGTGGATCATACTCAGCAGGGCAAGCGTGGTAGATGACTTGGGAACCGTTCCGTATTGGTTGGGGTCGATGATTTTCATAGCGGCAGGCTTAACATAGTCACAAACAACAATGTCCTCAGCGACTTTTGAGATGCACGGCGTTAATGAAATAGGCTTCAGATCTTTCTTCAAACACTGCACGGGTTTTTTTTTTGGCAGTGGAGTTACATCAGCACATTTCCATATACTGGGCAGGCGTTGTTCGCTGAATGACGCGTTCAGAATAGTTTTCACGGGGTAAGCAAGCCACTCAGCATACTCCCTCAGCAACCAATTTGGTATCTCATCCGGTCCGGAAGCCTTTGCGGGGTTGAGTTTCGACAACAACTTAAGGACTCTCTCTTCAGATACCTCTAGTAACTCTGGGTTGTCCTCTTCCAATTGTAGGGGAGTTATTGAAGAAGGCAATCGATATTCTTCTAGAGGACCCAAGAACGCCTTATTGATTACATTCGCTATTTCTTGGTCAGGCAAATCCTTGATCTCTTCAACATTTATCTGACTAAGTAAGTTACCAGAGCGAGACTGCATTCCACTAATACGCTTGACCTCTCTCCACCAAGCCTTAGGATTTTCGCCTTTCATTTGTTGTACTCTCAGTTTATAGTAATTAGCTTTGCAGGTTTTCCTTTCGCGATTGACTGCGTTCCTATAGAACCTAAAAAGAACAGAGTCAGCTCCATTTTTTGAAAAGGCCTCCTGTCTTTTTAGGATTAATGACTTTAACTTCTGAGACATCCAAATGGGGTCGGCTGGAATCACACGAATTTTTCTCACAGGCATAAGAAAATCAAGCCCAATATGGATCACATCCTGGAAGACTTTCGAAGAATCTTCGCAGCTTTCCAAAGAATTAAGTAGCAGAGGCCAATCCATCGAACTTAAAAATCTCCCCATTGCTCTTTTGCAACTAGCTCTTGAATCACGCTTACTGATGACGTTCCTAGTATTCGAGTTACTGGCTCTTGCTTTAGGTAAACCATGACCGTATTGTGATCAGACAACCCAAAAGGTGGGAGTATCTGCGGAGTATTGTAATAGTCGTGCATGTTGGTCAACACGAAATCAAGTATGACGTCATTGCGAGTCGGCGACTTGACCACTTGTTTCAAACGGAAATGTTTTTTTATCCGTTTGACGTCTAGGCGATTAAAATCACCAGCCACGATGATACCACAATTCGGGAACTTCGACTCCGCTAGGGCAAGTGATTGAAATAAGTGATCGCGAATGAGATTTTCATCCGCCCCAGGAGGATGGTACACTGCAGCTACAATTAGACATGAAAACCCTCTCGGCAGGCGATCAGGTCTTAGACACACACGCCCCCGTGATTGTTGGCAATTCTATCCCTGCGTATGATAGTGAAACCAGGAATACTAACAACACTTTCTGAAATCGATTCTTTTAACCAGGTTTCGGTAATAAAGGCTAGACAGATCTTGTTACGAAGGATAAACTCTTGAACTTCATCCAATTTTGGTACGAGAGACATAACATTTGCGAGCATCAGCTTTGGGACATAATAGTTTCTTTGTGTTAATTGTGTATAGGTGACAGGTTGAATATTTAATGGTTCGGCTTCAGGAGATAGCGATATATTAATGAGATTGCTTTGGATTCTTTGGCGAGGTAATGGATACTTCAGAGTTTTTAAATATGTTCTGAAAACTACAGTAATCCTCCTCCTGTCTTCCAGATGGTTTCGGTTCTTTCCCCCTCGTAGACCTCTCCTAGGCGCTAACAGATCCACGGATTTAAGTCGAGCCCAGACAACGCTTGATATTTGTGGAGTTGGTGATGCATTACATGACTTAAGCCAAACTTTCCAGTTATTTCGAATAGTAAAAAGTAAATTTCGGGAATAAGACATCCCAGCAATGATCGTAGGTCTTTATCCGTACAATAAGGACAAATTACATAAGATAAATCCACAAAACTGGATAAAAAACGATTAAAAACAGGAGCTGTAAAAAAAGCAGCCACAGGGCGCTATACATCAATATTTTTTTTTGAAGGTCTCGAAACTGTACTTGAAGGTCGAAACTGTACTTGAAACATACTTGAAGGTCTCGAAACTGTAAAGTCGCCTTTCACAAACTCTGCAGACCAAACGTGGAAGTGAGTCGACACTGGGAATTGAAGCACAGTATATATATCTTCCGCGGCCGATAAGATCTTGTTCTTTATTTTGAATACATTTTTTTGAGTGTTGCACATCACAAACAGAACGACACAGGCGACAGCAATTTGTGTTTATATTTTGAGTTGCGTAGATTTTTCTTGGTACAGCTTTACTCAACCTCGTCCCCAGGGCATTTTGCCTCCACGTTGGGAGGTCGGCGAAAATGGCCCTGGCATCGGCTGGTCACGTGACACCCAGAATTATGGGGTGTTTTGGCAAGAAAATTTATGCGGTCTTTGTGTTTCGTTTTTGTATAATACGTATACATGAATAATAAATAAGAAATATTTAACGCTCTGCCGAATCACTCATGTGAACCTTTATCATAAATGCAACTGGCTAGCATTATTCATCATGATACTCCCCACGATTATCCAGGATACATTTAAATGTCGGGAAGAAACATATATCTAATGTTGTTCTTGACTTTAACCAAAGCTATCGTTACAATTCTTTGGATGAACTTCGCAGAGTGGATTTATTGCAATTCATATTTTGATGAATAAATTACACTGTATCTGAATTAATCAAGTTTCTAAACCGGCCAATCCGATTATAGAATCGACCAGCCGATGCTAGGGCCATTTTCGCCGACCTCCCAACGTGGAGGCAAAATGCCCTGGGGACGAGGTTGTGCTTTACTTAATGACATTGCTCAAGACTGATATTATGTTTTTACATTCAATGGGAAATATCGCGAGTGATAATATTTATAATAAAGGTAGAAAAATCATGACGCTGACGCCAGCCGACCCCGAACACAATATTACTTTGCCTCCCCTCTCAGAAAAAAATAATTGTTACCACCCAGAATCTGGGTGGTGGCGTCAGCAGCTCCTACCAGGGTCTTTCTCCCGCTAGAGTGAAAAACCCTGGGTACGAGGTTGGATGAAACCACGGCTGACAATCCGCGGACTGTTCTTCTACTTAACATACATCTAAATTACTAAATTAGAAGTTGTCCTCGTGTAAACGGGCCTTTTCTCTTTAAGTCTTTTCTTTCCTTAGGCCCCACTTAGAGTGACAAATGCACGGCATGACTGGCAATTAAGTCGTTCGGGTTGCGGTGTAAAATATGTCATTTACAAACACTTAATGCATGTCTCGTTATGTTTGCATTGCATGTGATCAAAAGCTTTTCAAGAGAGCTTTCGGCTAAGCCATACTGAACAATTAATTAGTTTGACTAGAAACTCAAACGAGAAAAAACTTGGTATTTTCCTGCAAGTGCCACGGAAGCCAATTAGAGAGAAACTCTTGTTTTTGCATGGCGAGTTCTACTGATAAGCTCGCCCCGTTTAAAACCGATGCCGCCAAAAACAACCGCTCGCCGCTCAACGACCCGTTCTTCGCTGAGTCTCTTATAATACAATCTAAATCCATCGTTGGTCGAATGTACTCAGCGAATGAATACGTGAGGTTTAAATACGAAAACGAACTGAATCAACTCGTAAAGGAGTATCGTGTATGGCTGACCGAAATAAAGCGCGAGGAGCGAGAAGTTGCCGGAAAGTTGGACATCCTGCGCCGGGAACAACGAGAAATGAGCAAAGAGAGACACGACTTCGCGGCCATTCAACTTGTGGCGAAAAGTAACCGGGAGTTCATCGAGCACTACAGACGCCGTCGAACTAAAGCTAACACGAGCAAGCGTTCGTTATTAAATAACCCCTTGAAACTCGCCAGTAGCTTGAATCACACGCCAAAACTTGGGTGGCACGAGCGACCCCAGTACAAAGGGAAAAGGAAAGTTAGAAAATGTCATTCGGCTTCCGAAAATCGTCGAAGAAATGGACGAGGTTAAACTTGAGGTTACAAAAACTACGACAAAGACGACTTTACTGCCTTTTCTCGCATCACAGAAGGAAAACCGCCCAAACACAAGTGTTACGTCAACAAAGGCGAAGGTTTCTGATAAATTTTTGGAAACTAAAAAGGCAACAGGCGTGAGCTTGGAGCAAGGTGGACTTAGCGATACGGAAGAGATTGATTTGCTGTCGAAAACCAAGGCTCTTACCGCCAAGGCCCCACGAGTGCTATCGGCTCCAAAATCACGAAGGGAAAGACGAATTGCATTCGAGATACCGCCCGCCCGACCATCGTCAGCTTGTCAAAGTGCTTCTTAAAGTGACTCCGCAGGTGCTGACTTGAAAATACGAATTATAATTTCAAGTATAGCAATTACCCAATCATTATATGTTATTCTTCTCGTTAATTTTTATTGGAGAATTTGTATTGGAAAAATTAAAATGATACGCAGCCAGATATTCGTGAATATAATTTTGAAAATCATTTGTGTCGTGAATTCATTTGTTCTTTGCTTTAAATTTTGTAATTTTTTTTTTTAAATCACAAAGTCCCCCTAAAACGAATACTTTTTGGAAAATCTAAATAATGCTGAACAATTTGCCCATCGCGCTTTCAGTTTCCTTGGTAACGTTTCGGGTTTGTAAGTACATGTCGGGGAATGTAATTTTCATTGATTTGTAAATTTAATTATTTATCGCTACCGGCTCCAGTTTAATTTCGTACTGATTTCTGAACATTTTTAAGCTTAATGTTTGAAATAATTATTGTGGGACAGCAAACGCAGGTGGAGAATGTTATTATAGGTGTTACTCCGAGTGAGTAGAGAAAAACTATGTTCGACCGCGGCTGGGATTTGAACCAGCGACCTTCCGTTCACTAGTCCATTAACGCTCTATCAACTGAGCTACAGCCTGACGACATAACAACGATGAACAACAATGTTACAACAATGGTGAACATGGTTGATGTATCAACACGTTCTTCGGTTGTTACAACATGCGTGAACAACGGTTTGGTGGAAAACGCGGGGTGCGGGGTGCGGGGTGCCGGGGTGCGGGGTGCGGGGTGCGGACTTTGTAAAATTTGTAAAATGTTGTTTTTCTTTCAGTTAATAAGTTAATAAGTCATATAACCGGAATGAGCAGAAATTGCAATATTTGAAATTGCTACCAAAGAGTAAAATGAAATCATCAGACAGAAAATACCAAAATATAAAAAAAGCAAGTTAAATTTAAACCCAGGATTAGTACTGAATCGGGTTTTGAACAACTCAGCCCTGGCATCTAACTGAAATAGGGGCGTCTGTGATACATAAATTGCATTACATAAACAGACTCTCCTTAATTCCGTGCTCGATTAACAGGTAAGCGCGTAAGCCGCCAAGAAAAGTTGGAAACATAGCGCAATAGCTGACAATACCGAAAGAGAACTTATATAAGGCTTTACGTTATTATGCAGTCGGGAAGTTGTTAGATAATCACTTATTACTAATAATTACTTATATTTCCTCAAGGCTCAATAAATGTAATAATATTATTATGCAATACTGATTGTCACAATTTCGATTGTGATTGGCCAAAAACCTACGGACAATTCTTTATGTCTTGCCATCTATGTCCGAGCCCTCGACTATAAACAACATGGCGGCAGAAAAAATGAACCAGAAGTGAAACAAGGTTTCTACCAGAAGGTTCGTCAAAGGAATTTGAAAAGGAAGATTTACTACATTCTCTGTTTTATTTTCTTATCGAGAAGTTGTTAATGCATCACCAAACAGTGCATGTTGTTCTCATATGAACGCTTCCGTCGGAAATTGGGAGACATTTTGCATTCCTTAACACTTTTTATGATGCCAGATAAGGGACACAAACTTTAGCTGTTTACGGAATTAGGGATTAGAGATTAGAAAAGTGTAAAAATATCTATCTTTTTTGGTTGGGTGTTGTATATGTTAACGTGAACGAAGGGAATGATAGTCTGCGACATTCAAGAAATCGTTACAAACTTATTTGTGACTTGTGGAGAACGACAGTTTGCGAAGGCAACATTCTCAACAGCTTCATCCGTTTTGCCGCGATGCTTTTTCAAAGGAATGCCGGAGCCATTCCGCTAGGCGAGATAAAACTCAGTTATGTGAACGCAAACCAGAAATCATCTTGCCTAGCGAGACAGCCCGTTTACCATGAAAGTTCCTTGATAGTTTCTTTGATCAAAATAGCGCATTACTTTGACCAAAGAAATTTTAATTGTGTAAACCAGCATAAGGCCGACAAATTCCGTTCGCAGACTCGTATAATTCTAATAAATTTCATTACAAACAAAAAAATTACTCAATGTCATACCGTATGCCCACATGTCAATGCGCTTTAAATCTCCCGCACGAACTTCTCTCATCGTGTAGATTTCTGGGGCCATGAAGGACGGAGTGTATGGAAAGCCATAGCTGTCTTAAGTGGTCAAACTTCATTTCATTCGGTGCTTTTGCCATTACACGCGGTGCTTTCAACATTATACGCGGTGCTTCGAACATTATACGCGGTGCTTCGAACATTATACGCGGTGCTTCGAACATTATACGCAGTGCTTCGAACATTACACGCGGTGCTTCGAACATTATACGCGGTGCTTCGAACATTATACGCGGTGCTTCGAACATTATACGCGGTGCTTCGAACATTATACGCGGTGCCTTCAACATTATACGCGGTGCTTCGAACATTATACGCGGTGCTTCCCACATTATACGCGGTGCCTTCAACATTATACGCGGTACTTCGAACATTATACGCGGTGCTTCGAACATTATACGCGGTGCTTTCAACATTATACGCGGTGCTTTCAACATTATACGCGGTGCCTTCAACATTATACGCGGTGCTTCGAACATTATACGCGGTGCTTCGAACATTATACGCGGTTCTTTCAACATTATACGCGGTGCTTCGAACATTATACGCGGTGCTTCGAACATTATACGCGGTGCTTGCAATTGTAGCATCATTATATTCGGTGAGCCAGTATTTGTGGTCAGCGTTTTGTAAGAGCTACCGGATGTACTTCATGTTTTCAAATACATATCAAGGTGTGATGACGTTCATTTCCTACCTCGAAATTTGCAAGTTTAGCGTTCAGCGAATCGTTTAGCGTTTTCTGGGCTTTAGGCAGTGTTTCCTTTTTAAAATGGAGCAAATACTGCAATCGATAGACATGGGAACTTTGCTTGGCCGTTTCCAAGCTCAAAGAATGGAACCGGCGACCGTTGTAGCGGCATCAGATCAAGAATTGGTTCGTCTCGGTGTGGGCACAATCGGAGAGCGTATTCGCCTACGTGATGCTTGTAAGAAGAAATTGGAGGAAAATACTCCTTCTACAAGCCAAACTGCTGCTGTTCGTCAAGAGCGTCTTTTCATTTTTAACCCACGAAGGCATAACAGCCGCAATCAAGCACGTGCGTCAGCGAGAAGCTCGAGTAACGCGAGTAAGCGGTCGGCAAAGGGCCATCCGTGGACGCCGGTTTGGTCCTTGGACATGGTAGACTCTTCTCTGCAACCTCCCTCTTCTTCTTTGGGCAATGCCTTCATCATCAACCTATGCAGGCTCTCACGCAACCGCCAACGTTGAACTTTTATGTTTTTGCTAAACAGGATCTGCTTCACCAGTCCCTCGCCGCAGTGAGGAAACTCTTGAGTCATGTGATCAATTTTGCGATCTAAATCCTCGTCAGAAATCACAGAAAATTCCATCTTGCTTAGGCCATATTCCCTCATCCTTCGATATATTGTGCTCTGCGAAACTGAGAGAATTTTCGAGATTTCATCAATTGTAAAGTCTTGATCAATATAGCATTCTAGAACACACTTTGGATTATCAAATTGAGGAGCCCCACACTCATTCCGCGTGGTTCTGTGTCCGATCCACATTTCGTACACTCCAGTCGTAATGCCATAATATCACTACGATTTTGTACGCCTAATTCTTTAAACTCATTTAGAGAAAGCTTTCCACTAATTCTGGAGTTATTTTTTCCGTATCAAATCTTTCTATAAAATGATCTAGCTTTAGCTTTTGTAAAACGAACGCCCGATTTCGGACGCCATTTTGTTAACGAACTGGGGCAAAAGGTCGGCACTTAATAACATAGGGTGAGGCTACCCTATCGTTCGTGTGTCCCTCCCCTCGGAAAGGTCTTCGGAAAATTCTTTGGAAATAATCAAAATGGCCGAATTCAAACCATGAGTGAAAGAAAGGCTAATGAAATCAGTTAATCAGTCTGTGATCGGAATGCATCCCGGTGTTTTCAGCACAGAATATTTAATGTTGACTTTTGGACAGTCGGTTCTTGGATTTTATATAGAAAGACTTGCTTGTAAGTATATTTAAAAGTAAAATTGGTGGATTAGAATACCCGTCAGGGGGAAGTATCCTGCAGTCTCTGAGTGTTATATTATATATTACATATTACATATTACATACTACATACCACATACCACATATCACATACCACATACTACATACTACATACTACATACTACATACTACATATTACATATTATATATTATATATTATATATTATATATTATATATTATACATATTATTACATATTATTACATATTATTACATATTATTACATATTATTACATATTATTACATATTATTACATATTATTACATATTATTACATATTAATAATATGGCTGTTATGCCTTCGCGGGTTAAAAATGGAAAGACGCTCTTGACGAACAGCAGCGGTTTGGCTTGTAGAAGGAGTATTTTCCTCCAATTTCTTCTTACAAGCATATACGTAGGCGAATACGCTCTCCGATTGTGCCCACACTGGGACGAACCAATTCTTGATCTGATGCCGCTACAACGGTCGCCGGTTCCATTCTTTGAGCTTGGAAACGGCCAAGCAAAGTTCCCATGTCTATCGATTGCAGTATTTGCTCCATTTTAAAAAGAAAACACTGCCTAAAGCCCAGAAAACGCTAAACGATTCGCTGAACGCTAAACTTGCAAATTTCGAGGTAGGAAATGACACGTCATCACACCTTGATATGTATTTGAAAACATGAAGTACATCCGGTAGCTCTTACAAAACGCTGACCACAAATACTGGCTCACCGAATATAATGATGCTACAATTTCAAGCACCGCGTATAATGTTCGAAGCACCGCGTACAATGTTCGAAGCACCGCGTATAATGTTGAAAGAACCGCGTATAATGTTCGAAGCACCGCGTATAATGTTGAAAGCACCGCGTATAATGTTCGAAGCACCGCGTATAATGTTGAAAGCACCGCGTATAATGTTCGAAGCACCGCGTATAATGTTGAAAGAACCGCGTATAATGTTCGAAGCACCGCGTATAATGTTCGAAGCACCGCGTATAATGTTGAAAGAACCGCGTATAATGTTCGAAGCACCGCGTATTATGTTGAAAGCACCGCGTATAATGTTGAAAGAACCGCGTATAATGTTCGAAGCACCGCGTATTATGTTGAAAGCACCGCGTATAATGTTCGAAGCACCGCGTATAATGTTGAAAGCACCGCGTATAATGTTCGAAGCACCGCGTATAATGTTGAAAGAACCGCGTATAATGTTGGAAGCACCGCGTATAATGTTCGAAGCACCGCGTATAATGTTGAAAGAACCGCGTATAATGTTGGAAGCACCGCGTATAATGTTCGAAGCACCGCGTATAATGTTGAAAGAACCGCGTATAATGTTCGAAGCACCGCGTATAATGTTCGAAGCACCGCGTATAATGTTGAAAGAACCGCGTATAATGTTCGAAGCACCGCGTATAATGTTCGAAGCACCGCGTATAATGTTCGAAGCACCGCGTATAATGTTGAAAGCACCGCGTATAATGTTGAAAGCACCGCGTATAATGTTCGAAGCACCGCGTATAATGTTCGAAGCACCGCGTATAATGTTCGAAGCACCGCGTATAATGTTCGAAGCACCGCGTATAATGTTGAAAGCACCGCGTATAATGTTGAAAGCACCGCGTATAATGACAAAAGCACCGAATGAAATGAAGTTTGACCACTTAAGACAGCTATGGCTTTCCATAGAGTGCCTCGGTCGACGTTGTTGCTTCGCGTATTTGCTAGTAATTGTGTCTGAATTTCTTCTGACCTGCTTTCGCCAAAATCAGTCAACTTACAGACAATGGGCTCGAGGTTAAAAGCCGCCACAAGATCATCACTGTCTGCTATGTAGCAATAATGTGTGTTAGACACCAATACGTTTGATGTCTTCATATCCCGATGGTAAACATTTGACTCGTGCAAATATTGTAATCCACTGACCACATCGTAAGCGATCTTTCGGTACAGGGACGGCGGAAAGGCATCGGTGGCATCGGTCTCGTCCAAGTAGCCAAGAAAATCCTGCAGGCTGCTGACGTGCTTGTCGCTATCTGGACAAAAGGGTTTAAACTGAAAAGATACAAACTCCATCATAATTGCTGGCGGCTCGATACACACTCTCTTAAAAGGGACCACATTCTTGTGATTTAGACTTTGAAGTAGCCTGGCTTCCTTAAAAAATCGTTGTTTTTCATCAGATCTGGAGGATGGAAGCAGTTTTTTAACAACGACCTTTCTGGTGTTGCTAAATGATCATTTCTGAAAGAGGCGAGCAAAACTGCTCCGAATGCCAATTTCGCTGGTATCCGAGAGTTCTGTCCACGAAAATGTTTCAAGACCTGCCGTGAATCTCTGATAAGAAACCTTAGCCTTTGATAAAGAAGGGAGCTTGAACGACATCTTGTGATGAACGCTCTAACGGTTTATCTTACCAAGCGCTTTAATCCAAGATATGCATTATTTTTATGTTTGACCAAACTGTTTTAACCTACTTTAGCTGTGTTTTGATGGTAGTTCTTGGCAAGTTAAACAACGTAAATCTGAAAGCCGGTCGAATTACTTGGGCTATTTGTACTTTGCCAGCCACTCTGCAAGTGTTGCTGATGCATTGGAACGGGGGAGACAAGAAGCAAGTTAGGTTGAGACGGGACAAGCAATGCAGGTGGATGTACCCGAGCAGGCAATGGTTGCTGAGGTGGGACAACTACTGCTGGTGGATGTACCATAGCAGGCAATGGTTGCTGAGGTAGGACAAGTGTCGGAAGAGGTGCTGAAGCAGAATCGTTTTCTTGTAGGATATCGACCACTTCGGTTACAGTGGCCTTTACTTTGTTTGTTTTCTTCCGTTTGCTAGGTTTCTTCCCAGCGTTCTTTGGTCCGCTTCCCAGAGCCATCTTAAGTACTTTTGGCCCCCTTCGAGATCGTTTGTACCATTGCAGGTATTCTTGCAATGAACCCCGAACATGTGCTACTGCTAAAATATGTTCGCAAATGTCTGTTGAAAAATTCACACAACTTCGATCGCATTTAAGACAACCGCCTTTTCCAGGGGTAACGCAGTGGATTGTGTTCCCAAAGCCAGCGACAACAAAAGACCCATCAGAAGCTCCTGGCTTTGGTACTGCGTTGTTGGGCGTTCTCACCAAGTCGTTTGCCTTGCGAAACATAGTTTGAAGGATTGCTGAAGGAACGGTCGAGATTCCTGTTCCAGAAGCGGTTACTGAGAGAAGCGGTGCAGATGACGAGGACTGAGTATCAATCTTGCCTCTTTTACTGGAAAGATCGTTCTTGCATTCCATGCCACTCTTTACAAACTTTTCAATTTTTGATCTCTTTTCCTCAGGGTTCAATTCACTCCACTTACTTTCGTCAACCGCGAGATGTTGAAATTCTGGTCGAACTTCGTATGGCCCTTTGCCAAATACTGCGCGGTCCTCGTTACGAAATTGTGTCTCCACAATGTTCCGCATTTCATCTACAAATTCATGTGGCTTTTTCGGATCAAACTTTAAGGCGTGTTTGATCATGAAATTTGCTGCTTCCGGGTCATTGTTGGTATACTCTTTCGGCCCATTCGGGGGATTCCCAAGTCCGGCTTCGATTCTGATTGGCTTGAGCATAGACTCTTTGACGTGGGTAGCCTAAAAAAGCGGTAAATTTCGTAAGTTTTTGTTTTAGCAAATTATGCAATCAAGTGACACACCTTGACACATCTTCAGTTAAATTAGTAATTCGGTGTAGTGTACTGTTTATACCTTTCTATCCCGTGAGCTGCTTGACGTGAGTGAGTAGGCCTACGTGAAAATCTAGTCAGGATCGTGACTATGTAATCGAGTGAAATGCCCAATATCATTTATAATATACCTATTTCAGCTAGATGCCAGGGCCGAGTTGTTCAAAACCCGATTCAGTACTAATCCTGGGTTTAAATTTAACTTGCTTTTTTATATTTTGGTATTTTCTGTCTAATGATTTCATTTTACACTTTGGAAGCAATTTCAAATATTGCAATTTCTGCTCATTCCGGTTATATGACTTATTAACTTATTAACTGAAAGAAAAACAACATTTTACAAATTTTACAAAGTCCGCACCCCGCACCCCGGCACCCCGCATCCCGCACCCCGCACCCCGCACCCCGCACCCCGCACCCCGCACCCCGCACCCCGCACCCCGCACCCCGCACCCCGCACCCCGCACCCCGGCACCCCGCATCCCGCACCCCGCACCCCGGCACCCCGCATCCCGCACCCCGCACCCCGCACCCCGCACCCCGCACCCTGCACCCCGCGTTTTCCACCAAACCGTGAACAACGGTTGTTGTTTCATCAAGCAGTAACAACTTGTTGAAACAATGATGAACAATGTTGTTCATTTATCAATGTTGTTCACATATGTCAACAAGTTGTCACAGCATTGTTCAGGCAACAATGCTGTAACAACTTGTGAGATTTTTACGCGTGTACATGATCAAGTTAGGAGCAGGTCGTGGAAGTATAATAGATCAAACACGAGTTTGAGTGTTTCATCAGGAGTTCCAAACACGAGAAAACAAATGAAAACCGAGGTTTTTATTGAGTTCCCTGATGCAACACGATAAACGAGTGTTTGATCTTGCTTCTCAAACAAGTATTCGTGTCGCGATTTGCGGTGTTTTCTCACATTGATTTCAATATGAAGATTAAGAAATGTGATCCCGTTCACTAGGAAGTTTCATACAGGTTTTCATTGGCTGTCAAAACTCATGCATGTGATGTGGTAATTCATGAATGATTAATGAGTTTGAGAATAATGGGGGGCGGGGGGAATGCTCGAGAAAAACAACACACAAAAAATGGAATGATGGTTTAATACAAGAAACAGACCTTTTGTGCGAAAACGTCATTTACACATATGTGAAACGATTTTTACGATAAACTATCGAGGTCTGTCTTCTAATGCTAAAAAACTATCGACCTTGAATTTTCTATAAAGCCAAGAAGTTGCAAATCATGCCCCCTGCTCAGTTTACAAGGCGAACGGCAGACAGTGACAAATATATGTGCCAAAAACTATATTATGCATGCATATAAAGAACTATATACGATCTAGGAGGGAGGCTACCGTCGTCCTAGCATCGTGCATGTGGACAGTCATTACATATGTACGCCGAAGTTTGGTGTAAACTTGAAACGAGATGAAAATGGTGTGGTGTGGTGTGGTGTGGTATGGTATTGTATGGTATGATAAGGTAAAACGAGGTGAGGTATGGTATGGTATGGTATGGTATGGTATGTGTAGTGTAGTGTACTTCATGTAAGTATAGGAAGATGAACGATTCACTTGAGATTAGAGATTGATAAATACACTTGCGATTCTATACTGGCGACGAAGATGGTTAAATAAAAAAAATACATAATGGCTGCACTTCCCTCGTTCCACGAATTCGATATACAAGACCAGTCCAATCTGGCCATACGATGGGAAAAATATCTGAAACGCTTCAACAATTTGATTACCGCCATGAATATTACAGACCCTAGCCGAAGGAGAGCGCTACTGCTGCACTATGTCGGAGAAGATGTTAATGACATATTTGATACACTCCCAGATCGCGGTGACGAGAAAGATTTCAAGAAAGCCTGTGAAGCGTTGAATACGTACTTTACACCAAGGAAGAATATTTCGTTTGAAATCTTCAAATTCCGCAACATGAAACAAGAAGTAGAGGAGACAATTGATGGCTTTCACACGCGGTTACAAATTGCCGCCAAATACTGTGAATTTGGAGAGACTCGAGAAAAGGAAGTAAAATCTCAAATCGAACTCGGCACTTCCAGCAAGAAACTTCGACGGTATTCGTTTCGTAATCCTACTGTGGAACTCGCTGATTTGCTTACTTATGCCCGAACACTGCACGAGACCGAGAAACAAGCCTTAGGAATCGAAAGGAATTCAATTGGAACATCTACTGTCGACGAAGAAGTACATAAAGTCTATAGACGGCAGTCTAGACCAAGAAACCGCGAAGCTACAACAAAACCTGAGAAACCTACTAACCAGAACATTGAAAAGAAAACGTGTTACCGTTGTGGAAATCCATGGCCCCACAGAGGAAAACCATGCCCAGCAGAAGGACAACAATGCAATTTATGTTTGAAGTTCAATCACTTTGCTCGAGTCTGCAGATCTAGCCAAGAAAATAGTCAGAATATCGAAGATAAGTCGATTCGTAACGTCGTACCCAAGACAGATGAGAATACTTTACCCGAGGGTGACAACACGTCATCAGATTCCGACTCATATCTTTACAGTGTTCACACAACCACCAGTACTCCCAAGAAGAAGAAAAAGAAGAAAAAGAAGAACTTTCATACCAATATTACGATCGGCAATGCAACAGTACAATTTCATATTGACAGTGGATCGGCCGAAAATATCATTGACGAAACAACGTATCGAAGAATTGCAAAGAAAACACCTGGTATTCGACTGCTACCGTCAAGAAAACGCCTTTTTGCTTTCGCCAGTTCAACTCCGTTACCAATCTTAGGAGAGTTCGAAAGTGTTATCGAATCTAAGGATAGAATGACAACCGCTAAAATAATTGTTGTCAAACATGCAACTGGGTGTCTACTAAGCGGGGAACATCCATAGAATTAAATTTGTTGCGAGTTAACATAAACCAGATCCAGGAGCAAACAACCACGAAAGCTGAGACTTTCACTCCATTTGCTAAAGAGAATAAAGTACCACAGCGTCTAAAGCCTTTGATTGACGAATTTGACGAAACTTTTCATGGTGTCGGGAAACTCACCAATGTAAAAGTTCGACTACACATAAATAACGATGTGAAGCCGGTTGTCCAACCGACACGACGCATACCATTTGCTATTCGAGAAAAGGTGGAGAAAGAGTTGAATAGATTAGAAAGATTGGATATAATCGAGCCTGCACAAGGAGCAACTCCATGGGTAAGCCCTATTGTTGCATTTCCAAAACCAAATAATCCAGAGAAAATCAGACTATGTATAGACATGCGGTTACCAAATACAGCCATAGAGAGAGAACGACACCCTCAACCCACCATAGATGATCTCATTACCGATTTGAATGGCGCGTGTTATTTTAGCAAGCTTGACTTAAACTCTGCCTATCATCAGTTAGAACTCGAAGAAAAGTCACGTTACATCACTACCTTCACAACCCACAAAGGACTTTTTCGGTACAAACGATTGAATTTCGGCACGTCGAGCGCAAGTGAAATTTTCCAGCAAAATGTGCTCAATGGAATAAATGGTTGTCGCAACATTAGCGACGACATCATTATTTTTGGAAAAACGCAAGTCGAACACGATACTGCATTGCGAAAAGTCCTCGAAGTCGCGAAACAAAGAAATTTAAGATTCACATTTGACAAGTGTCAATTCGACCAGAAAGACCTCGAGTTTTTTGGTTATATTTTCTCAGCCAAAGGTATCTCACCTAGTCCTGCCAAAGTACAAGCCGTCAAAGATGCTCCTATTCCTACCAACGCTTCCGAAGTTAGATCTTTTCTAGGTATGATTCAGTACTGTGGACGGTTTATTCCTAACTTGGCTATGATCTCTGCACCGCTGCGTATGTTGATTCGAAAGGGAGTAAAGTGGGCGTGGACCGAAAAAGAACAAACCGCATTGGACAGCTTAAAGAATTTGTTGACAACCGACACCGTAATGGGATATTTTAATCCATCAAAACAAACTGAACTTTACGTTGACGCGTCACCAGTTGGCCTTGGTGCTGTACTATCGCAAACTACACCTGGAAAAACAGATACCAAGATTATTGCCTATGCGAGCCGCTCTTTAACGGACGTTGAAAGTCGTTATTCGCAAATCGAGCGCGAAGCTCTTGGAATTGTTTACGGAATTGAACACTTTCATTTATATTTATACGGACACAAATTTACACTGATTACGGACCATCGACCGCTCGAATTCATCTATCAAAATCCAAAGTCTCGCCCTTCCGCCAGGCTTGAACGCTGGTGTCTTCGACTACAAGATTACAACTTTGTTGTCAGGTATCGTCCAGGATCGAAGAATCCGTCAGACTACTTATCACGACACCCGCTATCCAAGACCGTGACAACAGATAATTCTGTCGAAGAATATGTCAATTTCATCGCCACAAGCGCTACTCCAATTGCCATGAACATTGATGACATCCGTACAGCAACTCGCGAAGATTCCACGCTACAAAAGTTAATCGAAATTATTCAGAAAAACACCTGGCATACGATCAAAGGTGCTGAAACATTTCCAGAAGACTGCGATATCCAAGAATTACAGCGTTTTCGTAAACTACGAGACGAGTTAACCATTACGTCAGATGCAGAGATGGTGTTACGTGGAAACAGGATTATTATTCCTAAGAAATTACGACAACAAGCCATAGAATTAGCTCACGAAGGACATCAAGGCCTTGTCAAGACAAAAGAATTAATTCGCGAAAAGGTCTGGTTCCCCGGGATTGATTTATCGGTTGGGACTTCTGTAAAGAAATGCCTTGCCTGCCAATCCGTTGGATTGCCAAACAAACCAGCCCCATTAGAAAACATCGAGATTCCAAAAGATCCATGGGACACCATTTACATAGACTTTCTAGGACCATTTCCTAACGGAAATCTACTTCTCGTTATCATTGATGGTAGAACTCGTTATCCAGAAGTTGAAATAGTTCGAAATACATCAGCCGAATCTACAATCACACGTCTGGAAAGAGTTTTTGCGACTCATGGATTACCAAACACTATAATTACGGACAATGGCCCACCATTCACTAGCCACGAGATTAAGAAATTCATGAGCGAAAACAAGGTAAACCATCGCAAGATCACTCCTCTTTGGCCCCAAGGCAACGCCGAAGCAGAGAACTTCATGAAGCCCCTCAAGAAATGTATCCAAACTGCCTACGTCGAAAATAAAATCTGGAAAAAGGAGCTCTACAGATTTTTACTAAATTATCGCACGACGCCCCACTGTACAACAAAGATCGCACCAGCTACTGCTTTATTTGGCCGTACAATTCGAAACAAGTTACCTGCACTTCCGTCTGCCATCCAAGACATGTCCAAAATCAACCAACAAATTGACGAAGCCGATCGAGCAGCAAAAGAGAAGAGAAAGTCGTACGCAGACAAACGTCGCGTGGCAAAGGAACCCCTTCTTGTCGTTGGAGACCAAGTCTTGGTTCAACAGAAAAAGATTAACAAACTAACTCCGCGTTTTGATCCAAGACCATACAAAATCACAAGCATCAAAGGAACTATGATCATTGCAGTTCGACCAAACCACATGATTACAAGAAATTGCTCACACTTCAAGTTGTTTATTGGTCATGCTAATTCAAATACCAAGAGTGATGAAGACGATGACGAACTCAGTGAGACAGCAGGACATACCACAACCATTGAGAATCAAAGAGAAATAGAAGCTGCTAGATATCCAACTAGAAACAGGGACAGACCATCGTATTACCATGATGAACAGAACAATTGAAAATAAGTAGCAAGTAAGAAAGTTTGTGAAATATCACAGTGAGTTTGTCGAAAAATGATATGTGTAAAATAGTTGATATTTGTTACTGATATATATTGTGACAGTATATGTTGCGTTTGAACAGAACATAAATTAAGAAAATGAACATGGGGAGGGATGTAGTGTAGTGTACTTCATGTAAGTATAGGAAGATGAACGATTCACTTGAGATTAGAGATTGATAAATACACTTGCGATTCTATAGTATGGTATGGTATGGTATGGTGGAGTGAAGTAAGGTAAGGTAGAACGAGGTATGGTATGGTATGGTATGGTATGGTATGGTACGGTATGGTACGGTATGGTATGGTATGGTATGGTATGGTACCATTGAACCGCTACAGATTATATCTGATGAAGAATCAGAAAGTGAATTCTCAAACCCAACCCACGCATATGAAGACCAGATTACTGCTTACAGATCTGCGCACAAGTCCAAACACCGGAAAACAAGTGAGGCCAATCGAAGATCACGCAGTCAAGTCTCCTTACAAGACCAATCTATCGGTGTCCAATGGTCCGGTCAACAACGACAACTACCTCGAGCATCCTCAACCTTATCGAATCCAAAGATGCGTAGGGGTCGAGATTCTTGCCAGGAACCAGCCGCTAACAGCAGAGTAATCAAACCTCAGCGAAAGAAATCTAGAGGACAGCCCAAGGCAAACCCGAACACGCGGAGTCGGGGTTCTTCCCGAGGTTATTTTACCAAAAACAGAGTGGCACACCAACAACGACATTATCTCGAAAAAAACCCGAAAACGAGCAGCCAAAATTTTTTTCGGGAACGAAAAACGAGCCGCCTGTCCAACGACTGGCTCAATTACCTAGAATTTGTCCAACACGTTATGAGATCATAAACCCGTCCGTTAATACGTCCGCCAATACCAGCTGTAACTACCATAATATTATTCCTGTTGTTATTTCACGCCCTGGTGACTGCTCGAGTATCCCACCTTATAAGAATAGTGCTTGTGCCGCTCCTAACCTCTTTAACAGAAGTAATCTACTTAATATTAAATCAAAAACACCCTCCAAACCTCCAACGACGAGAAAGTATGAATATGTCCCAAGAATTCTCCTCTCCAACGTGAGATCTCTTGTACCCAAAATCGACGAAATTCGTCTTCTGGTGTCGCAAATTAATCCGGATTTAATCTTCCTGACGGAGACGTGGATGAGGGACACAATTGGCGATAACCAAATCGCAATACATAATTATAATACACTAAGACGAGATCGCATTGAGGATTCACACGGAGGTGTTTGTCTTTACATGGTCAATAATATCAAATTTAACCGTTTAAGTGATTTAGAAGACGACAATTTTGAAGTACTATGGGTTCAGGCACGGCCACATCGTCTCCCCCGTGGCCACCACTGTCTGGTCGTCGCAACGATTTATCACCCTCCAAGTGCAAACAACAATGAAATGCTGCAATATTTAACAAAGTCAGTAACTGAAGTTGAAGGGAGGTATCCTGGGTGTGGAATCATTATTGCAGGTGACTTTACTAAGTTGGAAATCAAGTACTTCTGTCGCCAATTTGGGCTTAAGCAGTTGGTAAACGTACCAACTCGTGAGGCAACTACACTCGATTTTGTATTAACCAATCTGCACAATTTCTACCACACAAATGCCGTTGAGACCCATCCACCGTTTGGTCTGTCTGACCATAACACCATTGTTATCCACCCACAGGAAAGATCACATAACTCACGTAATCGTGTCATTTACAAGAGGGATACGAGACCCTCCCGTAAGATGGAACTTGGTAGATATCTAAATCAAGTTGATTGGAGTATTATTGACCTGGCTGAAACGTGTGAGGAAAAAACCGAAGTATTTACTAATGTCATCGCTACAGGATTAGACCTCCTCATGCCTGAGAAAAAAATCAAGCTGCACCATAATGACCCTCCATGGATCACCGAGAATTTCAAACGCGAGATTCAAAAGCGGCAACAGGCGTTCTCATCAGGCAACACTATCGCCTTTAAATTTCACCGTAACAAAGTCAACGAAATGAGGAAAAGATGCCGTATTAATTATTACGCCTCTAAAGTTAACCACCTCAAACAATCGAAACCCAAAGAATGGTGGGCCGAAGTTAAACGTATATGTGGGGCAACTTTGCCCTCGGGACTTGACAGTTTAGTTTCACAATTACAAATCGAAAATATTGACAAAATATCAGCATCTGACATTGCCAATTTAATCAACGATAGTTTCTTGGAGCCAATGACAGAATATAGTCCTCTCAGTGACCACGATCTACAGCTTTTGATAGAAAGTTCTGAAGGTGTCTTGCTCGCTGACATGAACATGACCTCATCAAAGTCTGTATACAACAAATTGAAATCGTTGAACTCTGCCAAAGCACCAGGTCCTGATGGTATAGCGAACTGGGTCCTAAAGGAGTATGCAGAAATTCTAGCTTTACCTATTTCAAATTTGCCAAATGCTTCGTATATAGAACAAAAGTTACCACTGGCTTGGAAGCGCGCAAACATTACACCAATCCCGAAAGAGAAACCCATTACTGATATCAATAAGCATCTCAGACCTATATCACTCACTCCGGCACTATCCAAAATCGCTGAAGATTTTGTTGTTGAAATCTATGTAGCCCCTGCCATTCTGAGTGTCATTGACCCATCCCAATTTGGAGGTATACCACGCTCTTCAGCTACACTAGCTCTTATTAACATGATTCATGAATGGGCCGAGGCTACGGACGGTACTGGTGATGCTGTTCGAGTGGTTCTCTTCGATTATCGGAAAGCATTTGATCTGATCGATCATCGAATCCTTGCAAGAAAAGTGTTTCAGCTTAGTATCCCTCTCGCAGTGAAAAAATGGATTATCAACTTCCTGACGAATAGGGAACAGAGGGTTAAATTGTCAAGGGATTGCCACTCCGAATGGCGTGGAGTTCCGTCAGGGGTCCCACAAGGCACTAAACTCGGCCCTTGGTTGTTCATCTGGATGATCAATGATCTCAGACCACGTGCAATTGAAAACTGGAAATACATTGACGATACAACAATCTCAGAAGTAGTTAAAAAACATGCCCGTTCCACCGTGCAGGAAAGTGTAAATTACATACAACAATGGTCTACAGATAACCGTTTGCAGCTTAATAGTACCAAATGTAAAGAATTAAGAATACACTTTGGAAGAGATAAATTAGAATTCCCTAGTATCCGTGTCAATGGCAGCGACCTAGATATTGTTGAACATGTTAAAATTTTGGGCCTAACCATTAGTAGTGACCTAAAATGGAACCAACACGTTAACAACATTGTAAAAAAAGCTAACAAGCGAATTTACTTTATTATCCAACTCAAACGGGCTAAAATTCCAGCATCGGAAATATTACTCTTTTATTGTACATGTGTTAGACCTATCCTTGAATACAGTACCCAAGTTTTCCATTATGCACTACCCAATTATCTCAGCGATGCTATAGAACGAGTGCAACAAAGAGTACTTTCCATTATTTACCCAGGTAATCGCTACATGGACTGTCTAACACAAAGCAATTTATTAACTCTCCGTTCCAGACGAAATGAGGCCTGCCTAAAACTGTTTAAGAACATTGAAGGTAATCCAGATCATAAGCTTCACTGCTTACTTCCAGCAAGGACTGTCCAACATCATTGTTTGAGAAAGCAACGTGAGTTCACGGTACCCTGTGTGAACACCAAGAGATTTTTAAACACTTATGTAATATCAACCGCAAATGAAATAAACAGGTCATATAAGTTTTAGTCACAGTCATTTGTGATTCATAGCTAATAGTTAATTCTACAATTTCGATTTTATTGTAATTAGTCACATTAGCGAACGTGTTTTATTTTAAAATTTTGTTTACTATCTCATTTGTAACTTGTAAAATATTTTAGTTTGTATATACATTTAATCTTACGATTCTTGTACAACTCACACAATTCAGTTTATTTGTAAACTGCTAAGTGAAGTTTTTTAATAAACTACAACTACGGTATGGTACGGTATGGTACGGTACGGTACGGTATGGTATGGTACGGTACAGTACGGTACGGTATGGTATATGGTATGGTATGGTATATGGTATGGTATGGTATGGTATGGTATGGTATGGTATGGTATGGTATGGTATGGTATGGTATGGTATAGTGAAATGAAGTAAGGTAAGACAAAGTAAAGTGAGGTAAATTTTAGATAAAGTAAAGCGAGGTGAGATAAGGTAGTAATGTGAAGGGAGGTGAGGTCAACGAATAAACTCGGAACACGAAAACAGCTAGTATTTAAAAAATTCAAAAATTCTCAAAATTCAAGGTCTGTAAAAACACTAAGTTTTGTTACGTGCTTATGCGAAAACGGAGAAAAACAGGAACAGAATCACAGTTATGGCAGAACTGGCAGCACGCGAAGCACCTGAATTGATAAAACCATAGCCTGGAAAGCCATTATCTTTGATAAGTCGTTTGTAAAACCTTGCTGACAATTTCGGTTGACGTTTCAAATCTGGATCACTTCTATTCACGTAATGGATCCCAAACCGTCCATGATATCCCTCGTTCCACTCGAAGTTATCCATCAATGTCCACACTGCATAGCCACGCACGTCAACTTTATCGATCCTGATTGCTTTTAACATCTGCAATGGAGAAACATGAAAATGGTCATATACAGGGTCTCCCAAAAAATGCCCCCATCCGTTTTTGTACTGCATCTTCTTTAATTTGGGTACAGGAAGTAAATTTTTATATCACGCCGAAAGCCCATCACTCCTTCTTTGTTGTCTGAAATTTTCAGAGCTAAATAGTTATCTACTCGCTTCCTGGAGTCATTTAAAGAGGCAACACCAAAATTTGAACTTGTCCAAATTATGCACATTATCTATGCTACCTACAGATTTGGAAAAATACAGGGTGTCCCAAACGAATGTCGCCCATCCAGGTTTTGACCACAGCTTTGTTTGAGTGCGGAATACAAGATTGAATACATATGCATGTGAAAACTGACCACGGGAGAATAAAGTTTGATTCCAAATGAAGCAATGTGACATCAAGCTAGGTTCCTTGGGGTAATAACAATGCTCATGAGAGCTCCACGCACATGTTTGCCATGTAGGCAGAAGTGCACTTTACGTCATCCGTCTTAAGATGGTTGGACAACAATTCACTCCCGAGGAAAGAGCATTCATGGTACTTTCCTATCATGAAACAAGAAGCCCAACAAGGACAAGGGAAGCCATTAGGAGAAGATTTCCTAATCTTGACGTAGCATACATCATTTGGACAAGTTCAAATTTTGATGTTGCTTCTTTAAATGACTGCAGGAAGCGAGTAGATAACTACTTAGCTCTGAAAATCCCAGACAACAAAGAAGGAGCGATGGGCTTTCGGCGTGATATAAAAATTTACTTCTTGTACCATAATTAAAGAATGTGCACCTCATAAATGGTTGGGGGCATTTTTGGGGGGACACCCTGTATAGTCGTATTACAAAGCTTTGGAACAATCTTCCGTGTTCAATCCGCTCCATCAACTTACTCAACCAATTCAAATCATTGTTATTTAAACGCTACTCGCTTTACTCAATGTCTTTGATACTGACAGTGTATATACCTGGAAAACAATATGCCCTAAATGCTGCGCGTATTGTGATATTTTCTCATCTTAAATTTGTTGCCATTGAACATGTTTTACGTATAACAGAAGTTTGACGATATAAACCTCGTATATGTATTTCTAATTCAAGTTATATTTGTATATAGGTTATTTCAGTTATTATTTAAAGGGCGCACTTAAGTTGGAGCCAGGCTCTGTTGTGCTAACCTGGAGATAATACCCTGGGTACGAGGTTGATATGGTGGAAGTTATGTAAATAAATAAATAAATATCTGGAGCGACTTTGTTCGTCAATAATCCGTCTCTTCATTTTTCTCGACTGTGGCTCTATTGTCATGTCCGCCTTGGGGCATTTCCTTTAACCACCCGATCATCATCGTCGTCATTATTATCAATATCAATCACAATCATCATGATTATTGTCATAATAATCATTGCTATTATCATTATTATCATTATTATCATCATTTTCATCATCATCATCATCATTATCATTTTCATCATCATTATCGTCATCATCATTTTGATCATCATCATTATCGTCATCAATCCCGAGGTACGAGATTGAGCTTGCTCGGACTATGGGCAGTGGAGTAGGACCGCCTGAGCTGTAGCCTACCACGGGAGTAAGACGCTCCCCCCTCCACGAGTCTAGGGTAGTACCTTAGGAAAGTACTGTTAACCTTACGCCTCCCTAACTACGGTGGCGGTTTGTTTGTCTGTCTGTCCGCAGGGTCGTAGCCATGGGAGCCGCGGCTCCCCCCCCCCCCCCTTTTGATAAAAAACAACAGACATGTAACTGCAAAACTGATGCAATATGCCATTGTGTCAGGAAATAAACTGTAAACAGTGTATTCAATCTACTGAGTGTATGCATTTTGAGTATCTATGTGACGTTTGCATGTTTTGAGTATTTTATATGACGTTTTTTAACCTTTAGAGTCTGTAAAATCGTCCTCCAAAAGTCAGGAAATGGCATTTCAGCGACTTCCGATTTCAAAATTTCCCGGGGGAGCATGCCCCCCGACCCTCCTAAAAATTTATTTTGACTTCGGCACCCCCCCCCCCCCTTTCAGAATCCTGTCTGTCCGTCTCTCTACATGGCTGTCTGTCTGCCCCCTTGTCTGTCTGTCCCCTTGTCTGTCTGTCTGTCTGTCTGTCTGCCTGTCTGTCTGTCTGTCTGTCTGTCTGTCTGTCTGTCTGTCTGTCTGTCTGTCTGTCTGTCGGTCTGTCGGTCTGTCTGTCTGTCTGTTTACATTACGTGCTAGTAGACTGGGCTGTTTGTCTTTAAAGTAGACATTACCTCATTGATATATCTTTGGAGATAATCCACTCGAAAGTAATCATTAATCAGGTCTTCCAGTCGATGTCTTTCGCTTTCTCCCTTCTCATTGCATCCGTTTTCAGTAATATAAATAACAGGATTACCGTACGTTGTCTTGACCCAGACCAACAATTTCCTCATACCCCACGGGTTCATCGTTAACCACCAAATATCCGTGCTCGCCCACGTGGCCCACTTAATCCGCACATTATCTTGATCGGTTTCCAAGCCTTGCGGAGTCGTCCCGTTCACACCCGAGCCCGTGAAGTTCCGATTCTCGACCAGATATGTCGAGTATGTATTGTAAGCGAAGAAATCGTGCGAGCCGCTGACTATCTTCTTTTCCTCCTCCGAAAACTCGGGCAGCCTTGACTTCACCAACCCCCCGGCTCTGCTTTTCTCCGCCACTAGCTTTTTCACGACCTCCGGGTAATCTCCGTTTACGAATATCGGGTTAGCGTAGAGTCCCAGGTGGAATTGTAGCGCTCGTTCTGCGGCCGCGCGATCTTCTGCGCTGTCAGTCCTCGGTTCGAACCATTGCGAATCAAGAGTGATACCGACTTTTCCTTTTTGTGTGCTGCGAAATTCTTTATTGTAAGTTCGCCAGGCTTGTGCGTGACCCAGGATCATGTAGTGTGCCGCCTCGTAGCGTTGATCTTTTTGAAAGGAATAGTGTCCTGCCACGATTGATGGTTCGTTGATTGTTATCCAGAATTTCACGCGATCCCCAAACCTTTGAAAGCATAACCTTTGAAGGCAAAACGCGTGAAGGATTAAACACGGCAATATTAACTAGAAATACATGAATGCAACAACCCCTCGCCTGCTTTATATGCATTTTTTAACCCCACTCCCCCCCCCCCCCCCCCCTCCCCTCCCCTAATTTCTGTTTTTGTTGTATTAATGACACACAGATCATCTTTAAATTTTAAATGTATTTTTGAAACACACACCCCCTGATTAAAATATTAAAGCCCTCCTGATATGCATTTATAGGGTGACTAACTGTTTACTTTAAGATTTCTGATTTGAAAATTGAACATTTGAAAGCAAAACTTAGGTTTCCTTAATTGAACTATAGCTGTAAAACATATATTCATTGTTTATAGGTTTCCAAGGGAATTATTTTTAGCAAGTCTCTAAATGGCTTCCCTCTGCTGTTCTGCATACATGTTTTGCAAAGGCAGAATTAAAAGTTAACAGCTCCAAAACTACATTTATAATATAAAGTCTGAGATAAAAACAATTCAGTAGAATCGGATTCCAGAAAGAAATATTAAACAGACAACGTTTCTGGCGAAAATTTGGAAATACTGCCTAGAAAATCGGCAAAGTCGGCCCATGAGTATTATAAATAATAAGAAGTCCATATACACAGTCAATGAAAAACACCACGTCCAGATAAGTTTTTAAAAAGGTAAGCACGAATATAAGTGGAGCTGTATATCATTTAGGTTTAAGCGAAAACATGAAAACAACACAATATATTAAACTTTATATAATAGATGCTAGATTAAGTTTAACGGACGAGTGACTATAAAAGGGCTTTTATTTAAACGTATTGCCGGTCTTGGAACTTAATACAATGAATCCAATCTGCAAAATAAATATACAAATCCCCTACCTGTGTTACCACAAACACTGCCAATTCAGATCGACTTTTTGTTTACCATAAAGCGTTTAGTGTCTTTAGTATCTTCAGGTTTTCTGGTTTCTCTTCAAGACATATTAAACCGCCGTTTGTTGTTTTAGTAGAGCGGGCTCCATTTCGTTTCTTTCGTTTCGCAAAATATAGCCATAGATTTAGTTTAAAATTTTGTGGTGCTTCGTTGTCAGTCACCAGTACAACAATTCTTACCGCACGACACCCTACGACGTATATATATATATATTTATAAAATAACAGGTATGCTACGCACGCTCTGATTGGACAAGAGCCATTTTCACTCAGAGTACAGAGACACGTTTGACGTCATTTTCATTTTATATTGTACAACGCATGCTCTGTTTGGTTAAATCTCACGTAATCACTGGCGTATTTATTTGATTACGCCATCATTCGTCAGCTGAGTCTCGGTCACTTTGGTGGCTTCTCCTTGTTTTTTTTACCTCGTAAAACGGTTAGTTATTTTATAAAACAAATAGAAAATCGCTTTTGTGACTCTGTACTGTGATACAAACACGAATGACGCAATTTCAACCGGAAAAAATGTGTGAAAACACTCGGCTTCGCCTCGTGTTTCCACTAGGCATTTTTTCCGGTTGAAATCACGTCATTCGTGTTTGTATCACAGTACAGAGACACGCAAGCGATTTTCTATTTGTTGCTTTTTCTACACGCGTGTAAAATGAACTCCACGCGTGTCGAGATTAGCACCCTCACCGGGCTCCGGGCCTTCGGCCCGTCGCCCGGCTCGGGGATTAAGCAGGGAAATGGCTAGCCTCCCTCGCAGCCGTTCTTTGGGGCGGACTAGGACTAGAGTCCGACCCAAAGAACGGCTGCGAGGGAGACTAGGAAATGGCATACCAGAGTGCAAAACAGTAGCCTGGCACCCTGGCCCAATTTCAAAAGAAATATGGGCCAGGTAACCACTAATTTCATTCTCGCGTCATCAGGGCTAAATCCATTTATGACGATTGCAGTTTTACTCATAGCCAATAAAAACGCGCGAAATTTTCACCAGTGGGAAAGCAGAAGTCTTTAGTGGTTACCTCAGGCTAGTAAAACACTAAAACAGTAGAGTGCTACGTAGGTAGTGTTTTAAGGTCTTCGTATAGGTTTTCAGGGTCATTTCTGTAAAGCGCTCTCAATTCGTCAGAATTTATGCCACAGAAATAAAATAGATATCGTTAGAAAGCTATTAATTTGTAGAATACAATGGTGTCTTTGGTTTCGCGATAAATACAAACCGTAAGAAATTGTGAAATTTTTTTATTAAAACCAGAGGACTTCACTTGGGGCGACTCGAGTAAAAAGCGTTTTATTTTGTTCAAAATATTTTTTTGTACATGACGAACCGCACGGTCGAAAGAATGCACTTTTGGTGGATTCAATCCACGTTTCTCCGGAAACAAACCAGCCTAATCCCATTACGAATTAACGCAAAATGCTGTCATCATTTCATGAATTTAATTACTTCGCGCTGCTACGCAGCAGGACCAATGAACAAAATAGCTAATTATAAGTCGTTATGTATTAAAAATGAAGTAATGTGATGCTAGATTGTATTTTACTAGTTTAATAAATACTGAATTAAATATACAGGGCAACCTGGTGCGCCGACAGCATATTTGGTTTTGGCGGCCTCATGCACTCATACAGTGCGCGAGCTAATTTCTTTTCTCAAGCAACAGAACTTGGATTATATGCGGCTTTTACTGCTTTTAAACACAAACTTGGAAAAACCCGTCTTGAAACAAACCTGTCTCGTAAAAATCCGTCTTGAATAATAACAATATATGGTCACACATGGAAAGTCGAAAGATGGCATTGGCATCTTCAAAGCTTGCCACCAGAAATATATATATAAACATCTTTCTGACGCAAGAGTTCTTCCAAAATATATCTATACATTAGTCAGCTTGTTCACATAGTTCAGCTTGATTTATTGAATAAAGTTCCGAAAATAAAGCTTGAGTTTACTTCAGTTGTAATATACACGGGGTATATAAAGGTATATATATATATATAAGTGACCGATTATTTAGCTCTCTTTTAGCTTCAACTGATTAAGAAAAGATGACAACATCTTCAAAATCTGCCAGCAAAAGATGACGCATCTTTCTGACACAAGAGCTTCCACTAAAATCAGTCTAAATAATCAGCCTATATGAACTGAAGTAAATTTATAGTATACTCTATATAGCAGCTTAAAATAAAGAAAATAAAGTTATCGATTATTTAGCTTTCTTTTAGCTTCAACTGATTAAGAAAAGATGACAACATCTTCAAAATCTGCCAGCAAAAGATGACGCATCTTTCTGACACAAGAGCTTCCACTAAAATCAGGCTAAATAATCAGCCTATAAACTGAAGTAAATTTATAGTATATTCTATATAGCAGTTTAAGATAAAGAAAATAAAATGATCGATTATTTAGCTTTCGTTCAGCTTCAACTGATTAAGAAAAGATGACAACATCTTCAAAATCTGCCAGCAAAAGATGACGCATCTTTCTGACACAAGAGCTTCCACTAAAATCAGGCTAAATAATCAGCCTATAAACTGAAGTAAATTTATAGTATATTCTATATAGCAGTTTGAGATAAAGAAAATAAAATGATCGATTATTTAGCTTTCGTTCAGCTTCAACTGATTAAGAAAAGATGACAACATCTTCAAAATCTGCCAGCAAAAGATGACGCATCTTTCTGACACAAGAGCTTCCACTAAAATCAGGCTAAATAATCAGCCTATAAACTGAAGTAAATTTATAGTATATTCTATATAGCAGTTTGAGATAAAGAAAATAAAATGATCGATTATTTAGCTTTCGTTCAGCTTCAACTGATTAAGAAAAGATGACAACATCTTCAAAATCTGCCAGCAAAAGATGACGCATCTTTCTGACACAAGAGCTTCCACTAAAATCAGGCTAAATAATCAGCCTATAAACTGAAGTAAATTTATAGTATACTCTATACAGCAGTTTAAGATAAAGAAAATAAAATGATCGATTATTTAGCTTTCGTTCAGCTTCAACTGATTAAGAAAAGATGACAACATCTTCAAAATCTGCCAGCAAAAGATGACACATCTTTCTGACACAAGAGCTTCCACTGAAATCAGGCTAAATAATCAGCCTATTAACCGAAGTAAATTTATAGTATACTCTATACAGCAGCGGCTTAAGATAAAGAAAATAAAATGACCGATTATTTAGCTTTCGTTCAGCTTCAACTGATTAAGGAAACTAGAAAAGAAGAAAATCTTCATAATTTGCCTACATCTTTCCGACACAAGAGCTAGCTTCTTAATAACATCGCAGCGCGCTTATATTTTCGTTTAACAGTATTCCAGAGTAGCGCGGTAGGCGCGCATTTGGTCTGCTGGCACAAGAGCTTTCGTCCATTGAAAGTATTCTAAATAATATCACAAGCTTACATCTTCCCAATGCCTATAGTCTCTCTATACTGAATACATTGATCGTAGCTATAAATTAATTTCATATTTCCCACAAAACCGCGCGCATTACATATTTTATTTACAACATACTTTATCTGCTTGAATACCTCACCTTTGGCGTTCAGCAATTCTCTGTTGAGGTCACACATGCAGCATCAGAATTCCCGAAATGATGCGTATACTTCAGTCTTCCATCCTCGTTTCTTACTACCATGCAGCTTGACTCAATATGTCATTTGGTAAGAAACGTGATTCTCATCACTGTCTCTAAGATCGGTCTCTTTGAATAACGATTTAATGCGATCGTTAAATTGAATTGAAGTATATGTGTATCGAAACTTAGCGAAGAAATATGGAAATATGATGAACTAAACCTCACATTGATCGTCGGACGGTGACCATTCTTTCTTCGCGCAAATCATACTTCGTGCGCCAAAATTTGTTATGCTGTACTTAGTAGCTTCATAGTGATGACAACTAACTGGTTAGTTAATATATCGTTCGGTTAAACATTGGTACAATTACCATTTTTAATATGTAAAGAGGGGTACAATTACCCGCAAGCTTGACCGACCTCGTCATAAACCTATTATAACTGTCACCACTGGAAATAGTGGTGATTACCTCACACCGTAATGCTATGGAAACCCATCACCTAACTCTTAATCCTTTCACACATCGTGCGGTTCCTCATGTTTGATTCCGAGATAAATTTCCAGAAAAACTGTTCAGCGTTTTTTGATATGTCGAGTTTTGCCGATTTTATTGACGACCAAAGTTAAAAATACTGTTTTTCGACCAACATTCGGACAAAATAAGTCATAAATTCGAAGCCAGGCAATAAATTAAAAAACGTTGACACAGTTTTGCTGGACATTTATCTCGGAATCGAACTGCGAAAAATTTTTTTGAACAAAATGAAACGCTTTGTTCTTAAGTCGCCCCGAGTGAAGCCCTCTGGTTTTAATTAAAAAATCACAACTATTAACGGTTTGTGTTTATCGCGAAACCAAAGACAACATTGTATTCTACAAATTCATAGCTTTCTAACGGTATCTGTTTTATTTTTGTGGTATAAATTCTGACGAATTGAGAGCGCTTTACAGAAATGACCTGCAAACCTTAAAGAGAGCAAAGTAAAAAGATGTTACACAGGTTAGTTTTGGTAACGAAATAATCGGACGTTTCGAGCGAGCCCAGGGCTCGTACAAAACTTGAAAGTCCTTGTATTTGAAAACAAAAATTCAAGGCCTTGAAAGTCCTTGAATTTATAAAGAAGTGCTTGGAAGTCCTTGAATCATTCTTATTTTAATTTTTGTGACATTTTCTGAAATTTGTCAGCATTTGTGCGAATTCGCTTCCTCATTAAACTGGCACTAATTTTAATAGTTTCTTTGTGACTTTTTATTGCTTTCTAAAGCCTTCTTTTTCAGCCCAATGGTCCTTGAATTTCCTAATACATGGCCTTGAAAAGGCCTTGAAAAGGCCTTGAATTTCACTCTTCCTGACGTGTAGTTCATCATTGATAGTAAAATGTGTGGATCACTCTGATAAAAGGGGTCTACTCCGAAACGTCAGTATCTTGTTATTAAAACTATTCTCAGCAGTTTATTTGCTCTAATGGCAGGCAAATTAGACTTATTTGAGGGATAGTCTAATTGTAACCTCGTACCCAGGCTTTTCGCTCCTTGGTCTAATTGGAGTGAGGAGTAAACCGAGTGAACACCGCTGTCAAACGTTTGCGCGTGCGTGAATTCGCTGAGTAAACATTGCAAGAGAAGTGGGAACTAGCCGTGGCGACAACAACCAGACACTGAAGACTAAGTTAACAAACTTATAAAATCGGTTAATGACCATCTTTAGTAATGAGCGTCTACAACACTACAACATATTTGCTTTATTATGCAAGCAAGAAGTGTTTAATATTTCGGTTTCTGGACTTTCCGAATCTAATTTATAAAGTTTAAAAATATACAAAGCCAAAGTCTTCAGTGCTAATCTATCGTAGTATTGTTGTTGATCGAATATTTGTATTAAAGTACAACTTCAAAGTCAACGAGGACAGCAGATTCGAATATGCCGTTTGAGTATATTAAATCGACAGATACAACAATTAAATTTCCACAAATCCCAAACGTGTGGACAAGAAACATAAATGTGCTATACTGGACGGTAAATAAACTTCCAACAATGAATCAACAGCATTCGAATATTTTAAGTGTATGTAGCAGTACCTGTATTAAATCGCAGTACGGCGGTAGTAAGTAGTTCTATAGGCGAGTTTCAGGGTGTTGCGCGCGCAGCATTTTGCAAAGGAATTGGCGGGCTCTTGGTGGGCTCCCCACAAAGTAAGCAATGGCAAACAGACTTGCTAGCGAGCCAACAACAGCAGAATAACAGTGTTAAACATCCAGAAACTGCATCTATACTTTGTTGATTTTAAACAGTATGTTTACTTTGAGTGGAATTTGCCAGTTGTTTTTGAAAAATGATGCGCGCGCAACATCCTGAAACTCGTCTATTGAAAGCGGGTTTCTGTTTACAGTTTATGATCGTTCGTCACCTTTGGCTTCATTTCTGGGGATTGACGGCAACAAATATGAATTATCCAGCAAATGTCGTAAATTTTGAAATATATCTCATTTATTTACCGCTCGAACTAACGTTACAGGACTTGCAACAACCTTCTACAGTTCTACATTTATGAGGACTGAATCAACCGCTCCCCCAGGACGGGCGAAGCTCAAATTATCCACGTGACCAAATACTCCAAGAATCTTGGAGTATTTTGGAATCACGTGATCAGCCTTTGCCAGGGTCTTCTCATCTCGCCATTTTAAAAGCAGAGAAGACCCTGGGTACGAGGGTGTTAACTACTTTGTTTTGGTTTTCGTGTCTTCTGTCTTGCTTGAGGTATTGCAGATTTGTCTTGCAGTACCAGCAAGTTGTAGTGCCTCGAATTCAACTTTTTTCCCCGTACCTGTCACTGGTTTATGTATTTTTGTTAAATAAACATGTTTCAGTACACCCTATTTGTTTTATCTGTGTTAAGTTTTGTATATGCTCTCGGTGGCCATTGAAAAATCATCAGTTGTGGAATTGTGTACGTGTACTTTACTTTTTTGTTAAATTGGTTT
The DNA here is from genome assembly GCA_964035015.1 of Corallium rubrum. Lineage (NCBI taxonomy): Eukaryota > Metazoa > Cnidaria > Anthozoa > Scleralcyonacea > Coralliidae > Corallium > Corallium rubrum. The sequence goes on from OZ035997.1 coordinate 12,769,826, forward strand.
TTACTTACTACAGACTTGCAAAGAAGTCCACAAAGACTTAACTGTCCTGTTTTAAAGGGAAATCAGAGGCTTGGTGTTAGTTGTTAGCACTTCCCTTGAGTTTGTGTTACCTCAATAATAATACGCCGTGGTTATAGTTCCGACACCGGATCTTTAGGTTCGATGGCTATAGATCCGACATTGACATAACTCGTGCGCAATACAGTTTATTTCGCACTTTGTCCTCGTCGGATCTTTTCAACAACAACACAGGGTCCGACATTATCACTCAGTCTTAGATCATCAAGACATCGTAGCTTAAACACTGGGGAAGGCTGACACAGTGCTGCAGCGATTATAGAAATATAGAATAGTTATTATTGAAATCAGATGTACTGTAGTAACCAGTAACGGGAAGCTTAATGCAGTTACCGAACTGAGAAACTTACGGCCGAAATATGTAGATTTCTTTTTCTGCTTTGAATCAGACTAAGGTCCGTTCTGTCAACTCAAATATCGAAACTTTCTTTTAAACTTTAATCATTTGAGAGACTGAGAATGTCAACGACAATGCATCTTTCAGACAAGAAACATCAGTATGAATACATTTTCCACGCCAGTTAAGTTTTCTTTCTAACTTTTGCACAAAACTCAAAAGACTAAATAATGCCGGGCCTTGTGCTGGTTGTTGAAAAGATTCGACAAGCACTAAGGTTAAAATAAACTGTATTTCGCACGCGTTATGTCAATGTCGGATCTACAGCCATCGAACCTAAAAATCTGGTGTCGGAACTATAACCACGGCGATAATAATAACAATACAGAGGAGTGCTTATTTTTACGTTAAGAGTAAAATTTAAAAATCGCTTCCTGATAACCAAATGGTTTTTTGTGTAGTGTTTACATTATACCTAAATTCCAATTTAGTTGTACTTAGAATGCCAGAAAAATTCAGCCTAGAAATTTTTTAGTCAAAATATTTGACCAGTTTAAGTTCCAACCTCGTGTTTAAGGTTTCTTTAATCAAATTTTGTTTTGTATTTTTATATAATTTTTTTTAGTATTTTATTATTTAACGAAAGGAAATGAAACAGGTGGTGTTATTTATAATTGTTGATAATTTTTTGGTGATCAGTTGACTTAAACTTGACAAATATACAGGGTTACATTAGAATACATGTCAACAGATACAAATTTTGAGACTTCAACATTATAACACAATTGGGAAAATACAATTTTCCCTAGAAACCAAGCAAATTTTGTATATGTTATTTTCTATTCTTTTGCAAACACTGTGCATGGTCCCATTTATCTGTAAAAATTCAGTACACTAACATTTATGTACCTATAACATCACATGCTAAGAACAGGTGGCCATATTGGATTTTACACTCAAAATTAAGTTTAGGTAACTATTTTAAATTTTTGTTATTATTATTATTTTTACATGTTGTAAATAGTTTATATAACATTGTTCAGTTTGAGTGAAGAAAAATTTGCAAATGTCAATTATGATGTATGCCAATCTCTATTCATCATGGCTTCCACTACCCAGCAACACAATTCCAATTCTTTAACATTTCCCACCTTTGTTCCTCCTTTCCCTTTATGATGATGGCTGTCCAAAAGGCAAATCCTCTGCTTGTCTTGGATTATGGCCATGGATTTATCTGGTGGTACAATTAGAATATGTGCTTTTCTATTTTCAGCTTCCTGGTGGGCCTTTTGTAGCTCAGCTGCAAATAATTATCAGTTATTGGACGAGTCTGAGCAAAATATCATGATTTGTCAGTGGCGAGCTACTAGTTATTTGCCGATGCCGAAGGCAGAGGCAAATAACTGGTAGCGAGACACTGACAAGTCATGATATTTTGCGATAGACGAGTTCAATAATTGATTTATCATTCATAAAATAGTTAAAAATTTGAAATGCCTGAAAGTTAGAGATCGTCACTCTTATCGGCATACTAAAATCTTCGTAAAACTTACTTTTTGTTGGCACGACTCTTGCTTTTCATCTCACTAAAACTTACTTTTAACTATTTCTTTTCTGAAGTACATTGTCGTTGTGGATACTTCCAAATACTCTCGATTATTTCCTCGGATAGCTGAAGAACTGGCCGCCATGTTTACGAAAATTATTTGCCGTCAGCGGCGTTATCGCTAGTGCGCATGCTCTTAAAATTATTTGCAGGTAAATTAACCAATCAGAATGCGAGATAGAAACGAAATGAATGATAATGTATAGTATTCACAGCAACAAATGGTGTTTCCACAAGAGAAAAGTCAACTGCAGAAATGACATCCTCCACCAAAAGATATGGGTTCTGAAAAAAGCTCCTGAAAATCAGAAGAGAATTAAAATAATATAAAATAGCATAAACTTTGCACATGCTTTTTTAAATGCTTTGAAAATGTTGATAATAAAAATAGTTTTAGACCTACTTTGTTTCAATTCCTTTATCTTTTGTTCCATGCCTTCTAATTTGTTGGTTTCCATCAATTCTTCCTCTGAGTTTTTAGCCATAACAGTTCTATCATCTCCCTTCCATATTCAAACTATCTTATTATTTTCCTTTGGTCTCCCAACGCTTCTATGGTGCTTGTCTACCGGCTGTTTTCGTGGAAAAATTTCCTAAAAATATTTTGAATTTAATGTGTATATAGTATAGCTCACTTCATTCAATTATGCCACAACCATGCCACCTTGTTTTTAAAATACTTTATTTGAACATTTGGCTATAATTGGGTTAAATTAACAAAACTGGAAAAATTAATACCTAATTAGTGGCTACATCAGATGATTTTATTCAATCAATGGGAAAGCCTTGTCCGCTTTTGGCCAGCCTGGCAGTGACTGGGTTACAGACTTATAGATTATTTCTGAGAATCTTTGATTACTTGTCTTTTTAACCCTTTCACTACCGCAGGCGATTGTATATTATTATTAAGGAAGGGGAAACTCCTACCCGGGGAAACTCCTGCCCCGTTACGCTGCTGACTTTGACCGGCCTGAGTGAGTAAGGGGAGATTAAACAACATGTAAGCTGAAGTAGAAAATGTCAAACTTACCTGGTATGAGACTTTTCCTGTTTTCTTCCATTTATTTATGGTCAAATAACATGCTCTACGAATGTTCAAAACGTCCGCAAAAAAACACTCGTAATTCTTCGAAGACTAAAGAAAGGCTCCCCATCTTGAATTTTTTTTTTTGACATATACATCAGCCATTCTTACTATAGAAAACCGCTTCATAATTGACCAAAAGAAGACTAGACGACTCCTGATTAAACAAATATCACATTTATTGAAAATATTTTTCGCCATCTTTTTTTAAAAAGACAAATTCCAATTGAAATCGCGGGTTACGCGTGTCGGCCGAGTGTTATTCTTTGAAAAGAGACTGGGAGTAATAGAGTATCTGACGCATGCGCAGACAAATTGCACCTCTGTTGAGTACAGGAAATTCGGTTATTATTAACGTTACATTATATGATAAAACACTGATTTCATCATATTTTACATTTTTATCGATTTACATTAAGAAACTGGAAATCTCTCGATCGCCGTAATTTTTCCCCGAAAATATTAAAAAGCGACCAAGATACAGCCAAAAATGTTACGACTACTGAATTTCTTGGCGCAAAAGGTGTTCGCATTTTAGATTTAGCGCAATATTTTTCCACTAATATGCATATCTTCTATCGTTTTTACCAAATCAAGATGAGTCAACTTGCCCGTTTAATATCAAAACAAATACAATACCTGTCAAAATGCGAACACGTTTTTGTTCTTTGATCATTTGTGATGAGAAATATGATGTTTTGGAAGCTTCTGAGTGAAACCAGAACCGCCGCTATATTTCCTGGCGCAAAGGGCGTTATTATTTAAAAAGCACCTCGTAGCAACTGCAGTTTTTAAATGTGTAGAAATTTGGTTAAGGTGTTAGCTCCTGCAGTGATTTATCATTGCGCATGCCAAATTTGAGAGACAAAACTAAACAATAGGTCCGCAATGCGTACATGCGTCTCGGACTGCTGGTCTAGTTCAACGACTCAATGATATAATTATACGCGTGCACACAAGAACATATTAAAAATAAGTAGGCATGACGTGTTCATGCGTTTACTGTAATTTTGAACAATGTATAATTATTGCAATGAAACAAACTACAGACAAAAGAAAATATAAAGATTCTAAACAGTCCTTTTTGAAAATCATTTAATGTGAAAAAGCTTCCTGATTAAATATTTAAATATTATTATTATAACATTATAAACAGAAACTGACGAATTTAATTTGAGAAAAATATAATTAATAAATAGTTTTTATAAGGTTTTTACAAGAGTTACTGTCTAAAAGAAAATTGAAGGGTAAATGTTAACACTGTTATTTCAGTATTGCAGTGATTTACAGTAGGGATGGAAGATGTCTAATGTTGGGGGGAACTAAGTTTGAGCCCATCAGAAGCTTTATTCAATTTATAGCCACATCAATTACCAGGTTTGGTCACACTGGTTCTAGGCTAGGCAGTAGACACGACCCACAGCAGACCTGCCAACCTACCCCAAGCAAAAACAGTGAGATCCAATTTTTTCCTCCCAAAAAATAGTGAGAAAAATGCAAAAATAGTGAGCAAACAACGTTCATGTTCAAATCAATTCATTTTGATTTTTTCCCATGTTATGGTTTTAACAAATACAGTAGTATTAATAAAAGATAAGACTTTTTGTTGTTGTTTTTTGGGTTTTGTTTTATTTGATCGTCAAAATGGCGGATGTGGAAATGAATTTTTCGTGACTGCTAAATTACTACGTTACTTGTCAGTTGTCCTACATCTACAAGTACAGACTTATACAATCTATGTGCATATTTATTTTGTCGCTAAATTTCGGTAAATTAAACCAATGAAGAATCTAGTTTTAGGATTCTCATTTATCGTAAGGATCGAGTACGGAATCGTGAGACCGTGAGATTGTAGTCAAAATCGTGAGTCTAACGGCAAAACCGTGAGACTTGGCAGGTCTGCCACAGGTGCTAACTTAGCTTCATACTGTCAGCAAAGTCTTGTTGAACTTCGCTGCTTAAAGTTATGTCTTGAGGACAACATGATGTAAATTAAAAATATTTCACCAAGTTTTCTATACCCTCAACCGAAGTTAAAATACAAGTTCGTGATAAACAAGGCATTGATTCCATATATGTTTCTTGAGCTGAGTGAGAGTCCAAACTTTTGGATACTTCTGGGAGAGGTCTAAATATTGCAACAGTATCGACACCAATTGTAAGCAAACAACTGCTGCAATTTAATAAAGAACCTGAAAATATTTTATTAAAGACATGCTCAAGTGACACAAAAAGCTCATTGTTAGCTGTCAAAAATACGTCGCCAGAAAACGATCGATTCAATTGATAATTTTTATTATCAGTTAAAATCATCTCAGGCACATCAGTTAACAATAATAAGTCTTGGACTATTTATTCCATTCAATAATATATTACTGTATTCATATTAAAAGTATATGTTTGCGCGTTGAGTGCGAATAGTTACAACGATTCCGTTCTATATATTTGTGCGTGGTATCCACACGTAAATAGCGCCTGATCGAACTGTTGGTCAGTGCAAACACAATGACTCCAATAAACAAAAAAACAAGTAGCACTTATCCGGGCAAAAAACTGCACCAAACGTTATTTTTGAGGAAGCAATGTGCGACCTCGTGAGCATAACAAGATGGCGCCCAATCGGCGAACTTTCGTTATTTTCCGTAACATGTTTGTTGTGACGTCATTGCCACAAACACAATCACAACATTTGTGATAGCAGTACATCTTCGGTCTAACGTCCGAGACGCAATAATTGAGCGCGTGGTGAGTATTTTGTTGAAACATGATTCTATCATATGATGTTGCAAGGAAAATTACAAGGAAATTGGGTGATTTTTGCAAGGAAATTTTCTTCAAAAAAAGGAAATTCAAGGATCGAAACAGGAAATTTCGCCAACAACTTGTGGAATGGAAGTGGGCTACAAGTACGAAAAGTCATCACTCCGTCCAAAAGATTGCCCCAAGGATAAGACCCATCTTCAGGAAAGCCTCGAAAAGAACGAGTACTTTCGTCTAAACTGGTTTCCACAAGAGGGTGTGAACAATGTGTGAACTGTGTTCAGGAATGGTCGGGCAGGCAAGTAATACCAAACGATGGTGTCGAAGAGAAGCCTTACAAATCTCAGCTTTCATACACTTTCGCCGCAACGGCGGCTTCCGTAATTCTCGGCTGTGGCAATTACGACCTCGAGGTTCAATCATGTTCTTGTCTGCATAACATCTTTATTAAGGGTCTGAGGCTTTTTGTGCCGGTACTCCCACCGCTCAACAAAACCGAGTTCAATGCGAGATTCTACTTGACTTTGCCCATGGACAACGACGTCGTCGACATCCACACCTTCATTCGAGTTCACTTCACCGAGATTTGGTTGCCAATTTCCAAGTGCCATGAAATTATAACGAAACTGAACGCTCTGTTCAAGCAGAACAAGGAAGCAGCTGGAAACTTCGCCACCGAGATCTACGCTGCTAAAGAGTCCAAGTTTTGGCTTGGCATGTCCCATGGTGGTCCATATGTTCGAGTCGACCAGTACTGGGGCAATGGAACCGTGGCGACAAGAACGAGTTTTTACCTACTTTTAGAACGCGTTGATCGACGTGAAAGGAGCTCGCTTTCATTGGGGGAAATATATGCCCACAACCAGGCAAGCAATATGGCAGTGGCACTAAAAAAAATCACTTTCGGCTTGGAGTACCTGAAGACCGTGTATCCAAAATTGGGAGATCTAGATTGGTTGGAATTGAGAAAAAAGTATGATCCAGACCAAATGTTTGTCACTCAATACTGGCGAGACGTTTTCAGTATTGCTCAACCCATAAAGAAGTAAAAACATGTTGAAGCGAACTTTTCGGTTACAAAGTATAATCTATTGAACTTTAGTTTGATAATTGTCACTATAAAAAGTAACCTTCATTTAACTTTAGTACCAATAAATACTAAAGAGATTGCACATCTTCACCGCTCACTAGACCAACTCGATAATGACACTTTTACTCTATGTAAACGCTACCTCCTCCGCAGGCGTTTTTTCGGCGAGAAGGTTCAAATTTCGCGCGCCTCCTATGAAAGGGACTGGGACGGAAAAAAAGAAACGCCTGTGGAGGAGGTAGAAACATTTGTGTGTTTTTTTGCGAATTCAGCTTGTATTAAGGGGGAGCTTCACCCCAATTGTTAACGAAAATTCACAAAACTTGGACCATCACTATTTAGCAGGTTTTTAACTCGAATATGCAGAACCTATATATTTTTAGAAACTGCTGAACTCCAGGTAGATGTTGAGACAATTTTTTTTTCAGTTCGGAACATCACACTGTAATCTGACACCATAGTATCAACTGGTATATGGAAAACTTGATTCTACAGGCAACCTATGCCCCCCCACAAAATCTCGTATACTATGTAATGTACCTTGGTGAAAATGCACCATACAATAGCTAAAATGTTTAACTATGTCCCTATTAGCCATTTTTTTGTTATTCACTATGGTTGCTATGGCAACGGGAAAAACAGATTGCAAACACGATTTTTACTATAACTCCTGTCAGAAAGTAGATATCAAAAAAATGGCTAATAGGTGCATGCTACATACCTAAAGCTAGACCTGTGCCAAAAATGGTCCATTTTCATCAAAACGGTAGTGAGAAATGTCAGGGGGGCAGTTCGCATACATCCGAAAATCATGTTTTGTGAAATAGGCAGTTAAAGTTTGAGTTTCATTATATCCAGATGTTTTGGTGTTTTCAAGCAGTTCCAAGTTCTATTTTTTTCTTGCACGCTTGGTTTTGCTTGAGCCACCAGAATTTTGGCCTTTCTGTCTCTTTCGCTTCCTTGAACCATCCAAACAATCCTTGTTAAATGCCCCACTCTCATATGTTACTCCTTCGGTAGCCTTCAATCTCTCCTCCTCCGCCAATTTTGCCTGTTGAATTTTCTGTCTTGCTCCTTGAACTTCTTTGCTGCCCTCCTATTTGCTTGTTTCACTCTCTTTTTGTTCTTTCTTCCACTTCCAGCCTTCATGTAATAACCATCAGAAATTTCTAGCTCTTTCATGACATCATGGCGACCAGCTGCACCACTAAATTTACTGATTTATTGTGTTTTTGGTAAGCAGTATCACTAATTGGAGATGGCATATTCAAAATCTCACAAATGGTTGCAAGAGCCTCCTTACCTAGCCCTAACTCACCCATAGCAAAATTAGTTCTCCGATTTACATCGAATGAACGTGCCTTTCCCTCAACTTTCTTTGAAGTATCCATGTCAACCCTGTGTTTACATGCTGTGCACTCAAAATAGAAAGTACTGCTCAATCCAGCACATTTTGAAGCATCTTCACCAATTGTAATCTTCCCCTTTTTACATTTATGCATACTCTCCATGGCTTTCCTAATGTTTTCGACATAAACTATCCGATAACCTTCTTCTTCTGGCAAATTGGTGGGAGGGTATCTTTTACTTCTGCCTGAGCCTTCAACTTCAGGGGTTTGAGGTGCTTGTGAAGTTGATGCTTCGTTAGCATGCTCCAGTTTCCGTGCTGATGTTGATTTCACTTCTGTTTCTTCCAGCCCCTCTTCATTATCCATAACCTGATGTGGTTCAGAAGAGTTTTGAAGGCTTGAATCCACGCTTTCCATTGTAGATCGACAAACGGGTACACGATTTACATTCTCAACATTATCGCCATCTTTACAAATTTCAGAGAAACGTTTGCCTTTGAAGCGGGTTTTTTCTTTGATTTGTTTTCTACACGAAACTTTATTCCTTCTTTCAAACCTTTTGGCATAATCACAAGCGAGAAAACTAACAGAATATAGCAACAAAACGAAAAATCTAACCAGAAATCTGTCCAAAACACGCAACTTGAAAGTTGAAAATGAAAGCTACATGGAATTACGAAATTATAGTGTCTCCGTGGTCCCTGTGTGTCCTCTCGTGTCCTAAATGTACTCCTTTGGCATAGGTAACCCTACATAACATTTTGACAGTCAAATCTTACAGAAAAACGAGTTTTTTCGTGTATTTTTTAAACCCGTTTCCATGGTAACCTGGTGTAAACAATCAGTAAATTGGAAAGTCCTTTCGCTAAAAGCTATTTCTCTATATGAAACGGGTGGTAATTCAAAAAAAGACTATACAAGTTGAAAGACAAGATGTTTAGCTACCTGATAGTGATGTTTTTCAAATTTTGACTTTTACTCCCTAATCGACCAAATCTGGAGGTGAAGCTCCCCCTTAAATAATAATATTAAAATTTTACATGATGTATATATGGACTATAAAGTAGCTCATATGTAGCGACCTTATTTATTGAGGGTAATACATGACAGTATTTAGATACTAATAACCCAATGGCCCTCACCCTTTGATGGAACTAGTTTGTAGATTTTAACTGGGGGAACCGTATGTGACATGATAAAAATAGTGTAATAAAAGTAGCGTGCTGTGTAGGCAGTGCAGAAACAACAATCGAAATATAATAAGGTTAGATATACTGCCGAAACAGAGAACGTAGGAGTCTAACGTTTCGAGCGAAGGCCCTTCGTCAGAGAGAAACGTAAACGTATACATGTAGTGCATGCATGTAGTATACGTTTGCGAGCTTCGTGTAATGTAACAGACGTTCGGTGGACGTTCGTCAAGCTCAATTGCTCAGAAAAGATTTCTGAGACACCAGACAGGGTTTGAACCTGCAACCTTCGAACCCTGTCTGGGGTCTCAGAAATCTTTTCTGCGTGATTGAGCTTGACGAACGTCCACCGAACGTCTGGGGGAACTATGGTGTTGATTTTAAGAGGGAGGGAACCCTGTGAAAAAAACTCGAAGCACAGCAGAGAACCAACAACTCTACTCGCATGAAGCTAATGTGGTCACCCATCCGATACTAACCCCTTTTGACCGAGCTTACCTTGAGAAGCAGCGCGCTAATAACTTGGGTCACCGTGCCTCCCGCGGATTTATATTTTTCAATTTAAAGAATGAAAAAATACAATTAGTTGGTGATTAACGTCACTGATCAGTCAATTTTTGACGATTATTTCACAAGTGTGAGGGCTTATCTTACTATAAATGTCCGATTTTACAGATTGGAAGCGAAGCTCAGATGCTGTTTCAAACTTTAGGCGTAATAGTACCAGGATATTCTTCATTGGCATTTTCCTTATTGTCGTGCAAACCAATGGCTTCTCCATCTGCAAAGAGTAAGTAATACAGATTATAATTAATTCAATTTTTGTTGTTATTAGTCAGGGTAAAATTAAAGTTAGGTAGGAGTTAGCCGGTTGAAGAAGGCTCCATTTTCAGCTTTTCCCCCAGGCCCTGGAATGCTTACCTCGCCCAGTAGAGACAGCTAGACGCATGAGCCAATTGACCGGGTGTTTACATGAGGCCAGCCCGAACTCAGGCCGGACTGACTTCCGGTCGATTGTAGTGTTTTTACTACAAGTTTTAGTATAGATCGTTTTCACGAGTCTGGCCTGAGATTCAGTTCAAGTTTCGTTTTTTATTGATTGTGACATCGTTGAGCTGATGTTTCAAAGCGTTGAAATAGACCTCGGTTTTCGGGTCTGGCAAACTCTGAAAAAGGCACTATCAGCACGGGTTTTTCTCCGAAGCAATGTTTCTAAAATAGAAAAACTACCATTAATCATTGCCGACCGCGATTAACATTTCAATGGCGCTTTGGGAGACATTTCAACGTCTATCGAATGCTTGCGAACTCATTTAACCATCTAAGAGTTTTATTAAAAGTAGCGTGCTGCGTAGGCAGTGTAGAAACAACAATCGAAATATAGTAAAGTTAGATATACTGCCAAAACAGAGAACGTAGGAGACTAACGTTTCGAGCGAAGGCCCTTCGTCAGAGAGAAACGAAGGGCTTTCGCTCGAAACGTTAGCTAGACTCCTACGTTCTCTGTTTCGGCAGTATATCTAGCCTTACTATATTTCGATAAGAGTTTTATTGTTAGTTTCGAAACAAATTTCAGTACATTTCGAACTTGGTTTAAGAAGTATTTTAAAGGATTTCACAAGGGGGCATCTGGTCCTGAAGGGGGGCAACTGGTCCTAGCACCAGATGCCCGGGTAGGCATCTGGTCCAAGTACCAGATGCCCCGGGGGGCGTTCTGAAGGGGGGGGGGCATCTGGTCCTGTTACACCGGTCTAGTCTCAAGTCGCCCGCTAGACCGAACTGAAGTACTTTCACCTCTCAAACTCAATACGTTGTTTTAAATGAGATTGGTGTCGAATCCACATAAAATAATCATTCTCCAGCGGATCACGAGCTGTAAGGCAATTGACACAAATCTTGAAGCAAAAGCGAAACTGTATAGTTTGAAGACTGGCCTCATGTAAACAAAAACTTAAATGCAAAATTCAGGCCGGCCTCATGTAAACACCTCCACAGATCTGATGTATATATAGCATAAATTAAGTTCACGATATCAAAAACCCATAAATTTAAGTAGGCCCGACTTGACTTCCAACCGTCTCCCGGGCCCTGGTATACATACCTCCCCCGAAAGAGACGGCTGGACGCGTGAACCACAGAGCGTGTCTGTGATGTTAGCCTAAAAATTAAGCTGATAGAAATATAAGTGACTTCCTCGATCCTGTAGGCGGAATGATGAAAACATCTTGGCCATTAACTAATTTTTCTACCTGTTGTAAAAACCTGTAAACGTTCTAAAATGCGATCCCATGCCTCACTCATCAGCTTTCTATTGATCGCTATTTTGAACTGGGATAATTTATGCCACAATCCTAATAATATATGCCTGTTGAAAATGTGCAGGCACGTTTGTGATTGTTGCAAATCGACAAAGCAAGTTTACGAGGGGGAGATAAGTACAGGATCAGGGAAATCACTTATATTTCAGTCAGCTCCTATGGTTTTTGATATGGTGAAATTAATTTACGCAAACGTCACAGACACGCTCTGTGGCTCACGCCTCCAGGAGATGGTTGGAAGCGGTTGGAAGTCGGGCCTACGCGCGATACGACTGACCTATCTAATGCGCTGATTGGGTATTTTAGCCATCAGTTCACCGCTGGTTACCCTGCGAGTCAGAGCCCCTTTACGACCTACGCCGACTTCGGGGGAAACTGAGCTCTGCCAACAAACCCGATATTTCTTTTTTAGCATGCGTGAACGGTTGCTAAGATACTATTTTGGGCCTAGGTTCTAACGCGTTATTGCTATTTTTCTGCTTGCGTGTGCTCATAAACTAGAACTTGTTTGATCAGTTTAAAACCTGACTGACTCGCCCTAACTCGGAAAGGGGCTGTGACTTGCAGAATAACCTCTGGTAGGAATGCGTTAAAAAAACCATGACAAAACATTGGAGCTCAGTAATGAGAACACGGGTTGAGAACTAAGAAAAACATAAAAGCAAAGTATTCTAGAATACCGTTTTCATTCTTGATTTCCAACACTTCTGCTGTTGGTTTGCCTTTAGTCTCTGGTAGAACAAGACATAGGAGGGCTGCAGTTACTGCCAGGGCTCCCATTAGTGCAAATGGGACGGTCGGATGGATTCGATTCATTTCAACAACAAATGGAGCAGTGACAGCTCCCACTTGGGCTAACACCCCTAGGAACCCAAGACCACTATTTCTGCAAGTAGAAAAAATATAAACAACTTAAACGTTCATCTATCATGAACAAAACACAAGAGAAGAACTTCTCAACTTAGCTTCCATCCCCGCAGTACCACCTTTACAAAGCATACATAGAACTTGTAACATTTGCTTTATTGTACTACGATATTAATTTAGTCCTGTCTATGTTACCTGATAACTGTTGGTAAGATTTCAGCAGACCAGATACCAATTGAGTTCCAAGATACTGTAATGAATCCTTTTCCAAGCATACCACCAATGATACGACCAACAATGTAGTCTAGAAAAGTTAAAAAATGAAAGGTATCTTTATAGGCTAGATAAAATGAATAAGTAAGTAAAATGTTAGTGATAATGGTGAAGTTTTAATAATTAAATTAAATAAGGATGATTGATGGTGATAACGACAATGGTGATGGTGGTTGTGATGGTGATGATGATAATGATTATGGTGATATTGGCTATTAACAGTGATGTCAACGCTGCTGGTGATGGTCATGGTCATGGTGGTGAGATGACGATAGTTATGATGGCGATAATGACAATGACGACGATGCCAATTCTGCTGCTGATAATAATGATGCTGGGGATGGTCATGATGGTGGTGAGATGATGATAGTTATGATGGTGATAATGCCCACAACGAGGATGCCAACGCTGCTGCTGATAATGATGGTCATGATGGTGGTGAGATGATAATAGGTATGATGGTGATAATGACAATAACGACGATGCCAATGCTGCTGCTGCTGCTGCTGATAATAATGATGTTGGGGATGGTCTTTGATCGTGGTGAGATGATGATAGTTATGATGGTGATAATGACCATGACGATGATGCCAATACCGCTGCTGATAATGATGGTCATGATGGTGGTGAGAGTGAGATTATGATAGTTATAATGGTGATAATGACCATAACAGTGATGTCAATGCTGCTGGTGATAGTTATGATGGTGATAATGACAATAACGATGATGCCAATGCTGCTGCTGATAATAATGATGGTGATGATGATGATGGCAGTGATCGTGATGACGGTGATAACCATGATAACCAGTGCCACTCCGGTGACTCCGCTAAGTTATGGGTAATGCCTAAAGAACGAACCGTGATTCGTGTACATGCAATGTCTCCCAGTCTACCTGTTCTTGTTGTTCCACCTGGGATCAAGGAAACAATAAAACAAGCAGCTCCTCCCAGCACCATATAAACCACTACTGTCTTCTTGCGTCCAAACCTTCAGAGATGCAACCAATAAAACATGCATGTACTTAATAAAAAGACCTTATTTGGGGGGTGCCTAATCTATTCTTGATTTACAACAGACGTTGGAGGAACTTAACGAAAGAAACTCAAGGGATTGATTACAAACCACCAATACATAGAACCATAAATGTTACTTTTCTTCTTATTTCTGGATTATTGTTTTAATATTACCTTTGACAATTGTCAATAACAATAATGTGAGCAGGAAGCTCGACCAAAGTGGTTAAGACAAAGTTCCGGTACATACTACCACCAAGATCACTGGCTCCATACGCTGCACCATAGTAGACTAGTCCGTTAACAAACCTAAAATTTAGAAATACGTTATTTACATTTTTTTGTTCTTTATACCAAACAGTACAGTGCAGTGCAGTGTAGTGTAGTGTAGTGTAGTGTAGTGTAGTGTAGTGTAGTGTAGTGTAGTGTAGTGTAGTGTAGTGTAGTGTAGTGTAGTGTAGTGTAGTGTAGTGTAGTGTAGTGTAGTGTAGTGTAGTGTAGTGTAGTGTAGTGTAGTGTAGTGTAGTGTAGTGTAGTGTAGTGTAGTGTAGTGTAGTGTAGTGTAGTGTAGTGTAGTGTAGTGTAGTGTAGTGTAGTGTAGTGTAGTGTAGTGTAGTGTAGTGTAGTGTAGTGTAGTGTAGTGTAGTGTAGTGTAGTGTAGTGTAGTGTAGTGTAGTGTAGTGTAGTGTAGTGTAGTGTAGTGTAGTGTAGTGTAGTGTAGTGTAGTGTAGTGTAGTGTAGTGTAGTGTAGTGTAGTGTAGTGTAGTGTAGTGTAGTGTAGTGTAGTGTAGTGTAGTGTAGTGTAGTGTAGTGTAGTGTAGTGTAGTAGAAGTTGATCCTGAGTAAACTGTTCATATAGTGACTCGTATCAATAGTGTTATGTTAGAACTTTATTTTTGAACTTCTTTAAACATTTTAACCTTCAAATTTTCTTTAAGAAGTTACTTATCTCATGTATATAATTATCTATATTTTTATGACCATTAATGGCACTTATTGTTATCTCGAAGGACTTAATCAAGGCCCATCACCTGTAAATTTTAATTTGTAATAAAAATCAATAGTGTAGTGTAGTGTAGTGTAGTGTAGTGTAGTGTAGTGTAGTGTAGTGTAGTGTAGTGTAGTGTAGTGTAGTGTAGTGTAGTGTAGTGTAGTGTAGTGTAGTGTAGTGTAGTGTAGTGTAGTGTAGTGTAGTGTAGTGTAGTGTAGTGTAGTGTAGTGTAGTGTAGTGTAGTGTAGTGTAGTGTAGTGTAGTGTAGTGTAGTGTAGTGTAGTGTAGTGTAGTGTAGTGTAGTGTAGTGTAGTGTAGTGTAGTGTAGTGTAGTGTAGTGTAGTGTAGTGTAGTGTAGTGTAGTGTAGTGTAGTGTAGTGTAGTGTAGTGTAGTGTAGTGTAGTGTAGTGTAGTGTAGTGTAGTGTAGTGTAGTGTAGTGTAGTGTAGTGTAGTGTAGTGTAGTGTAGTGTAGTGTAGTGTAGTGTAGTGTAGTGTAGTGTAGTGTAGTGTAGTGTAGTGTAGTGTAGTGTAGTGTAGTGTAGTGTAGTGTAGTGTAGTGTAGTGTAGTGTAGTGTAGTGTAGTGTAGTCTAGTGTAGTGTAGTGTCAGGTGTCAAGTACGCCTCTCTTTAGCTCTGTTTATTTCTGCTTCGTTGGTTTCAATATTTGGTCCCCATTATGTAAATTTTGGATTGTTGGTTTGCTAAGTACTTCGTGAACATTCTACATCAAGTTCTGGATCGATTGATTAATTTCCGTGGCTTTATTTTTGGATTATTTATTTGACCGTTTGGCCTGTGGCGTATCTGTAGTTCGTGATTTTGTACAAGTATTGTTTCTCCGTGTCACGATTATTTGGTGAGCCAAAATTTCACAGTTCGTTTGGTTTTGGTATTCCTATCATGTTGTACAAGTTTCACTTCTGTTGGTGTAATCAATTTTGAATTATTTATCATTTCGTGTTTGACCGTTGGAGTTGTTTTGTCTCACTTCACGTCTCCTAGCAACAGTTATATTTGAATTTTCTCCGTCAATCCGGACTCCGCAGTTTGGTTATTCATACCAGTTTTGTTGTCATCATCCCATTCTTTTATTGGTACTATTTTGGTTGATGCTCATCTTATATATTTTGAATTTTACACAAGTTTGTATCGTGCCGTATAACCGTCAAATATTTATCAAGATCAACTGTCTCGTTCAGATTTCGCTATATACATATACCTCGGAATCTTCGCTTGGTTTTTCATCGAATGTTCTTCTTACTGCTATTTTGGAATCGCTTGACATTTCTACGACTACTGTCTGATTTTCGTTTATTTTAGTTCAATTGTTTTTGTTGCATTTTTTCTTTTTATTTGATTCTTATAATAGACTCGCAACACGGGTTTTCCCCGTATGAAGTATCATATTTCCTATGTTATCTTCTTGAGTATTTTGCTGATTACGTCATGTCTTCTCCACGAACTATTCAATCATTTATTTGTCCTGACTGCAATTTTTCATCGTGTTCACAAGCTGGCCTTTGCATTCATCGTACTAAAACTCACAAAATTACTGACACCTCTATTAAATCGGTCTCCGTAGTGAGATCATACCCTGAAGGAAAGAATTTTATTTGTTGTCTTTGTGGAAATACCCTCGTCAATTTTCCTAACTTGAAACGTCATTTTAAAAGCATTCATCCTGACACTCTTCTTTTGGCATCTGCTCATTGCTTAATATGTGATATGGATTTTTCTAATGCGCAAGCTGTTAGTGTTCAATGCCAACGTGCACATGGTATTTCAAAGAATACTCCACATGTTCAATATTCTCATAGTCCGACCCCAATAATGTCTCAGATTACCGCTCACCATAATGTTACATCTGGTGTTGCTACCCGCCTTTCAACCAGACCTGTTCGTAAAAAACGTTCTTCCAAACAACGATCTTCGACTTGTACAGATCAATCCTCCTTGCCATCCTCTGTCCAACAACCGTCAAGTCCACTTTTTGATCCTACCTTGGTCCCAAACCAGTCATCTTCATTACCAGATCTCCGTGATTCGTGTTCAACCCATCGTATACCTCATGTCTCCAATTTGGTCTTCTCTCCTTCCACACAACCACCAACATCACCTGATCCTGAGTCGGATCCTGCCCTTTCATCAACTACTCCGCTTATCACTTTCCTCAATAAATCAATTGAATGCTCTCCTCCCACCATCATTCAGCATCAGACTTCCTCCGCCAATTCTCAACAAACATTGGATTGTCTCAGTTCTTTGCTTCGTATTAACAAGCCTTTTTCATCACCCCGAAATGAACAAGCCTCAAACTCCTTATCGCGTTTCATTCGTGAATGCAATAATATTCCTCCTTCTGTTCCTCAACGAGCTCCCAAAACAGTTGGTTTACCTTCCTCACCTATTTCTTCATCAGAAGTCTCTTCCATCCAAACTGTTATTAACGATTCCTCCCGATCCTCGCCTCCTGCACCTAGTCCTTCTCCTAGACGTTACCAAAGACCATCAACTGCTAGACTCTTTTCTCCCTGGTCATCTCCACAACCTCCTCATCGTTCACCTATCGTTGCCCAGTCAGATGTCGATGACCTAATTAATTCGACTCTACATTCTTCTGGTGAGATACGTACTCCTTCCTCATTATCGCACCCCACTCCGCCGTCTTCCTTTACTTCTGACAACGATGGAAATCCTTCGACAAATACATGTCCAACTTCTGAGTCGCGATCTTCTCCTGTTAATGATTCTTCTTCTCCTAACATGAATGATGATGATTTCACACAATCTCAAAATTCACCATCGTCCAGTCCTTCAGAATCACGCTTGAAGAGAAATGCGTTTCGTGAAAAATGGATAACTGCCTTCTCCGGGGACATTCCGTGGTCGGACTTTTGCACCCTCTGCGATGAATTTGCCGTTGAATCTCGATCTCTCGCCCTAGAAATCGCTGCAGAATCTTCATCTTCTTTTCGTCGCCCAAAACCTCTTCCTCGTCGTGATCGTCCATCTGGCCGCCGTCCTGCTTTCCGTCATCGACCGCTTTTATCCAATCCCGCCGAAGCACAACGCATTCAAACTTTATATCGTCATTCTAAGAAAAGAGCCGCTCGGAAAATCCTCTCTCCTAACAGTCCTTTCTACACTGGATCAACAGACAAAGCAGAATCATTCTTTAGAAACACATTTTCCTTTCGTCAATGTGACACTACATCCCTTCAAGACAAATTAAAAGATCTCGTTACACCTGCTCCGAGCGATGACTTCCTCTTTTCACCTCCTTCTTGTGATGAAATCCGTCGAAAACTCTTCTCTGCTGCCAATACCTCTCCTGGGCCCGATCGCGTGGAATATCGTCACTTGAAAAGCATTGACCCATCCTGCTCTATCCTTTCTCTCCTTTTTCAACACTGTTTCAAGCAACGTGATGTTCCTCCAGCCTGGAAGTCTGCGACTACGATGCTTATCTATAAGAAAGGTAGCACAGAGGATCCTTCCAACTTTAGACCCATCGCCTTAATGTCGTGTCTCTACAAGTTAGTTATGGGAGTCATCGCCAAACGACTAACATCATGGGCCATTGATCACGATCTTTTATCCCAAGAACAGAAGAGTGCACGTCCCAGTGAAGGTTGTTATGAACATACCTTTCTCCTCCAGTCCATCGTAGGTGATGCCCGACGTAATCGGAAAAATGTTTTTGTCGCTTGGCTTGATCTTCGCAATGCTTTTGGAAGTATCCCTCATTCTGCTATTACCTCTACCCTTTCCCATATTGGAGTACCACAACCACTAATTGAAATGATAACCAATTCTTATTCTGGAGCAACCACCAAAATACGTACCCCCACCAGTTTGACCTCTGATATACCAGTTTTATCAGGTGTCAAGCAAGGTTGTCCGTTGAGCCCAATCATTTTCAATTTGACCATCGACATCATTTTACGTGCAATTAAACAAAAAGCTTCAGACATTGGTCCTGCTAAACTCCATGGTATACCTGTCTCTGTCTTTGCTTATGCTGATGATCTTGTCATAATCTCCAGAAATAAAGACCGACTCCAGAAACTATTAGATGTTGCTTCTTCCACTGCGACAACCCTTGGTTTATCCTTCAGACCTGATAAGTGCGCCTCTATCAGCCTCACCTGTTCCAGATCTAATCATTCTGAATCTTCTTTTGAACTTAATGAATTCATCGTCCAGAACAATTCCATTCCTTCACTTGATCGTGAACATCCTTACAAATACCTTGGTGTTCCTATTGGCCTAATCCATGATCCAGATAACATATCTGATTTGGTTCAAAACCTTTCACGTGATTTGGACAATATTGAGAAATCCCTTTTAGCTCCTTGGCAGAAGTTAGACATGATTCGTACCTTCCTTCAACCTTCCTTAACATTCGCCCTTCGTGCTGGATACCCGAAAAAAGAACATCTTCGTGAATATCGTTCAACTCTCGTTTCCACCATCCGTAGAATATGTTCTCTACCATCTCGAGCTTCTGCTTCCTACATCTTCGCTCACAAACGCGCTGGTGGTCTTGGCCTCCTTGATCCAATCCTTGAAGCTGATGTTCAAGCAATAATTCATTCGGCTAAGATTCTATCTTCCTCCGACCCGACTGTAATTCACATTGCTAATGCTGAATTAAACGAAACCGTCCGACATGCCTCCCGATCTAATCCTACTTCTGCTCTGAAATCCAACTACCTGTCCAGCCTTCCTGATGACCGTTTAAACAACC
>OZ035997.1:12794535-12877035 GCA_964035015.1 Corallium rubrum
ACAAGTCAGTGGATTCCCATATTTGGACTCCCTACCACAACAAAAACATATTTGACTTCTCCAGAAGGATTTATTTTATAAATTACAATAAATTCTAATTAAAATAAAAAAATAAAAAAATTATAATACTACCCCACCCCCACCCCACCCCATAAAGTTTAAAACTTAAAATCCACTTCATAAAAACTAACCTCCATAATCTCAATCCCTAACACCTTAAACCTCAAACTATTAACCATTTTCCACCACTATTCACCAACACAATACACCAAGGATGGTAAGTCACAGCCAGGATCCAAATACCTGAACCTTATGATTTGCTTTTACTTTTATTTTACATTTTACAAAACACAAGTCATATATAATTTACAAAATATAATTTATCACAATGGAGCATTCTCAGCTATTATATTTTGCCCAGTATCTTGTTAAAAACAGCTTGACAGAGTTGTTTACTCGGCCGTGGCCAAATGCATATGAACTGCAGTTGCTTAAATTTACTAAAATAACCGTCATGCTTTGCGGTCGCAGTGCAACCACCAGGCGTAGAGTATTAACTTTGAGTTAAAGGCGACAGGCTGCAAAGCTATTTAAATTTTGGATTGGGGTATTACCAACTTTTATTATCGGGATTTTGCATGTTTTTTTACTGTTGACTGTTGTTATCCTAAATATGTAATGGCCCAATTTCTAGTTCTCCCATTCGCCTCCTGGGCTTATATTCATTCCCAGTTTCACTTATAGCCTGACCAGAACATGAAAAACAATGGGGAAATATGGTTAACAATTTTCACAAAAAAAGTCCGCAAAAAAATCACAAAAGTCCAACGAGAAAATACCCGGACTTTTGAAAGTCCGAAAGTCTCGTACACTTTTTAGCGAGTGATTTGCCCCTCGCGAACACCAAGTCACGCAACAACAACAACAACAAGACTCAAGAGACGCTCTACTTTGCCCAAAGAATGGTGGCGAAAACCAGGTAAATAAGAACAAGAAGAAAAAGAAGAAGAAACAAAACCAAACTGAAGGTAGTACCGAAAAGTCTGCTGTCAGAACCCAAACCGGTCACACTGCTTCATCTCCTCTGTCTGTTGATGACAACACCACCACCACCACCACCACCAAAAACAACAAGAAATCCGTATATGTCCTTGGTGATTCAATGATCAAAGGCCTAAAACCGTGGAAAATGTCCTGAGATGACACAGAAATCAATAAGAGATGTTTTCCTGGAGCTAGCACTGAGGATATGGAATCGTATATGCTGCCATCTCTACGTACCGAACCGGACGAAATCATTGTCCACGTAGGCACAAATGATGTATGCGACAAAACTCCTAGACAACTTGCTGAAGGTGTGGTAAATCTGTGTGAAAATATGTCGCAGAACCCTACGGCCACGGTAGCTATATCTAGCATTATTAATAGAGCCGATGATGAGGAACTCAATAAGAAGGTAATCGAAGCTAATAAGATCTTAAAATCGTTTGCCAAAGATCGTAACTGGGGTTTTATAGACAATAGTAGAATAAGTAAGAATTATCTAAATAATAAGGGCCTTCATTTGAACGCTAATGGAACAGCTGCTCTTGCCAAAAATATTATTAGTTATCTTTATAATTCTCATTGACCAGAGATGAACGGTAGCTTTGTAGCCCCAACTGAGTTTTATTGCAATAATGAGTCTACTATATTTCCTAAGATTAGGGGCTTTAAAATGGCCAGTTTAAATATAGCAAGCCTGACGAAGCACATTGATGAATTGAGAATTCTTTTAGATGATCAATATTTTGACATTGTTGCTATAAATGAAACCAGACTTGATGCTACCATAGCAGATAATTTAGTTCTAATCGATGGATACTCAATTTTGAGAAAAGATCGAAATAGAAACGGAGGAGGGGTATGCCTTTATCTGCGCCCAAACATTAATTATAGACTTAGAAATGACTTTGTCAACGAATTTGAAGTATTGAGTGTTGATATTATGAAACCTAATAGTAGAGCATTTAATGTCACTGCACTTTATAGACCTCCTACTTGTACTGAGGGTTTCTTTGAGAACCTGGAAAATATAATTCGAGTACTTGATATGGAGTCAAAGGAGTACTTACTCCTTGGTGACATTAACTGCAATTATTTGGCCAGTACTACCGATATGGTGGCTTTTTTGGATCTCGCTAAAGCATTTGATACCGTATCTCATACAATTTTATTGAGAAAGTTAGAGCTTTTCGGTATTCGGGGAACAGATTGTCGAAGGTAGCATTTCAAAGCCACAAACAGTTAGCTGTGGTGTGCCGCAGGGGTCCATTTTAGGTCCGTTATTGTTTCTTATATATATTAACGACCTCCCTTCTTGTTTATTGTATACCAAACCATATATGTATGCTGATGACACCATGCTGAGTGCTGCTGCAGTATTAACGTCCGAGTTACAATTTAAAATAAACGAAGATTTAGAAAATATCCGAGACTGGTTGATGGCAAATAAACTAAGCTTAAATGTTGCAAAAACTGAATTCATGTTTTTCGGAACTCTTTCCAGATTGTCTAATTTAGGTAGAACTTTTCCAATTACCATTGGTGAAAAAGAAATTAAGAGAGTTGAAAACATAAAATACCTAGGGGTATATTTAGATGAAAATCTTTCATGGAATGAGCACATTGATAAACTCTGCTCCAAAGTTAGTCGTTCCATAAGTGGTCTAAGACAGGCTCGTGATTATGTGTCATTAGATATATTAACAAAAGGTACGCTATGCGTACATGTATCTGCGCCAAATCTTGTAATAAGATCTTAAACGATCTTACAACATCTTATAAGATTTTAGCGACATCTAATAAGATAACAAACGTATTGGGATATATCTTCACTGCAGTTGAGCCGGATACCGCGTGTTTAAAGTATACCCCTGAATCGTCTGTAGGTTTGTGCCATTCACGAAACTTCTACAGTTAGATAGAGCGTTAAATTCTGTACAACATATGTGAATTAGAGAACATGGTATAGAATAACAACGGAGAAAAGGCTATTTGAACTGACATGAGCGCAAATATCAAATTGCATTATTACGCTATTTACTTGATGGCGTACGGGCGAACGGGCGAACGTGGTCATATTTAAAGTAAATCAATCGTCTGTACGTTTGTGCTATTTGGGAAACTTGTACGGTTAGATAGAGCGTTAAATTCTGTACAACAATGAACATATGTGAATTAGAGAACATGGTATAGAATAACAACGGCGAAAAGTCTATTTGAACTGACATGAGCGCAAATATCAAATTGCATTATTACGCTATTTACTTGGCGTACGGTCAAACGCGGTCATATTTAAAGTAAATCAATCGTCTGTAGGTTTGTGCCATTTGATTTGGGAAACTTGCACGGTTAGATAGAGCGTTAAATTCTGTACAACATATGTGAATTAGAAAAATCGTATAGAATTGCAACGGAGAAAAATATATTTGAACTGAGATGAGCGCAAATATCAAATTGAATTATTTACGCTATTTACTTGGCGTACGGTCGAACGCGGTCATATTTAAAGTAAATCAATCGTCTGTAGGTTTGTGCCATTTGGGAAACTTGTACGGTTAGATAGAGCGTTAAATTCTGTACAACATATGTGAATTAGAGAACATGGTATAGAATAACAACGGAGAAAAGGCTATTTGAACGGACATGAGCGCAAATATCAAATTGCATTATTACGCTATTTACTTGGCGTACGGTCAAACGCAATAATTTTAAAGTATCCCTGAATCATACTACTCCAATCATACAGCATTGCAATTGACTGTCTTCGAAAATAATGTTGTTCTTCGTCTCACTCCTTAGTTCATACAACATGGCGAGGAAATATAAACAGTCACACTACACAGCCAAAAATAGCACAGGTTGTTGCAACAATGATGGCTGAACAGCACTGTAACAAGGCGGCTATCATGCGTGAACAGCACTGTTGAACCAACAGTATTGTTCATCATTGTTCCAACAGCATTGTTTAGCAATGACGAAGCAACAGTAGCTGTTCATGGCTGTTGGAACAGGAGAGAACAACACTGTTAGAACAGCATTGTTCACCGTCGTTATAACATGGCTGTTCAGCACTGTTACTACATCGTGCCATAACAACCTGTTCTATCATGCACGAACAACACTGTTGGATTCACATGGTTGTTCAATGTTGTTTCAACAGGCGTGAACAGTGTTGTCACAGAATAGTAATACAACCAGAAGTCCAACTCGCGTCGGAACCTTTGAAGTTTATGTCCTCGCGCATGTCGCCTCGCGCATCTGGATTCCTCACCATCCTACGCCATCCTACGCCATCCTGGCAAGTTCCCCCGGCAGTTTGGTCCTTCAAAAGGTTAAAACTGCCGGGGGAACTTGCCAGGATGGCGTAGGATGGCGTAGAATGGCGTCGGATGGCGTAAAATATCGCGCCTGCGCATTGAAGAAATGCGGACAAGTTTTCACTTGAGTTGGACTTCTGGTTGTATTACTATTCTGTGGTGTTGTTGAACAAAAATAGTATGCACACGCGATTTTCTCGCGGTTATTTTGGCGAATCATTTCGTGAGCGATAAAAGAAAGGGGAAAGTGTCAAAGTAAACGCTTTCAGTAATATCTGGCATGGAAAAGTGAACAGAAGAGAGCCGAATTCTCAATTAAAGCACTCAACACTTCACGTCTTTTCAAAAATATAATAGTTCAATGTTAATTTCAAGTTGTGGCATCTTTCTGCAAGTGTTTTTGTCGCTGAAAATACGTACCAAAACCGTGTGGATTTACAGTGTCTTGAAGATGAAAAAAAGACAGTTTTCTTGACAGGCGAAGACTGACAGAAAGCTATTATGAAAACTATAAAGAAGTGGATGCTGTTTTTTTTTAAATACGAAGAAACACAAAAATTGTAAAGAGGTTAATAAAAGGTAAAATCAAAGATGGACTGCTCCACAAAAAGTTATGGTGTCAGCAGCAAGAAGTATTTTTTTAACTTTTTCTATTCCAAGACAAAGTGGTTTTGTTTTCAACTAAATAAAGGTGAGTGTCAACTATCCAAATAACTAATATGCTTAATATTTTAGTAAGAAATATATTAATAGTAGAAAATAAGTTTCTTCTGACAAATTTTGTCACCCTTCTCATTGACATAATGAGAAGTAACAACTATGATTTTTATTCCTATTTAATATTTTTTACCTGATTATGAGCTGTAATCATCAGAGCATTGTAGCTTCAAGCTCATGCATAGCTGACCATATTAAAAAGTGGCCCCCATAATAATTTCACTTGTTGAGTTTTTGGACCACCTTCCTAATAGACCACATTTTTGTCATTTTTGTCAAAAATGACAGGTGGGTATATTAATTGTTGCAATGCCTTTTCACATGATGTACTATTAAAAATGATTCCTTGGCAAACTATGCCAAACAATAAAATTCAGTCCAGCCATTTTTGTATGAGGTGTGGAAGATTATTTATATTCAATTTGGAAGAAAATCAGCCATTCTATTAAAGGAAGTTAATAGTTGTTCAACTTATTGGGAGGCAGGGTGCATATGTGTGTGGGGTTTTTTCTTCATGTTTTTGCATTGCATTTCACATAATGCAAGAAACAAATATGGATCAGGCCCAAGGTTAGATACATGCATAGAGGGGGTGGGGGTGGTGTGGTGTGCATGGAGAACTTCCAAAAGTATTTTTTTATAACATTGCATGTTAGAAATTCACAAATCACAATACAGTATTAAATACTTAAAACCATTTACACATCACTATTAAAATAGCTAATTGCAAAGCTCTACACAGTACATTACTCTAATTTAAGGTCCTTTTATTTAAAATACAGGGAATACTACATCAGATACCCAAGAAATTTAGGACTAGCTAGCATGCTCCAGGATGCTAATCTGTCCTGTAGCCATTTGGACTCATCTTTCAGTTCAGGTAACAACATTCCTTTAATATCAGTGTACATAATAATTGTAAGAGAACTGAAATTAAACTTCTCTTGCAGCCATTATGAAAAATTTTGATGAGAGGAGCTTGGTTGAGTCAACTCATGTAAGCAGCCCCTAAGATTTCCTTTTAGATGTGCCAAATGACTGCAAGATTACTCCAAAATTTCTGTTAAAAAATACAATAAGCATTTAGCAAAAAATACATAACAAAATATGTAAATACACCAGCACTGCACAACAACATGATGCAGTGCTGCAAGGAAAATATTTTGGTTTTTACAGGAAATGTTTCAGGAAAAAGACAAGAAAAGAATGAAATATTTAGCTTTGTCAACCAACATTCATTGCACTAAGGCAGAAAAATCCCAACTAAGGTTTCAAGAACTAAATGCGTTCTCTGTTTTCTCTTTCTTTACAGTATACAGTACATGGCTTGATTAACAGATATGGCAACAAAATACAATTGATGCTATTGTAAGTATATGTGAGTAAATGCATGAAAAAATAAGACCTTAATTAATTGGCAATTTAATTAAACAGGTTTAATTTATTAGAAACTAAATACCAGGTTTGATATTTGTCTTTTTATATAGCTTAATGGCACTTGGGCTAATATGTAAGTATTTTGCTTTATAGCACTGGCTTCACATGGGGATAATTCATAGCTGATAGCAATTTACAACTATAAAAAACTGATATTTGTTTTTCTTCATTACTGCATGAGTTCACTTTGTAAATTTCAGTTTTGCCAGACAAGAAAAAATATATTAATTAGAAGACGAATTTGCTTACATTCAACATATGTGGCTGAAAAATAATAGAAATTGGAGAATTTGTTTACGAATCACGAGTTCCAGGCACTAATCAACTGTTTCTTTTTCTCTTTTAATAGAAATAACATAGTTTGGAAGAGAATTTCAAAACTGCGACCTGGAGATCAACTCATAGACAGAGTAGTTTGGCAATGAGAAACTTGGGTTTTGAATAAAGACTGTTGCAACTTGCAAGCAAATATATTGCACCCTAACATTGTTTACGTTTTGTTTTTGTTTTTATACATATAAAAGAACATATATCTTTTTTCATTGTTCTAAAACACATGATATGTACGTTTAAACAGAATAAAGTTTTTACATACCTGTTGTTTCAGTCGCAGAGTTTTATTTGTCTCCATCTCGAACCCGTTTCTTCTGTATTGTGTCGAGTTTTTCGATAGCTTGCGATTTGCTAGTCTCCTTCGCAGCCGTTTTTCTGCCTGTGCTATTCTTCGGTCCTAGGAAAAATAGGATCGAAGAATAGGATCGCCATAAGAACGGCTGCGAAGGAGACTAGCTCTTTGCTCGTTGTCGAAGGCTCGAAGCAACCGGTGTAAATTTTCGTACCGGAGTTTTTTACGTCCAGGAAAACATCCCTGATACAGCCTGTTGCAACAACATTGTTCACGTCTGTTGGCACAGTAAAAACAGGATTGTTATCAGGCATGATAAACAATGTTCGAACAGCATTGTTCACGCCTGTTGATTCATCATCCGTGAACATTGTTGTTCGAACAGGCATGAACAGCACTGTTGACAATACTGTTCACAGGGTGCAGCACAGCATTGTTCACGGCTGTTCCGAACAACACTGTTCACCCCTGTTGACAACTTGCAACAGGCTGTGCGTTTTTACGCGTGTACTGCACACATTACAGGTCAGCGGTTACACCAAAAAGTTAACACACAAACACACAAACACACAACACGATAGCAATATATCTGCGCCTTGCGCAGATACAAAAATGATGTATAATGCTTTAATACAGCCTGTCTTCGACCACTGCGATGCTGTGTGGGGCAATTTAAACAAAGGGCTTGCCAGCAAAATCCAGAAATTACAAAACCGTGCTGCCCGAATAATTACTTTTCAAGGCTATGACGTGAGATCAGCAGATCTCCTAGAACACCTAAATTGGAATAATTTAGCTTTGAGAAGAGATAAGCGGCTCAGCATTTTAATGTACGATGTAATTAATTGCAATGCTCCAAAATATCTCAGTGATCTTTTCTCATTGAATTCTGAAAATAACCCATACAAATCTCGTCTTAGAGAGAATGCCGTTAATGTGTCATTGAGTTACATTCCAAAAACGGAATATTACAAAGCGTCGTTTTCATACAGGGGAGGAAAAAATTGGAATTCTCTCCCGCTGGATATAAAAACCGCAAAATCTAGAACAATATTTAAAAACAAGTTGTCAGTGGGATATAAAGCTTCCGTTTCAACCTCATAAGGTCAAAATGTTTTATCATTCTTGTATTATTGTATATAGTTGCATCATTATATTTTAAATTTTTATGTAATTAGTTAGTTATTCAATTACTTCATGTACGGCTTTCATGTAAAGAAGTTTTTAACTTATGAAACCACCGTATCTAAATAAAAGTGAATCTATCAATCAATCAATCTGTCTGTCTGTCTGTCTGTCTGTCTGTCTGTCTGTCTGTCTGTCTGTCTGTCTGTCTGTCTGTCTGTCTGTCTGTCTGTCTGTCTGTCTGTCTGTCTGTCTGTCTGTCTGTCTGTCTGTCTGTCTCTGAAGTCTCTGAAGCTGGTTTTCCACTAGGTGGAATTTTGCGCGCGGAGGGGAATTTTTCTTTGTCTTTTCTAATTAGTTCCACCCGAGAAATCACAAGACAAAGAAAATTTCCGCTCCCCGCGCAAAATTCCGCCTCGTGGAAAACAAGCTTAATTGAGTGCCTTCTTGTTATGTATGTACTAGGATTTCCGTGCAATGTGTTATAAACCTCATGCATTTCAACTCTCTTTGGCCGTACGATATTCTTCACTAGTGAAAATATATCGTATTCATTCTGATTGGTTATACGATTGTTTCAACAGTACAGTGGTAAAAAATGTAGTATATAAACGTTCTTATTGGCTAGCGTTAAAGTTAAATTTTGCACTCGTAGTAGCACCTAAATATTATTTTCCGCCCGAGTTCGCTTTCTTACAATACTTATTTCAACAACATAAGATGAAGAGTTAAGCCTCTCGATATTGAAGAAACTACTTTCCAACTTGACCTTGTAGCTTCAGGCGGTAGTAAATCGAAGGTCGCGGGTTTGAATTCCAGCCGCGGTCGAGTGAAGGCTGTAAAGTCGCTGGTTTTGCACTGGCGAATTTGTCGCGCGAGGCGACATTTCTATTGTCAGAATTGAATAGACTGGAATCAATTTCTAATTAGTTCATTAGTTGCACTCCAAAGCTCATAGGACAAAGCCCAACAAAATTCGCCATTGGAATTAATCTCCACTACCCGCGGTGTGATTAGCACCTAATGTATTTATCAGAATGTTGCTTCCTATGCAATCATTCATTACATTGACTTACCTCAGTAATAAGCGACGTCCTAGGTCCTTCGTAAGTGGCGTATTCCCAATCACTTCTGTTCAACTTACATCTAAAATTGTAATCTTTATCACCTACTAGAAAGGTCCCATTGAGGACACACTTTGTACTGTTTGTTGCACACTGCCATGGGGGTTCAGCTCCCATAAAAAACATGTTGAGCAAATGAAATGATGGCGGGAAGATAATGACGCAGAACATCGCTAGTCGAGAGATTTGAAATCGACCTAGTTCACCGATGTCTTCCAGAATATCGTCGACAGATTTACCCATTTCTACAAAAGAGTCGTGGATTGGATGTAGTGATTTACTAAAAGTTGTTTATTCTCCACTGACAGTGTACACCGAATATAACTGATTTATACCCTACTGTGATGAAGCGCGGAAGCGCGTTACTCCGGTTACACCATACCATGACATCATCATATAAGAGTTGAAAGACAATTTACGTCGCACGAATTTAATTCAGATTAACCTTGTCGGATTAGTTAAAGCCATTGCGACTTCCTTCTAGCGACTTTATTTATTGAAGATAACATATGGCAGTACCAGTTAGCTCCCAACAAGGACGCCTGGGCTAATTTTGAACCTCCTTGTAAACAGGCCCCACTGATAACCTAATATGACCCTCACCCCTTGATGGAACTAGTTGTATAATAAACCGATACTAATTTTCTCTATACTCTCAAATCCCTCAGGTTCAGAGATAATCACGGGCCATAAATGCCTTGAGGTCAATTGTCTTATTAGGTATAGAAATTTAACCCAAGGTATGTCAATCTTTTACAAAATCTGGTTTATAAATGAGGGTAAATTGGGTAATATTATGATGACTTTGAAATAGAGTCGAAATAGTATACCATTGGCATCTTTTTGTCTTGTCTTATATTTTGGGGTTTTCAAGACGTTTATTTTCGGTATATGTTTTATACTAATATACTATAAAAGGATTAGCAATAATTTAGTCCAATAAACGGCAGTACTTTCGGAGGTTGCCACCGGCCAACATGGCGACTTTGACGTCACCTGCAAGACGTACTTGGCAAGTATACACGTAGCTATATACGTATAACCAGGCATGCATGTGGTCAAGTAGTCACGTAGCCACGTAGCCACGTAGCCAACTACCACACGTATAAACCCTTCCTACGCAGCACTGCCACTCTACTTTTCTATCACACATAAAAATGTGCTCACATGCCGCCTGCAAGCGAACTGGGACAAGGCTGTTCAACAGACTGTCGGTGTGATGTGTTCGCTTGGTTGTCCCAATTTGTTAACATGTCTGTTACAGCTGGTTGTTGACAACTTGTAACAAGGTTGATGACTCCAACAGACTGGTGACAAATTGTTCCAACAATCTATTGATACTGCTTTGCACTCAACAAGTATGCTAACAAGGTTGTACCTTGGTACCCTGGCCCAATCGAAGAATATGCATGGGCTAGGGATACGTAACCACTAAAGATTTCTGCTTTCCTATATTGGTTGAAACTTTCGCGCATTTCGAGGCATGCGCAGACGTACAAGTGGATTTAGCCCTGAATGACGCAAGATTGTAATTAGTGGTTACCTGGCCCATATTTCTTTTGAAATTGGGCCAGGGTAATGGACAGCATTGTTACAACCTGTTAACAGCCTTGCTACCAGCCTGTTGGCTGTTGCGACAATATCCTGTTGACCAGCTGAGATCTTTACGTGTGTAGTATAGTTATATGGTTAAGTAGTCACGCAGCGATCAGTGTAACCAAATAAACACACGTATGCAACTGTATATCGATATCTGCGCCAAAATTTTGAGATTTTCTGACCGGTTGCATAAAACCTGCACTTAAGTGTCCCTTAACTGTGCGACACCGATAAATGTGCACTTTTGAATCCAAAACAGTCTTGAACACTTAATTAAATGCACGTTCATGCAACCGGGCCCTTGGCTGTTAGCTTAGCAAAGCTAGCTTGCATGTGACGTTTGAAATCATGAGAGGTTTCGATTGGTTAAATATTTTATAAACTGCTCCGTGTTCACCTATCGATATATTGTGGGTGCCATAATTATATAATGGCATCTTCCACATGCAATGTTTAACCCTTTCGTGCCCATTGTTGTTGTTGAACAACTTTATCTTTTTACTCTGTCTAACGCCAGACGATTTTACTCGTCAAGGGGAGAAGTTTCCGAAAGCCATAGGCCTGTCTCAACTGTGAAACTCATCATGCGCGTAGGAGGCTTGATAAACTTAGGGGGGCCGACTCCAACGAGGCGCCACTATGGTTGGCGGCGATCGGTAAAATTTTGAAAATTTGGAGTCTCTAGATCGTCGGAAATGGCATTTTCAGAGTCTTCTCTACCTCTTTCGTTAGGCCCTTTCATTAATTCTTTCATTATGATTTGTGAGTCTATGCTATCCGTGAGTCAGGATGGCCGATTATTATTATTAATTGGCCGAAATTTAATAATAAATCAATTATTGGGGGGGGGGGGGGGGGGACCGAAAGCTATTCCGCCCCCCTTATAAGATATAGGGGGGGGGGCTCCCCCAACAAACTTTTAAGTTTGTCTCATTTGAAATTAACTTTCAAAATAACGAAGAATATCAATTTACAGTTGAACCTTTGACATCATACGTGTATATTGAGTTATTGACACTGTGAAAAGTTTATATTATTTCGCCAAAAACGTGTACAATTTTCTATTAATAATTATTTCGAACCGCGTGTTATTTTGTATACGTGTTGTCGAAATGTGGAACTGAGCAAAACAAAAAATAGTTGTTTTACATATTTTATTTGTAGATAAAATATGTTGAGTCGATACAACTATTTCTTCTTGAGTTACAGCATTTTGAATTATATTATTGCTGACATCAGCATAATTTTCAAATGTCGTTAAAAGTCACTTTGTACACGCAATTCAACGTACAAAGCTTAGTTAAGCTTTAGAAGTGACGTCTAATTGCATCTGATGTATACAATCTAAAAATTCTGGTTGAAACTACACTTTTTAATTTACGAGCATTTGTTTTTTTGGCTGCCATATTTGTGTACCTAATTGGCGTCTGCGAAGTACACAAATATGGCGGCCAAAAAACAAAGGAACCCGCAGGTGAGTTAATTGAACTAGGTGGGGGTGGAACTAGGAACTAAGTGTGGGGTGGGGTGGGTCTCTTGCTGCAGGTCGCAGTTTGCACACCCTCTCTGGCTGGGCGTGTGTCTGCAAACATTTCATTCTTCCCGCCCGCCTGTTTATTTGCCCGCCTTTTCGCTCGCCCGCGTAATTAAACGTACTATACGAGGGCCTACGAGAAACACGAAAGGTTTTCTTGAATCGGGCTTCTGAATAAGTTAAAGGCCGACAATGAGGACTAGACCGGGTTTTCAAGTACGAGGAATTCGTTCCAGTCCGAGGCGAAGCCGAGGACTGGAACGAATTCCGAGTACTTGAACACCCGGTCTAGTCCGAATTGGAGGCCTTTACATGACTTCTCAAAATCACTTAGTGTATTCCCAAAATGAATTAGTGCATTAGTAATTAGTGTATGGATGAATAACCGATTGCGTGAAGTAATATTTCAAGTCCTCTGCCCAGTACTTCCCTGGTATTTCAAGTCCCTTCACGTGGTGCAATTCAGCGCTTCTGATTGATTGATTATCTCATGAATTATTAATGAGTTTGAGAAATTATATTCGACCACATTAAATTCGACGTATGAATCTTGAATACAATAATGTGGGTCGACGTTTGAACTGGCATTTGAATTGCAAAATATATTAATTTTATATTGTATTATTTCAAAGACTCTGCAATGCTTTGTTATGTACATGCATTTGTTATTTTGTTTTCTGAATTTTCTATTTCTGTTAATGTTAATAACTTTAAATTTTGGCATTTTAAGGTTCTAATATTCCCCTCTACCATTCCTCGCTATAATATTCTCCTCTAATCTTAGGAGAAAGCATATAAAACTATCAAATAATTCTACAACGTACAAGCCACAATTCTACAAATTATAAAATATTAAACAAATTCTATGAAATATAAACTATATACACTTCAATTTCTACAATTTGCAATACTACATTTGGCATTTCTACAAATTCCAAAACTACATTTCTATATAAATACAAAACTACAAATCAGTTACAATATTCTACAAATTACAAAACTAAAAACGATTACAAAGCTACATTTCTTCAATTTTCTAAATTTTCATTTAAAAGTGTAATTAACCCATCCCTACGTTAGCCATGCAACCAAAACAGTCTTTTTATTGTTTCACTCTGTCTAACGCCAGATGATTTTACTTTTCAAAGGGAGAACCTTCAGACATCCTAGGCAGCATTTGGGTTAACAATTAAGTAATTATTAATATCCATTCCTGCCCGAGTTGGTCAAAAATTCTATTGTCTTACTCTGTCTAAGGCAACTGAGATAGTTTTACTCATCAACGGGAGAATCCTCACACATCCAGGCAGGGTTTAAAAATGAAGTCTGTGATAAACAGCTTTTGAGTGGTACTCTGATAACGATAGAAGGTACATGTATATAACAAATTTATCTTTTATCTTTATTCTTTTGGTGTAGCGATACCCAGAACGAGATGCAGGAGATGTAGACAATGATGAGGAGCTAGAGACAGCACTACCAAACTTGATGCATCTCCATTTCTTCTTTGAACAAGCTGCGGTTGGTTTATCACAAGACTGATGCTCTCAATCAAATCCCTCGTCGATTCTAAGCCACTTCAAACTGTACGCTTTTGCGGTAAGTATACACCTGCTTGACCTAGCTAGATTATTGAAGAAGTGATATGATAAGTTACGTACACATGTATGTAGTGCATATGGTATGTTTGCGAGCTTGGCGTAATGTGACAGACGTTCGGTAGACGTTCGTCAAGCTCAAGTACTCAGAAAAGATTTCTGAGCCCTTCTCTCCATGCAAGTCTTTCTCAAATTAAGGTCAGGCAAGACTGATCATACTGCGATTTTCAGTTTAGCTTAGAAAAAAGTGTGAATATACATTGGAACGCATGCATTACCAAGGGCAATTTGAGATGTTGTCAAGGGCAAATTTAAAAGTTTGGGCAACGCCTTAAATTTCTATTGATCAAAATCTCAAACATTCAGATTTCCCCTGGGAACGTGTCAAATGTGGCACGATCGAACTTTTAAATAAAACGTCCAGTCTCTAAGCTCAACTGAAAATCGCAGTATCTTCCTGACAAACATCTAAAGTTTATTATTTGTTTATTTTGCTATAGATATATCTACAACCATGTATTGAAGTCATTTTCAGCTCTTTTTTTTAATTCTGTTGAAAATATACAAAAGCTAAGACAATAAACGAAATTGAACTCAAAAGAAAAATTGAAAAGAAATCGACGTCATAGGGTGAAAATTACGTATTCTGTACTTATTAAAAGGGTCTATATACTCTCAATGTTCACTGTCAGGCTATCGAGGACTGTCAGCTGACCAAGGGTTAACGAGTTTAATATTTATGGGCTATATAGGGGACCTGTCATAAAGTACACGGGGGGTGGGTTGAGAAATCAAAAAGATTAAAACACCAATTTAATTGGCCCACGCCTTATTTCATGCACGATTAGACATGGCCCACCCTTGAATACTTGCACAAAAATTAATGACCCCCTTCCTTCCTTCCTTCCTTTATCAAACATGCACACACCATACCACGGAGTCTACAATCAAGTCTACAATCGGAGTCTACAATCAGTTTTTCAAAAGGTCATTAATATTGAATAATATTCATTTATAATTTATAATTCACAAGGAAAACACAAAGGACATTAACTGGACTAAAAGGACATCAGTGGCATGTTGGTAAATTTATATGTCATAAAGATATGTTCACAATTTCCCCCTGATTTTTATAGCATAATAAACACGTTTACTGTTAATAAAAAAACTATGTGAATAAACTAATGAACTATATGAAGATTGAAGAAGGTCCTTGATGCAAAGGTGATACCGGGAGAAGTGGTACTAGCACACCAGCACAGCTTTCTGCTCATGGCATAGAAGTGAAGCATCAAGACATGGGAAATGGAGAAGAAGAGTGCTGAGTATAGCTAAGAGGTAACACAAAGAACTGAGAGATACAAGCAGACGGATATGGTAGATGAGAAGTAGTGGGAAGAGCTGAAGAGCATCCTGCTAGAGGAAACAGAGAAAAGGGCCCAGGGCCCGAGAAGAAAGAGCCTTGGTGGTGCCAATGGGAGAAGACACCCATGCTGCCATCACTGAAAAAGAAGAAAGTGCTTCTAAAAGAACTGGCACTAACAGGCAACAAACAAGAGTCCCGTGAAGCCTGCAAAGAAGCAATTAAAGAAGAAAGCAAAACGGGCAATGGTGATAGCCACATATGAAGCTACCAAAGAATTGTAGCTACGAAGAAATGGAAACACCTTAGGGAAAAAGATCTACAAGAATAAGATAGCAAAACAAAGTCAGATGATATGAACATGGAAAAGTCCTGATAGACAAGGAAGAAGTAAATTAAACAACATTGATTTCGGTATATATGAGGAGAAGCTGCTGAACATGGAGATCGACCATTTGGAAGAAACGCCACATGTATGCATTTTAGAAAATTGTAGAAAACACTGGTAGAAAGCGTGTCGCTTTTGGAGGGCCCCGCAGATTTTTGGGGGCCTTTTGGTTTTAATTTAAGTCTTATACTACCGCTTTATCCCCGAGCCCGGTGAGGGTGCTAATCTCGACACGCGTGGAACCCACTTACACGCGAGTTTGAAAAGCCATGAAAATGTTTATATATATATATATATATATATATATATGACTTGAAGATTTGTAATCCAGGCATAATGTGTTCGTTAAGAGTTCTCCGGATTCAATGTACTTGGAAAAAAAAAGAAGTACATTGAATCCGGAGAACTCTTAACGAAATATATATATATATATATATATATATATATATATATATATATATATATATATATATATATATATATATATATATATATATATATATATATATATATATATATATATATATATATATATGTACTTCGGTCACTGAGGTTAAGCACTGGCAACGATGAAGCAAATCAAAGTCGAAAAAGACTTGGGAAAGCAGTTTTTGCGAATTGCGAATGGATATATTAAAGTTAAAATATATCGCTTTTAAAAGAACATATACGTAATCAACTTTTACGTATATAAAGAAGAAGAATGTATTGAATTAAAGGAAACCGTCAACTCGAAATGGGGAAAAACAATACTGAATGAAAAACCGACAAAGAAAAAGACCGAAAAGTTAAGTAAAAACATAGGGCTCAATAGTCACAAAGATTTAGTAGCAACTCTGTGTAGGTTTCTGTGTTTATATCCTGCCACTGTTTATAATTCCTGTTAGCTTCTGTTTTTGTTGAATGTTTTTGCTTGCCTGTTGCAGCTGCTGACTGTCGTATTTTCTTTTATAAAATAACTTTCATATGGTATAACCACTCATGGTGTTTGTTTATAGTTTCTTCATAATTTGAAATAAAAGATAAGAAAAGAAGTAATTTTTGGTCTGTATAATTGCGTTGTTTTCCCTTAGTTTTTCAGTACTTTTTTAAAAGATTAAAATAAACAGTTTTCAATTTGAATATTCTACATCATTTAAAACTATATTTGAGTCGGAGAGCAGTGGTTATTCCCAGGCCCTAATATATACTAAAGAGCGCGAACATTACAACTTATAAGAAGAGCAAAAATATTTCAGAATCATTTCAAAACCTTGCCATAAGAAACTTGTAAATCTATTTAATTTTCAATCTAAAGTTTAAGATCATTGTTTGTAAATATCTTAGAGATAGAACCAGGGTTCCAGAAATGTAGGGTGAGTACCATAGATGAACACAAACATTTTTACCAGCTGTCAGCTGGTTGCCATTCGCATCCTTTTTGTTAATTTTCTCCTATTTTTCTAGTCTCTTTCTGACCTGGGGGGGGGGGGGGGGAGGGGTGTCCCTGGCACCCTGCTAAAGCTTGATCCACTCCTGTCCGTGATGCAACGAGGGCCTGCAGATGATGCAGAGTGCAGACACAGAATAGATACTCAACCAGAAGTCCAACTCCCGTGAAAACTTGTCTGATTTTTTTATGCGCATGCGCGAGATTTGTCAGTCTGTGACATCACTCAGCAAGCGTACCATTTGCTGAATTTGCAAAATTTGCTGGGAAAATGGCTAATAACTTCCAAACTACGCATTGGATAAAGATATCGTGTGCGTATGTTGTTAACAATTTAATAAACTTTCATTTGGTATATAATTCATGTTTTTCCATTATCAGTATTTTTTTTAAATGTTCAAAATGTTTGTACCATTGCTCGCAACTAGGGGGGTTGGGGTTGGGGGGGGGGGGGTGTTGCAACCCCTGCCCTTTTTAACCCCTGACCGTTTTGTGAGACCTCTAATACTAGGTTAGACATTAGCTAGATAAACTCAGATAATTAATTGTCTGTTGTAGTACACAATACTAATTCTCCGCAAATCTGGCGAGACTCAGAGGCTTCAGTTCTAGCAGTGCGCCCGGGCGTCAGCTAAGGCTGAATATAATTATGATAAATTTTAAATACTGTAATGCAAGACCAAAATAAAAATTTCTGCAACAAAAAATACGAGAAAAGCGTCCTCAAAATGCAGGAAATGCCGTTTCAGAAACCCAAAATTCAACAATTTTCCGGGGGGATGCTCCTGGAGCCCCCTAGAATCTCTGCTTCTCACACCACTGGCTTCTAGTCCAAATTGTTTAGAATGATGAACGACTTTGCCCTTTTTTTGCGTTCAATTAACCCCTGCCCTCGAAATCTTTCTAGTTGCGCCCCTGTTTTGGATATTATTGTTCATAAAATACTTAACACAGAATATTAAGCTTTATATCAAACAGAAGATACTGTAAAATGATATCTGTGGTAGAAATTTCAAGTTTCTAACTTAACGGAAAGTATTTAAAAATAGAGGAAAACTTTTTTCATTTTGTCTGGCCTGGGTGAATTGGTGAAGTTTGTTTTTCCTTTTGCAGTTGCGGTGTTTGCTATTTTGATATAATTTTGCAAATACTGTATGTACGAACTTCGGATATGTTTTAAACAAAAGCTAATTAAAATATGAAGCTTTGCGTTTTGATGTAAAATAAATTTATACGGTTCTTTAAAAGTCATGCAGTAACAGACAAAAATATAGGACGTTTTCCTATTTTTTAAAATGAAAGTTCTACCACAGATATAATTTTATAGTATCTTCGTTCTGTTTGATATAAAGCTCAGTCTTCTGTGTTGAGTATTTTATGAACAATTTGAATATTCAAAATTCTATAACATTTGGGAGAAGTTCAGTTTGCATTGACGAGCAATGGTACGAACATTTTATTTGAACATTTAAAAAAAATACAGATAACGGAAAACGTGAACTACAAACATGTAAATTAGCTGTCAGTTTGATTTGCATAATCAGCTGTAGTTTTCATTTGCTTTTTTTAAGTGTTCTTTTCTTGAAAGTGTTACAAAAAAGTACAAGCAAATCAAATATATAACTTTTTTCTACTGCTGAGTGCTCAAACGTGCTGCCAAAAATGGCTCTCAAAATGCTGGAAATGCCATTTCAGAGACCCAAGAACTCAAAAATTTCCGGGGGGCCTGCCCCCGGAACCCCCCTAGAAGGCTCGGACTTCGCCCTCGGCCACCCCCCTTTCAACAATCCTAGATCCGCCCCTGGCCATTTTCTTCTATAAGCAAATATGGTGGGAAATTAAGAATTGAGAACCCAGATTCAGGGGGGTAAGGCCTGAATGCCTGAAACCAAGAAGTAGCCTGCTAGAAAAATGGCGGCAATTGATTTATCATTTTATTAACTGATGCAGAAACTTGAACTATACAATCAAATGAAAGTTTATGAAGTTTCTAACAACATACATACATGCTGTATTTCAACAATGCGTCGTTTGTTTTAAATTACTCTTATACTTACTAAACACAGAGCGACTGCATAAGTACTGGCTGAGGTACTCAGCCAATCCTGCCCAAACGCATCTGATTGGTCCACACAGCTAAAATTACTTCCGGCCTTACAGAGGAACTTTGGCCAGAGTCTATAAAGACTGAAGAGTGGAGCTTTTGTGAGACTTGTTTACTGTTTTTAAATTAAACTTGCCACTTCCCAAACGTCGAATTTGTCTTTTTCAAGTGTAACACATCATTTTGAGTAGAAAGAAGGAAAAATTACGCTTCCAATACGTCGAAACAAAACTAAGGTGAGGAAAAACCGTAGGAAAAAGATCAAGCGTCTCACCATTTTTCTTGTTGAATGCAGATGATGTCTGTATTCTTTGCTTATTCATTCATATCTTCCGTGCTTGTAATTATAAGACCCTTTTATATACACCAAGAATGTTGATAATGAATATCTCAATGTAGATGTCTGAACATCATCTCACTTTTCAACGACGACAACTTTGTTTTTGCACGACCAACAGTACATGTTGTCTGGAAAGCCAGGCAAATATGACTACTAAAAAGTTCTCAATTTGTGATATATTGACTTGCAAAGTTAATATAATAAACTATTTATTGTCTTCGTTTAAATGGTCTGTTTTAATCATAGGCAGCCCAAATATATAGGTCGTTTAGATTAAAAGTTGGAAAAGAAATTGTGTTTCGCTTGTTATTGCCGGCGACGGATGAAAACTCACCCCGCTCCCCTCCTTTCCAGCCTCGCGCGACACGCAACCGAAGCTGACGACAACTCAAGTAATAATAAATGATAAGGTTGGCAAGTAAATTCACTGTTTGAAGCAAACACTTGAAGAAACATACGTACTATTCAAAAACCATAAAGAAAACCACCGAGAAAACAACATTAACGTAAACATGGATAGATTTACTAACTTGTCAGTGAATTTTGTTGTCAAAAACCGTTCGGAAAGGTCATAAATTATTGAATGTTTACAGTACTTCGCCGAAATATTTCGCCGTGACTATGCAGGATGCTTTCATCCTGCTACTGGTCATTTTATTCAAATTGAAAAAAAGCATCTCATTGGCTGTTAAAATGTACGTCAATCGGAGGAAAACATACAACAGGGGGGTTGTTACACAAGCGGCAAAGAGGTTTTTTCAGCTACAGAGAAAAAAAAAATGCGTATCGTGATAAAATTATAATTTAAAACCCGTTTAAATTAGCAAGTGACAACTTTTATGACAAGTTTAATATTGGCGTATCACTGGAACTGGTAAGATGTGAAAAGAAAAGAAAAGACAACAGAATTCAACACTCCAGTAAGTAAAAAATATTGAATTAGTTTATGTTTTTCCCAACAAATACGACGTACGATACCTTATGTATAAAATGTAAACTTTTATTCAAAGAAAGCACTACAAAAATATATTAAAACCCAGTTTCTTTTCAAGTTTCCTTTGGAAATGAAACGTCGTCAACAACGTCAAAGTTCTCCTCTTTATAATGTTCGTTGCTTCACTTTGTGGTAAGTTTGTTATAAAGTTTAACTTAATTCCTCCATTTATACTAATAGCCTTGTTTTTAAAAAGTTGTTCCCGCGGGTCGCCGGCGCTCAGTTCTCGACTTTTATCATAATTCAACATGAATTCAGTCGCACTGGTGTTGCCAGATATATAGGCAAATAAATAGGCATACATGTTGTTGCTAAACAACAACAACGGAGTAAAAGTTATGTTGCCGTGAATATTTTCTGTTACCAGGTCGTATTAAAAGCAGAAGATTTTTGCCTTTTAATATTAAAACGTTGAAAACACTCTTTAATTTTAACATTTTCTAAAACAAGTAATATAAACGACCAGAAATATGCTTTATCGACAAGCCCGGTTATGCAATAAGCCACTTATCTTACCTTGTAGCTACTAAAAAGCGGAATTTTGTATCTTGCATGGTCTCCGATCGAGGTGTCAGAAACTTGAAAACCGGAAAGTATATATAGGATCAAACGACGCCTGTAACTTATATTAATATCAACTGAAGTTTTGAATCTTGTGCAGTTGTGGAGTAAACGGTTAAATGAAAACCAACGCTCTTGCTAGCTTGTCCTGAAAAAAAAAACCCCAACACGTCTAAGATGACAAAACCGTCAATCATTTATTAGACATCAAGGCAATACCTGAAAAACATCGACGATGGTAAAAAAAACAAACCATGCAACAGTCGATTCGAAATTCGAAATTGTTTCTGCAATTCACATGCACTGCAAATATTTATCGTATTTACATACCTTGTGTTGCTGTACGGCAACATGATCTTTATAAATCAGTTTATCAAATTCGATTCGTTGTAAAACCAAGACACATTAAAAAAACATATCCAACGAACTCGGCAAATTCGATCTAGAAGTATAGTCTTCAACGCCAGTCAACTGAAAACCAAAAACCTGTCAGACGGGTTAGCGACCAAGCCTGGTTTGTTCCCAAAACCGCGTGCGCTAGTTAACATCGTCCAGATGATGACCCATCAAGTACTGAAAAATGTCCAGTAAGCAATACAATGGTCTTTAGATTTCAGAATACAGTGCTATTTAATTTAAAAAGTATAAATAAATATAATACAAACACCAAGCTCTAATTAACGAACATTAATTGTAACGAACATTAATTGTGTCGATGAAAGAACACCCAATTGAGCGGGTAGTCTAAATGCAGTTATATTTGTTTTAGGATCATTTGCAATTATGAATATAGTGAAAGTGATTTTTTGACCACAAAGTCAATATTGGACGACGTTGTCAGCAGCAACCAAATTATCAATGAAATTTCCCTGGGACAAGTTATCAGCGATATTTGGGGTGAAACAGTAAAAAAAATGTTGACAGTCTCAGGAAGGGGATCCGGTTACCGCAATCTAAGAAAACGTGTAGTGAACGTGGGAGATAAGAAAATAATTGAAACGCTCGATCAAGAAACTGTAGACAGCATAAAGTTGATATGTGCCAGTTACAGTGGATGGATCGTGGATTGTCCACCCCTAGAAGAACAGGCAGTCACGTTATTAAAGGTTCCAACATCAGAGAAAAGAACTGTGGAAGGTCGTCGTCTGGTATGCGAGGTTGTCGTCACGCTAGATCCACGCATGGGGACGCAGTTCTGCTGAAAGATATTGCAGAAGAGTTAGGAGTCTCTGTGTCATTCTATGTAATTGATACCGTCATTCGCCTGGTGGAGGCAACATCATTTTGCCTAGGACGACTGATAATTCCTGAAGAAACTGATAGTAATGTCAAGTTGTTAGAGGTGCCTGTAGCTG
Source organism: Corallium rubrum (assembly GCA_964035015.1). NCBI lineage: Eukaryota > Metazoa > Cnidaria > Anthozoa > Scleralcyonacea > Coralliidae > Corallium > Corallium rubrum. Next base: position 12,817,190 of record OZ035997.1, read on the forward strand.
GTTCCAGGGTGTTAAGTACCACGACAAGCGACTCTCGAAAGGAAAAGAGGTTAATTTCTACATCCTGCTTACTAATTACCTCAGGTAGAACCGCATGCAGAAATTGTGTATACGTTTCAAAGTTATGGGCAAACCGAGAGAGGAAAAGGAGGGCAAAAGAGCAAGACACACCACACAGAAAATGCAACTTACGGTATATGGCTAGAGATGGATTAGAAGGAAAAATCAACACCCAGCGGAAAGAGTCGAAAAGCGATGGAGCAAGAGAAAAAAGGTTGAGAGGAGAGGAGATGATAGAATTTATGGAAAACGATAGTTCAGACCTGATGAAAATATTTGATCAAATCGAGAGCAAGGACGTACCTCCGGACATGAAGTTACTTTGGGACATGCAAATAAAGCAGTTATCCGTGAAGTCACCCAAAGGCTATCGCTGGCACCCAAGGTTGTTTTTTATGTCGATTTGACTTGTACATGTAATGTATTGTTTGTGACGTGACCAAATTCTTAAACACGCTATTTACATTTTTTTTCAGAATTGTAAGATTTGCTCTTGATTTGTATTGCAAGAACCCCAAGGCACTAGATTCAATGAGAGAATTCATCGTTCTTCCAAGCAATCGTCTCATAAGGTAAGCTTTAAACTGATAACATTATGGAATTTTGAAACGCTTTGTATATAACAAGCACATTTATATAGAAAATAGGGCGTGCCATAGCGATGCAGAGAACTATAAAGTAGTAAAGACTATTAGAGTAAGAACATGCAACTTTATTTTTAAATAATTCTGGCTGCGTCTTTTTAGAATATTTAATTTAGTCGTAGTTAATGATTGGTTAATGGGATATTTTGCTTGAGGAAGCGATATATTTTCTATTATATATTTATTATATTTTCTGTTCTTTCTATATTACATATATTCAGGTATTACAAAAACGCAGTCAGTCAGGAACCGGGGTGGAATCAAGAAACTATCAGTTGGTGTCAGCGGGAAGCCGAAAGGCAGAAACTCAAACCTGGGGATTACTGGGGTGGTTTGATTCTCGACGAAATGAAGATTCAGGTAACAGCATGCCCCAGGCCATGCGTAAATATCCGCTCACGGTTATAATCAAGAATGTCATGTATAGTATACTTAGCTTGCATTAGTTGTAATATTAATTAATAAATCAGCTTTGTTTCTCTACAACAGGAAGATTTACAAATGACAGTTAAAGGCGGACGACACCAACTCGTAGGAATGGTTGCACTTGGTGAATTTTACAAAGACATGAAGCAAATTGAAACAGGTAATGGAACAGTCAAATGCATGCATTTTTTATACGTCGCACATTAGTGCATGAGTATGCTGTTGTACAAACTTTTGTATAATTATTAAAAATCGCATTAATTTATAAATTCAGTAATATTTATTTGATCAAGTTGCTATTTTTTATAGGAACATCAAGAACGCAAATAGCAACCCATCTGCTTCAGTTCATTTTTCTTAGTGACTGTGGATTTAGGTTTCCCCTGGCACATTTTCCAACAGCACAATGTCTGTTAAAGTATACGTTTAACAGTGTAGAAAACGCGTGACGCTTGAATGGACTACATGATGTATAAACTTTAATAGAAACAACTGAGAGTTCAATCTATATGTCTAGTACATAAGATAACTACAACAACAGGAAGTAAGCCCCTCAGAGAGCGTCTGGATAAATAACTATCTGTCAAGATGATTGATGATGTTCTCTTATTTTCGCGCGTTAACCTGAATTAATATTAACACTCCCTCTCGAAAATAGAGAACTATATATGTAAGTCTTTAATCTAATAAAGTATTATCGTGTCCGTCAACTATTCAGATAACATTAGTTACGCCCATAAGGTCTCTGAAACGTTGAAATAAAGTCTTTCCTAATGCTTTAGTTAATAGGTCTGCTGCCATCTGGTCTTCTCTATCGGATCTCCCTCATTTGGCAATAACTTTGTGCTTTGATCAAGAGGGTTGAGACTGGTTTGCAATTCTCCATTCCAAACTTCTTTAGTAAGCTTGTGAGATACTTGGTTTGATGCAGCAGCATGAGCTTCTTGTTTCGTTTGCGTTCGATCTGGATTGCAAGACAGTAGTGGACTTCTCCAAGATCTTTCATTTCAAATCGGCTCTTCAAAGCTTCTTTCTCTCTGCGCAACATCTTCTTGCTGTTACTTGCTATTAATAAGTCATCAACGTACAAGGCTACCAACATGAAACTGTCTCCCTCTCGCTTTATGTAGAGACATGGGTCGGACTTGCACTGTATATACCCTGAATTCTTGAGAAATTCGTCGATTGTATTGTACCAACATCTAGATGCTTGCTTTAGACCATAGATGCTTTTGTTCAACTTGCAAACCAAATGTTCTTGGCCTTTCTCAACATACCCTTCGGGCTGCGTCATGTAGATTTCTTCTTGTAATTCTCCGTTAAGAAATGCTGTGGAAACATCCATTTGATGAACTTCTAAGTTCAACTGATTTGCTAATGCGAGGATCGTACGGATTGATGTGTAACGTGCTACAGGAGAAAACGTTTCCTCGTAGTCTAGACCAGCTTCTTGTGAAAAACCTTTTGCAACAAGACGGGCTTTATGTCGCTCAATAGAGCCATCAGCATTGTATTTCACTTTGAAAACCCACCGACAATCAACTGCGTTGCGTCCTTCCGGGAGTGGTACAAGTGTCCAAGTGTTATTCTTTACGAGAGATGAGTATTCATTGTCGAGAGCTTCTTTCCATTGTGCTTTATCAGGTGAAGTTAAAGCTGCTTCAAGTGTTGTAGGCTCTTCAGAAATACCCTCTGTACTGCTACATGCAGCATTGTGTTTCCACCAATCACCAGTGATTGCACCATCTCTATAGGGTGGCATTCTACTTCGCTCTGAACGGCGTGGCAATTGTTCTGACTCTTCTTGATGGTTGTCAGTTTCTTGTACTTCAGTTTCTTCTTCAGCATCGTCATTGGTAACTACACTTTGATCTTCATTTACTGGCTCCTCTGGAAAATCTCCTGCCGCTTGCTTGTCAGCTTCTTGTTGGTTGCTTTCCTCAGCATCATCCTGGCGAATTACACTTTGTTGTTTCTCTGGCTCTTCTGGTGACTCTTCTTCCATTGCTTGTTCTTGGTTGTCAGGTGCACGTTCCAAACTCTTGGTGTACTGTGGTGCTCTGACACGTTCGTCAAAGTTATTCTCCTCGAACAGGACATCTCTGGATAAATGCACTTTTCTTGCTTTAGGATCCCATAGTCTATATGCTTTGTTCTCGAGGCTATATCCAATGAAAATGCATTTCTTTGATTTAGCGTCCCACTTCTTTCTGGTTTCTTTGGCGATGTGCATGTAAGCGTTGCACCCAAAAACTTTCAAATTTGAAATATCTGCTTTCTTGCCCATGAAACTCTCGTAAGGGGTCATATTTGCCACTGCAACGGTTGGACTACGATTTCTAAGCATAACTGCAGTTGCCACAGCTTCACCCCAGTACCCATAATCAAGTCCTGCATTGTGCATCATTGATCTTGCTGCTTCTTGTATGGTTCTGTTCATTCTCTCGGCGACTCCATTCTGCTGTGGTGTTCGAGGAATGGTCAACTGCCTCTGGATTCCTTTCTTGCGGAGGTAGTCAACAAATACTTTCGAGGTGTATTCTCCACCATTATCTGAACGCAAGATCTTGATATTCTTTCCAGTCACATTCGTAACCATTGCTTCATACTCCTTGAATTTCTCGAAGACTTGATCTTTATGTTTCATGAAGTAGACTGCTGTGAATCTGGACTTATCATCAATGAATGTTACGAAGTAACGATTTCCTCCATGACTCTTCGTTTGCATGGGACCACAAACATCGCTATGAACAATCCCTAGGATTTCGGTTGCTCGAGTTGCTTGTTCTTTAGGAAATGACATCCTGTTTTGCTTGCCCTTTGCACAACTGTGCCGCGAAGTATTATCAACCACAGATGAATGATGAATATAACAAATCGTATTTAGTAGTTTAACAATTCGATCTAAAATATAAATGATTTACAGGGTTGTTATAAGGAAATTATAATAGTCAAAAGGTTTAAAGTAAATAATAATAGCTTTCGGTCCTTACTTCTGTCGCCGTATCCATCATAATCCAACATATAGAGCATAAATCAATCCAGGTTAGCCATTTAAAATACATTTACATAAATCCATATATCAATCCAGGTTAGCAGTTCAAATTAACATCAACAGGTGAGCATAAAATACGAGCATACAACTTCGACAGGTTAGCAATAATAATCCTCGTGGTTTTTTATGTCCAATACCGTCATGCATCGTTCTTAATAATAATGTCAACTAATTATGTTAATAAATGGCATAAATTAAATTAAAGTGTGTTCGCACGTTCAGTTAAACATCCTCCCCCCGATGATATCATCATCTTCATAACCTTCTGCTGGATACAACACAGCGATTTTTGTTACTGGTCTTCGGTACTGACCGGTGGGACAAATGACTTGAACATTTCTTATTCTTCCATCACTTCCTGGAAATACTTGGTTTACTCTGCCAATACACCAGTTTCCTCTCACAGCATTGGAATCCGCCACTATGACGACATCATCAACGCGTATGTTGCGCCTTTCAGAGTTCCACTTTCTTCTCGGCACGAGAAGGGGGAAAACATCTCTGGTCCAGCGCCGCCAAAACGAATCGATAATTTTTTGGACGAATTCTACTCGGTGTCGTGGATTTCTTGTTTCCTTAAATGGGCCTTGGGATATAACACTGGAGGCTCGCCCTAGCAGCATATCATTAGGACACAGGTAGGATCCATCATTCGGATCATTTGGTAAACAACCAATCGGACGTTGGTTCACAATGTTGGCAACCTCCAGCAGGGCGGTGTACAGCTCGAATGGTGTCAACTTGTGATCTCCAATAGCCTTTTTCAGTGCAATCTTGCAACTCTTGACCAACGCTTCCGCAGCCATTTTGATGGGGAGCTGCTGGGGTCGTAAACTCCCATTCTAGGCCTTTCTCTGCACAATACTCCTTGAGTTGCTTCACATCCCATCCTTCCAACATCTCTTGCAATTCTCGCTCGGCTCCGACAAACTGCGTTCCGTTGTCACTTAGAATCTTCGCCGGTTGACCTCTGACTGCAAAGAATCTTCGAAGTACTTGCATGAACTCCATGGCTGAGCAGTCAACCGCTAGTTCAAGGTGGACAGCCCTTGTATTAAGACAGGTGAAAATTACTCCGTAATGTTTGGTTGTTTTGTTACGACCAACTTTGACTGTATACGGTCCGAAGTAATCACATGATGTGTAGTAGAACGGAGGCGTATATGGCGAAAGACGTTCTCTTGGCAGGTCAGCCATCAGTTGATTCTCAGCTTTGTGCTCTATTTCTCGACAAGTAACACATCTAAACTTGACTGTCTTCGCCAAATCTCGAGCTTTCAAGATCCAATATTTTGCTTTGGTTTTGGCTGCGGTGGCTGCAACTCCAGGGTGTCCATACCGCTGATGCATGTGTCGTGTGATAAGTAACGATATCCAATGTTTATACGGGAGTAGTGCTGGGTGTTTCATCTCATATGATGCTATGGCCTTGTCGACTCTTCCACCAACTCTTATAACACCGTCTTGATCAACAAATGGGCTTAGCTGCCTGAACTCTCCCTTGGCTTGACGTTCTCGTAGGTCGTCTTGTGCTACGGTGATCCATAACTTCTCTGCTTCGTCTAATTCTTGTAGTGACAGTGGTCCGTCCTGTCCGGCAGAATTCTGTACTTCCACTCTTTGTTGATGCTTGGCTTTGATGTTTCTGATGAATCTTTGTACGTAGGCAGTAACTCGGATCAACTTTCTCCATTTAGAGAATTTCTTGCACTGGATAATTTGCTGGACCGATGAGACGACGTTGACCATGTATGGGTTTCGGTATTCTTTCTGTACTTCTTCATCATCCTTGGTGACTGGACTTTGATCTTGAGGCCAGTCCCTTTCTGGTAAGTATAGGAATTCTGGTCCACATTTCCACCGTCCACTAAGGTTTTCCACTTTAACACCACGAGAAACATCATCTGCTACGTTAAACTCTCCAGGGATATGTCTCCATTGGCAAGGGTCACTGATGCTTTGTATTTCCCCAATGCGTACCGACACAAACGGTTTGAATCCCCGAGCTTGACTGCGGATCCAGGAGTACACGATAGTGCTGTCAGTAAAGAAGATCACCCTTTCAAACTGTATCCGGCATTCTTCTTGAATGGTCTTGTAAAGCCTTGCTGCCAATACAGCTGCCTGCAATTCTAGTCTCGGAATTGTCAACTCTTTAAGTGGAGCCACTCTGGATTTTGCTGCGATGAACCTCACGTCATACTCTTGCTTGGTAGTTTGCCATCTCAAATAGGCGCATGTTCCAAATGCTTCTCTTGACGCATCAGCAAAGATACACAACTCTGGCTTTCCAAAGGAATCTTTTGGAGTTACACACCTTGGGAATGTTACATCGTTTAGCTTTTCAAATTCTTGGAAGAGCTTATACCATTCTTGGCAGTCATCAAGAGGCAGTTCTTGATCCCACTCATACCCCTTTTGCCACAGCCGTTGCATACCAATTTTTGCTCGAATTATGAAGGCAGCAGCTATACCAATTGGGTCATAGATTCGGGCAATGTTACTCAGAATTTTTCTCTTGGTCAGCTTTGTCTGTTCAGGAATCGCACCATCTAAAGTTGTCATCTTGGCAAGGTCGGCTTTGACTTTGAACGTTAAGTTATCCGTCTTATTGTTCCATGCTATTCCAAGAACTTTCTCTTCGCCTTCCCCATGCAAGATCTTCATTGCTTGTTCTTCTTCTGGATGCTGGCCATCATTTTCCAGATCTTCATTAGAGACCCAACCCTTGACTTTAAATCCTCCTGTTTCCAGGACTGTATCCAGATCTTTTGTTAGCTCCTGTGCCTTTTCCACTGTCTTGACCGAGTCACATATATCATCCATATATGAGTTCTCTTTCAGGGCTTTCGCTGCTTGTGGGTAGGACTGTTGATGTTCCTCTGCTGTTTTTCTCAAGGCAATCTGAGCCATTGCTGGTGCTGGCTTATCTCCGAATGTTAACACCGTCTTAATGTAAACATCAGGCTCTCTATCGACTTCCATGTCTCTCCACAGAAAGCGATGTACGTGTTGATCAACCTCTGGTATTAATACACGATGATACATCTTTGATACATCACCACTGATTGCCACTCTTTCTTCTCTAAATCGAAGTATCACACCAAACAGATTGTTTAGTAAGTCTGGACCCTTGAGCCAGTAGTCGTTTAAGCGATGGCCTTGGTAAATAGCAGATGAATTGTATACTATTCTCAATGGGGTGCTTTTCTTTTCGGGCTTCACAACTCCATGGTGAGCGATGTAATGCACTGGTCCTTCATATGACTTGAGTTCTTGTGGCTTGAGCTTTCGGGCAAACTTCATATCTTCCATTTCTTTTATCTGTCTCGTGTAGGCTTTAGCTTGTTCTGGATCTTTGGCCAGTTGTCGCTCTGTGGCTTCTAACCTTTTCAGTGCTTGTCTCTTGTTGTCAGGGAGCATCTTAGGATCGCGTTTCCATGGGTAAGGAATAAGCCATTGCTTTCCAGACTTCTTACATGACTCCTCAATAACTTTGGCCTCTTCTCGCTCCACCTGACTGAGTCTTCCTGGTTTGCAAAGACATGGTTTTACCTCAACACCCATTGATTCTGTTGACCAAAAGTCACTCATCTCTACAGGGGCAGACACTGGTATTCCAACATGCAATACTTTACTCACTCCTGCTTGCTTACCAGGCGTTGCTCCAAACACCAACCATCCAAGTGGAGAATGTCGAGCTACCAAGTTTTCAACTTGCTTTATCTCTCCAGTATGCATATTTACATGATCGACACCAATTAGTAGATCTATAGGGCCACTTTCACGACACAATTCTTCTTGTAGACCAAAATACTTGGCAATCTTGTTTATCTCGACTTCATTGGTCCCATCACTTATATGTGGAATCCCCACTGCTTGAACTGCAAAGATACCTTTGTTTGTCAAGGATCTAACAGGCACTTCATATACCTTGGTCTTTAACTCTTCTTCTTGTCCACCAACTTTGGCTATGGTTATGTCTACCTCTTGGCCTTTGAGCTTCAAATGTTCAGCTAAATCATTTCGTATTAAGCTTACTTGTGCTCCTGAATCAATAAGAATGTTGCTCTTTTCTTGCTTGTTGTTTCTTCCCAGAATGGTTGCTGAAAGTACTGGAAGCAATGCGTCCTTTTGCTTTACAACTGATGCCACACCAACAAATTTAGAGCTTGAGTGCAGTAATGGATGGTGGTTCTTGTTACATTGCTCGTTATTGACCATCTCTGGGCATGGACGTCTTCGAGTACAACTTGATGCTCTGTGATCTCTTCCAGCACGTTTGAGACAGCTGAAACAGGCATGGTTTTCTTTCACCAACTTTAGACGATCATCGGGACTTAACACTGTAAACTTGTAACATTGATCCACCCAGTGATCAGAGCTTGGGCATAACCAGCACTTAGACTTTTGCTTTTGTTGCTGTTCTGTAGAAAATTGGTAGACTTTAGCTCTCAAGGGTTGCTGTATATTTCTTAAAGGTGCTGTTGCTCGCATTCTTGATTTCATTTCTGACGTCATCCATTCTATTATATTCTCCAGCGTCGCCTCGATTTTCTCTCTTTCTACATGGCGTGCCCATATCTTGCGGTCATCATTACACATCTTTTGCTCAATAATTGCAATCATATGATTGTTGTCCATATCATGTGGACGGCCAACTTCTTTAAGTGTATTATAGCTTCTTCTGATTAAATGAACAAGTTCACAAAAGCGCGAGTCCTCATCATTATGTAAAGGCTTGAATTTTGCAATGTCTTGTGTCACTGTGTCAGCTACAAACCTTGGGTCTCCATAAATCGAGTCCAGATAGTCCCAAGCAGAGTTGTAATCTGATCCAATACCTTTGATGAGGTCCAATGGTTTCCCAGTGAGTGCAGATCGAAGGAGAGTAATAGCATCTCTGTTGTTGAATCTTGTACCAATGATATGTTTAAAATCTGATTTAAAAATAGCATATTCTCGCACATCGCCGTTGAACTTAGGCATTTTTGGTTTCTCGATCTTGAATGCACAGGCTTCTGAGGTGCTATTGTCTTTCTTGCTTACACATTGTTCAGTGTGAACTTGGCTCTTGTTTAATGGCAAAGTTTCGCTGTCTTCTTTGGACGTTTCCTCTGTAACATTTGTATCTTCTTCAATAGGCTTGAGTTGATTGGTAATCTCTACTTCCTTTTCGCTAGTCTTCTTAACGTTAACCGACAAAGCCATTTCTTCATATTCTTTAGTACGGGCTTCCAACTTTAAGAAATTCTGTTGACATTCTTCTAACCACAGTTCTTCCGTCTCAAATTCTTTATCGTCGTCAATAAACTGCGTATATTTGTCGTGTTTCTCGACCAAATCAACATACGTTTGTTGTACTTTTGTAAGACACTCTCTTACCTCGTCTATGCTTCGTCCACTTTCAATCCGATAAACCAATGCTCTTCCCGACCTGGTTAGCGCTGCCTTTGCATTTCTTCTCGTTAATTTTGCCTCCTTCGAAGCATCTTTATTATCCTGAGACATTTGCCGTATGTTGATAATCCTTCTGGACCGAAGGAATCAGAAATCGAATGAATGTGCCGCGAAGTATTATCAACCACAGATGAATGATGAATATAACAAATCGTATTTAGTAGTTTAACAATTCGATCTAAAATATAAATGATTTACAGGGTTGTTATAAGGAAATTATAATAGTCAAAAGGTTTAAAGTAAATAATAATAGCTTTCGGTCCTTACTTCTGTCGCCGTATCCATCATAATCCAACATATAGAGCATAAATCAATCCAGGTTAGCCATTTAAAATACATTTACATAAATCCATATATCAATCCAGGTTAGCAGTTCAAATTAACATCAACAGGTGAGCATAAAATACGAGCATACAACTTCGACAGGTTAGCAATAATAATCCTCGTGGTTTTTTATGTCCAATACCGTCATGCATCGTTCTTAATAATAATGTCAACTAATTATGTTAATAAATGGCATAAATTAAATTAAAGTGTGTTCGCACGTTCAGTTAAACAACAACCATCGCAAAACGTTGATTCTTGTGAAGACTTGAATTTCAAACCTTGGACAAGTTCCTCGTCTCGTAGCTTCCTCAGGTTCTTTAAGCCCAAATGTCCGTATCTTTGGTGCCATATGTTCTGAGCACTCTCCGGTAGCAGCGTTGACATTATGTGACTTTTCCTTCACTTCAAGGACATCAAGAATGAAGAGGTTATCACTCACTTTACCAGAACCCACCAGATTTCCACTCTTGTCTATGATGACACACTTTTGCTGATCAAACGACATAGCATGTCCTTTCTTGGTGATGGCACTAACAGAAAACAGATTTTTGGCTAGGTCTGGCACATACAAAACATCTTGTAATTCAGCTTGCTTGTAATTCTCGCCAACTTTGACATGTAAACAAACTGACCCTTTTCCAAGTGCTTCTATTACTCGGTTGTCTCCTAAGCGTACTTTCTCTGGAGTAGCAAATTCGACATAATCTTCCATTGAATCCTTTTGATGAGACATGTGCTGTGAAGCGCCTGAATCTATATACCACGTCGAACTGTTGTTGGCATGTTTCGAACTCCAAAATAAAGTGTGTTGTTCCACGGTAACAGTAGATTTACTCGCACAAGACGCATTGGCTTGAGTTCCTTTCTTTTCTTCAGATTGAACTTTCTTCGGTTTCCGGCAATCTCTAGCCCAATGTCCTAGTATCCCACAATTGTAGCATTTCCCATTCTTCTTACCTTTAGGCTTTTCGTGTTGTTTACCTTTCGATGTGAGAAGAGCTTTCTCTGTATTGTCAACAGGAAGAGAAATTTCTTTACGCTTGTGTTCTTCATGAAGTAATCTTGCAGTGACGAATTCCAGTTTTAAATCCTCAGCGCGAGACTCCAAAGCCATGATTAAATTATTATACGAATCAGGAAGACTACATAACAACGTTGCAACTTGATCATCTTCGGTAATTGGAGCGCCTACAGCCTCAAGTTGTTCTGCCAAAGCTTTCAACTTGTTGATATGCTCCGTCATCGTATCGTTCTCGGCCATTGTCATTGTAAAATACCTCTTACGCAGAAATAACTTATTCGCTAACGATTTTACCTCGTAGTGGCTTTCCAGTTTACACCAGGCTTCCTTTGAAGTGTTCGCAGATCGAACCAACGCTAGTTGTTCATCTCCCAGAGATAAACAAATCGTCGCTAGCGCTTTACGGGCACGTCGTTGAAATTGTCGTCGTTGAGCTTCAGTAGTTCCTTCTTCGGCAGGTTCTACCTCATCGCCAGTCACGATGCCCCAAAGATCCTTGTCTTCAAGAACCATTTGCATTTTGAATTTCCACAAATGAAAATTCGTTCCATTGAACTTCTCGATGCGAGACAGCGCCGTTTCTTCGTTTGAAGCCATGCCAACATTCTCAGGTTACTTTCGCAAATAATAAATGTCGTACATCCAAGTTGCCCAAACTTAGCTCTGGGCCCATAACCTGTTAAAGTATACGTTTAACAGTGTAGAAAACGCGTGACGCTTGAATGGACTACATGATGTATAAACTTTAATAGAAACAACTGAGAGTTCAATCTATATGTCTAGTACATAAGATAACTACTACAACAAAATAACTATCTGTCAAGATGATTGATGATGTTCTCTTATTTTCGCGCGTTAACCTGAATTAATATTAACAATGTCCACCATCAGCCTTATACCTTCAGTTCTGGGAAGGTGTGTTGCAAATGAAAAGAGCCGGTTTCAGGTATGTCGGCCATATTTCATTTCAACGCAGTCTTTATATAGATAACGCAACTGAGACAACTATATAAGTATTTTCTCCTGACGAAGGGCCTTCGCTCGAAACGTCGAGAAGATTTTTCTCTTTTTTTCAGGCCAACGTGACTTAACCCTGGTAATATTTGGATTTCAACCGTGGCCGACGCTGTCCTAGAAGCTTTTACCTATATAAGTATCAATTAAAAAGTGTGAAATTGAATTCCAAAACATTATAAGTTATATAACTTTAAATGTTTTGTATTTCTTTTAATTAGCATCTATTATTGTATCTGTGATGGTGGAGACGCCAACAGGCAGTTCATCAAAATCCATTTCTCCATCTGCAGTCCAATTGAATTAAATTTTATTGGTTACAATATGCTGACTGAAGATCCAATGATGTTTGTAATGGACTGTAAGGTGTGTGAGATGTAATTCTTAGAGTATGCGCATACTCTTTCGTAATTCAGCTGTTGTTACATTGTCATTGATTAATAAGGACTGTTACTAACAGTTTTAAATTAGTATTTTTATGTGACTCTACGTTCTGACTTTATGCACTAATCTATCATTGCAGCACAACTTTAAGAAAATACGCAATAATATAGAGAAAACTAAAGTGCCCCAACTGGAACTGCGAGATGTCTTACCAACAATGGCAAGTACATATTCTGGTCCCATTGGAAGGAAGCCTACTCGTGGGATCAGAAATGCAATTCTAGCCATTACCATGAACGCCTAAAGGAGGACCATTTCCAATTAACACCAAGCTCAAGAATGAGAAACGGTTTAGCTGAGGATGTGTTGGACAAGAGAATGTTTTGCCTCATGAAAGTATGCTGATAATTAATACATATAGTCACATGCAGTGCATGCATGCATGCATGCATGTACATTTTCATTTGACCAAGTTGCGTATTTGATCGTATGACATCACAACACATTTTTTAGCTGTACTTAGAAAATGGAGCTCTTGCAAAACTTAATTGGCTACATATTGTATAAGTGTTAAAAACTTAATTTCTAATTGGCTAGAGGGCGGTCCGAATTTTTAAGATACGCTTTTTCCTTTAATTTAGGCTTATAAACACCATCTGGTAACTATTAGTGCAGATGATCCAAGCAGACTTGATCAGTCGATTGTCTTATTGAAGCATACTAGTCGTATGGTGGAACTATTTTCCGATAAGCATGCTATTTTTCATATCAAAGATACCCGCTTACAGAATTTACACACTATTCTTCGATTCTTTTCCGAATGGAAAGAACAAACTTCAGAAGCAAAACGTCAGTTTTTGTCGGACAAGTTATGGTTTGACCTACAATCCATGATTCTTGGTTTTCTCTCTCTGGTAAGAGCTAAGCTGGCACGGTTTCCCGGAACGGTGATCAAGCCTTCTATTATGAATCAAGATATCGTAGAGAATCATTTTTCTCAGTTAAGGGCTGCAAATGGGCAGAATGAAAACCCGACGTATCTACTTACCCAAGGAACACAAAATTCTATCATATTTGGACAAACCACTTTGAGCAAGAAATGCAACACGGGCGCTAGCAGAAATTATTCATTTGCGGAACTGCCAAAAAAAAATCTGTTCAGTAAGAAAGATTCTACTAGCCAGGGTTGCCAGATTGCTGAATAAATAAGCCAAACATTGTTATAAGCGGCCCTTTGATTTCTTTGTTTCCAACAAAGAAAACAAAAGGTTATTATAATAATATTTGGCTTATTTATTCAGCAATCTACCAACCCTGCTACTAGCTGAGACAAAGTTGGTCCACGATTGTCAATTTGTTACAGATATAACAATTGCATAAGTTATTATCCCCGAGCCCGGGCGTAGGGCCGAAGGCCCGGAGCCCGGGTGAGGGTGCTAATCTCGACACGCGTGGAGTCCATTTTACACGCGTGTAGAAAAAGCAAGGGGGGGATTTTGAGTGATTTGAATATTTATATATTTAGTCCTTGGTAGGATGTTCAAGTTGCGCCGTAAAAATTTGGGGGGACTGGTAACAATATGAAGCCGGAAAGTCAACATTTAAAATCATTTACTGATCACGATAGCAAAATAAACCGTCTTTTAATATTGCGAAATCATTTATTGTTGACGAAGAATCTCTGGACGGGAATAAAGAAAGCCACTTTTTGGATCAGTTAGTACATCTCTTTCGAAGTAACGGAAAGAAAAACTGAGGAAAACCTGTTTATTGTGAGTAAAATGGAAACTAAAAGAGAGCAGCAAGAATAAACTCGAAGGTATAAAACGTCCGTACTAAGTCACTATTAAAAGGTAAGCTTAAGTTTTTCATATTTTCTCGACCACTGAAAATATATTTTCGAATGAAAGTTTCCCTTTTGTTTCATCTTGAGAGATATCAATTTTATTACGTTGAGGGTTTTTGCTGTGTTTAAGTGTTTTGCTGAAGACGCCAATCTTTTAGGACGTGGTATATATGTTTTCCATATTTTTTTGACCACTGTTATCTCTTTTTGAATGAAAATTTGCCGTTTGATTAATCAAAAAGTCTATTTATACTGCCATATTTTTGTTTTCTCTTATTTCTGGTATTCAATCTCTTGAATAGATTCGCTAATTTGTTTTCTCTGGTGTTTTCGACGTGTTTTCTAGTGTTTTTGACTTTGACGTTTAATATTAACAACATACTCTTTTGATTATTGATATGAACTTTGTCAATTTTCGCCGCTGTTTTTTCCTTATTTTGGACTGAAACCTTACCTGTTACTTTTTCATGGCAATCTGATTGTACTGGTTTGTTTTTAGTTCTATTATACTTGTAGTTTTCGAGCTATTAATTTTAATACGTTGGTTTTTCTGTCATTGTGAAACAGACAAGGAAGCCATTTAAACGCTTGTAAAATCTAAATTAAGATCACTTTGGCACTCGTCCATGTAAACAGAATATTATTTTACATTCATACAGAGCGTAAATTAAGTTTTCCTTTTTGTTTAACTTTGCAATTCATGTAGTTGAAACAATTAGCCACTTTAGTCTTTGTGATTATCGTTTGCTTTTGCCGTATGTCGCTGAGAATGCCATGCAGTGAGTCGGACGACGAGAACTTGACCACATTTTTTTTAGTCGTTTGTATATTTTCGAATAAAGATTTGGGGATTATTTTGCTTCATCTTGACTGTCCGATTTTACTGTGCTATATTTACCAATTCGGTTCGATGACAGGTGCTATTGTAAGACCTGCATGAGACAGGGGGGTGTTATAATATATTAAGAAAAACTAATTGGATGCTTATTTGAAGAAAATTATGTATTAAAAGCGGGCGAGGGGTTGTTGCGTTCATGTATTTCTAGTTAATAATGTTGGTGATATAGTGTATAACGCTGGTAATAACCAGAAATAACCGTTGATTAATTGATACAAACTTTCAATGTTTCTCACACGCATATGAGGATAAAAATTTATCATAAGGCTCGGTCAACTCTAAACTAATTTTAAATTTTACAAACGGCGGATTCTCAAAACGGGAATTTGCGTAGGATGACTAGGATCTTCAACTGGTTCAACGGCATATGTTGAAGTCACCTGATGACATGGAATGAATTGGTGACGTGGGACTGCTTGGATTAGTTCAGAGGTCAATTTTGCCTTGTTCCATTTGGTAAGGCAACGAACATCATAGGCAGTACAAAGCTGTTGTAGTTCTTTCTTCTTGTAAAGGCGTGCAATTCCATTCCTTCCAACTTTATCGACTAATGCCAATAATCTCGTATGAGAGACTCTTTTGCCAAGACTTTGATCCTGCTCAACTTCAGGAAGTTGGACTTTCATTTGCCTTTCGCGAGCTTTTTCCTTCCTCTCCATCACAGCTTTGCGGTGGGCCAGAGACTTCTTGATATGGAAGTCTCTATGAAAATCGCGTAAAAATTGCCCAGCTCCCATCTTAAGGTACCTCTCTGTTACCTCTTTGTAGATGTCAACCACCAATTCCTATTGATAAATGTATGAATATATGAATATATGTAAATGTTACATTATACCAAAAATTAAATTTCCAGTTATTCATGCAAGTTAAAGGTGCATATGGTCTTCAGTTTGTTGCGAGCATGTGCGAAACTAATCTTTTAACCTATATTATATTTCTTAATTATCTCGGTGTAGCATATTTATAGTTAGAATAGCTGTATGTGATAGGCATATACCGTACCTTGTCCGTATCAGTGTCTAAGTCAAACATTTCTGTAAATGCTCTTTGAAGAGTATAGTTGCTTGCAACTTCTGTGATCGAACTGTCAACCATGTCGTTCTGCAGTGAGGACAACTTTTTAACGTTGATTTTGTCTACCCTCTCTTGTTCAAGTGACAAGAAAAATTGATAAGCACTATCACTAATATGGAGCAATCCGCGTTCTCTATATTGTCTCGACTCGATGACGTTGAGTGTTTGAGGGCTAGTAGATAACTTTTGGAGAATTTCGTGTGGTATGATGATGTTGTTTTCTAAAAGTTCAATCTTGATGGAATTTCGCACTCTTCGAGTCGTTTCAGGTGAACTTCGAAGAGTCGTAGTTCGAAAAATATGCGACAAAATGATGCCAAATTTCGTGAGATTACCTTTCACAGGTATATCTTTCACTTAACACAAAAAGATCGTATACCATTTTTTCATGTCATAGGCACTTTAATCTAAACGACCTATATATTTGGGCTGCCTATGACTTGACTGTTGACATTTCAAACTGTCAGTGCGTAGCCGGGGGGCGCTCCCTTTTATGCGCTCGCTCCGTGTTTAACTCTTGATTTGTAAATAATATAATTTTGTTCATGTTCTTATACACGCCCATCATGGAAACCAGCTTTTGCTGATGACGTAAGCGTGGTTAAATAAAATTATTCTATCTATCTATCTATTACTGTTTATTAGCTATCTCTGGCCAGGGGGTTGAAGCCATATGGTTGAAGCTGACGATTCTGTGACGTCACTCAGCAAACGCGCCATTGACTTCGGCCTAACCCCCCTGGAAAAATAGATGCGCGAGACAACATGCGCGAGTTGGACTGCCTCGTCTGTACATGTTAAAGCAAGCAGGGATACGATGAGTAAAAATAAATACAAGTTGTTATGATTGATATGAGTCTCATTTGTGGTAAAAATCCACCTGCTTGGTTAGATGACTGAAACATTCTATAATACATCTGGGCTTTCAAAAAGACGGACATCGCAAAACTAGATTCGTTTGTATTAAAATGAACAAGATCCAATGGAGGAACTACTATAAAACATTCCCATAGCGACGGAAATATTCTTTTTGAATTCAGTTGATATTTAGAAATGGGACAGATGTGGTTGACAAATGTGTTCTTATTCTGCGGAGTGATTTTGATGTGTAAGTTAAAGACGTTTCATGCGAAATGTGGAGGAAAGACGGAAATAAAAGATGTCTTAAATGGAAATATTACTCTCGGGCTCGGGACAAACACGTATCCACCAAATACTCATTGTGAGTGGCTTATAAGAGGTAAGATTTTAACTTTATAACCGTTTAATTTACTGGTAGAGTTCTATTTTAGAGTGTTGTTGTGTGTTTCTATGAAACAGCTAGTTCGTGTGTGCTGTATCGATGCCCTTACTGTATCTAAAATATATTGTAATTATTAACAAGTTTTTAAGTGCTCGAGAAAGAAATACGAGTACTTATTAATAGTTGACTACTTAAGCTTAACTTTATTATTTATTCATTCGTTAATACGAATGCGAATGCTATCTTCGTTGCCACACTTCCAAATACTTTCCCATCTTCTCCACTCCCAGTACGTAACTTTTGAGGTGGCACTAGCAAGAGAAATTCAAATTTTCTAAATACAGTGGATATACTGTATACAGTAAATACAGCACT
The DNA here is from genome assembly GCA_964035015.1 of Corallium rubrum. Lineage (NCBI taxonomy): Eukaryota > Metazoa > Cnidaria > Anthozoa > Scleralcyonacea > Coralliidae > Corallium > Corallium rubrum. The sequence goes on from OZ035997.1 coordinate 12,835,017, forward strand.
TTTTGGTTAAGTTAGAGGCAAGAGTTTTATTAAAAGTTTCATTGTTGAAATGTGTTAAATTTAATATGCAGTAACACGTTTCACATGCTAACTGAACAATGTCTTCAGTACACTATACTTCAACAACCAACTTCCTATCTGCTTCCAAGTTTGCATCGAATATTAAATGTGACTCTCCATGGGAAAACGTACCTTAACGTTTTAGCGAACAGCATAAAAAACCGTTCGTTTACCGTTCGCTAACCATTTGAACGCTTTCAGAAGCCGTTTAAAACGGTTTTATAGCCGTTCGGAATTCTTAAGAAACCGTTCGAACGGCGTATTCGAACCGTTCGAACGCTCACCTCAAACCGTTCGAACGGCTAACTCGAACCGTTCAAACGGCTAACTTGAACCGTTCAAACGGCTAATCCAAACTGTTCAAACGACTAACTCAAACCGTTTGAATGGCTAACTCGAACCGTTTGAACGGCTAACTCGAACCGTTTGAATGGCTAACTCGAACCGTTTGAACGGCTAGATGCCATGATAGACTGTTCGGAATTTTTAACAAAATCGTTCGAACGTCAAATCGAAACGGTTTGACTGTTCAAACAAATCATTTGAACGCCTAACTAGAAGTGTTTAACGAGTTTTGAATGCCTTAAAAGGACAAAGTCTTTGCCGGGCAAAGTGTTTGAACCCTGTTGAAACAAGTGACTCCGGACTGTTTTCACACGAGTCCAGAGTGAATTGAATAATAATAATAATAATAATAATAATTAGTGATTTATATTGCGCATTCTTCATGACATCATGATCGAATGCGCATTACAGTGTACAACAGAATAGATAAATAGGTATAGCTATATATTTACAATACATGAAATAGTTATTAAGATGAAGAAGGTGCAGGGTTCGAATTAACATATCGCGATTCGCAAATCGCGATGCACTTTTTGAAATATGCGATCCAAAACAAACATAAAAACTCCAAAATCACGATGCAAAGTAACCGCTGAGTGCCTTCCAATAACTTCTTCACAGTGTGTTTTGGTTTATTACAAAACAAAACAACAGCCTTGGATAGTTCTCCGTTACATCGCATAACAATAAAAACGTCGTGAAACTGAAACACTGCTACTGTAAATTTGTCCTTCATAATTCAGTGAGATTTTGAGCACAAAAATAAAACAAACACATGTCATTTCAGACACATTTCTGACACTGTTGTTTCGCCTGCAGTTTGAAACGTCACATTTAACGAGTAAAATGCTTGGAAAGGTTCGAATTACGCACTGATGAGTTTGACGTTTGAAACAAGCTTAAATAAATGCATTGTTTCTTTGCACGGCGTTTCGAATTCTAGTATAATCCAGAACTCCAACGCCGTGGATTCTGTGGTGAAATACCGAAGCGAAAGCGGAAGTTGAAACGGGGGGGGAGGGGGTCAGTCCCAGCCCCCCTACTTTTTCAACAATATTTTCGCGATGCACTTTTGAAATATTAATTCGAACCCTGAAGGTGTTGATTTTTACGGAGGGAGGAAAACCGGAGAACCCGGCGAAAAACCCTTGAAACACAGGAGAGACCAACTAAACTCTACTCATATGAGTCGCAAGCTCGAGAACGGGGTTATTCCCAGACGGTCACCCATCCAAGTACTAACCCCATCTAACCGGGCTTAACTATTGGTGAGAGGCAGCACCCTAACAGCACACGCCACCCGTTGAAAACGGCACTAAAGTCTAAAAGGCCACAAAACACAGTTGCGTTCACACGGCTCTGGGTTGAAATTGTGTGAAAACGGCGCTCGAAACATTACCTCGTACCCTAATTATTCGGCTATGAATAATAACAGACTAATTACAACAGATCAACTGTCAAGGAGCCTTTATTACCACCTGTCGTCCGGAAATATCTCATGGCCATCATCTTTCATGGCCAACTAAAAAAAAAGCCAACCAAAAAAAAATTACTTGTCGAGGAAATGACTTATACATGAGAAACAAAATGTGTGTAAAACGGGTAATCTCCTAATAACAATATCCCGTAATAGTTAACGCCTGATCAGGCGTCTTGTTACAACTAATTCATTATTCATCGCAGAAATTAACAGTTGCCTTATTATAGTATTAAAAGTAAACCTTGTCAAATGACGCCTGCTGAGAAAATCCGTCAACCATTTATTTTTATGCTTGAGATCAAACATTAGAACGCCGTATTAACGCTTGTTGTGACTATGAAACTTCTGTTCTGAGAACGCTATTTGAAGGTTTGCTACGATCCATGCGAAAACTTTAAGCAAACGACAAACCATTCAGTCCGATCGAATTGCTGTGGTCATCGTTCGAATGGCTGCTATTATCCGTTCGAACAACAGCTGTCATCTGTTCGAATGGCTGTTGTAATTGGTTTGAACTATAATTATGTTGTCATCCATTCGAACGGCTGCTGTCATCCGTTCGAATGGCTGCTGTCATCCGTTCGAACAGCTGTTGTCATCCGTTCAAACGGCTGTTGTCATCCATTCGAACGGCTGTTGTCATCCGTTCAAACGGCTGTTGTCATCCGTTCGAACGGCTGTTGTCATCCGTTTGGTATTTTTACCAAACCATTCAAACGGTTTGTGAAACCGTTTAAACGCTTTTCCAAACCGTTCATCATCCGTTCACCGTCCGTTTTTTCTCCCCGTTTTAACGGAATACCATTAAGGGACGTTTTCCCATGGAGGGTCACAAATAAAAATGTATGTTAGCGAACAAAAAATATTAAGGCAAATCAATGAGTCTCGTCTTACTAAATGAATAATTCTTACAAATAAGTACCTTCAAACGATTCCATTCTGAGAGAACTTTGTCAGTGTTACAGCCATTCTGAGTTAGTAAGGCCTGTTAGAATTGATAATAGCAAAGGCGAATCCTCACAAAGTCTGACACCAAGCCCGCTTATGCTACCCATATTCACAGATGCCCCATCCACGTTTAGTGACACCAACCATTTCGGGAAGTTTTCAATCTCAAAACGAGGAAAGACATCCTCTATCATTTTTTTTAGGCCCTCTGCGTTCATATCACCTGGGGATTCAACTACCAAGAATCATATTTTCAAAATGCCTGTCAAAATACGGGTAAAAATAAACAAAACTAAATAATAACATATACCATAAAGATTTGAATGTTTTGGGCAAATAATCAGAGAAACGTGAATAAATTAAAGGCATTAAAAGAAATCGATTATTACAGTAGTTACCTTCACTTGACATAAAAAGGAGATACATGTACAGTGCTTCTTGTTCAGCAACACCTTTGTCAGTACTGCCATCGGTTAATAGTGAAAAATAATGTGTTTTCTTCAACTTTGCGACAAGATCATCTTTCAGCTTATTGGAAGTGGAATCGGTCAGGGTTGCCATAGCTTGTTCATTGCAAAATTTGGAACTGCGAATCATACCATTTATCTCATTCAGTGTGATAAGGTCCAGGGTCCGAATTGGGTCATTCCAGAAAAGATCCATACCTCCCACATGGAGGAAGTTTGTGCCATCCGGGAGGGGAGGGGGGTAAATCTACTTCTGATAATAGTAAAATGTACTACAGTAGGATGTCCAAAGGGGGGGGGGGGGTCAACTTCACATTTCCTCCGTGGGGGAGGTGTGGATGTTTTCTGGAATGACCCATTAGTGCTCAAAAACAGCTTCGCATTTTTTTTTGAAAAATTTCTTGTCAGAATACACATTTAGGACCCTGAGAATACGAATTTTTATAACATCACAAAAGCGAATCATGTGCATGCATGCAGTGATTTTGTGCTGGATAATTAACAGGCCTTTTCATTAGGAAAACTGCCGCATGTGCATGTTTAAACTGATCAGTTATGGCACAGTAATATGAACGGCAGACCTAACTTTTACATTCTCTACACATCTGTGTTGTCTTTTTTAAACGTGATATCCGTGATATCCGTGATATTGCTTGATATCCATTATAAGATGTTATCTTTTGCTTTAACATGTTAGTTCAGTTGTAAAATGTAAAACCTACTATGCTGTCAGTGTGAAAACTGTTACTCTAGGCTGTAAGACGATATATATTGGTTGCAAGAGTTTACCTTGCGAGACCATACCTTGCATTGTGAGTAGGGTGAGGCGGTTAATCGATAAACCGGAAAAAACCGATGTTTTTCGAAAACCGATTCGACCGATGTTGCTCCAGGCAAAAAACCGAAAAACCGAAAAAACCGAAAAAACCCATTTGAATCTCAGTAACATTGAAACAAAATGGCAGTAATAATTACAGGGAAGCGAAGCATCAAAGCTAAGCCGGATCACACGCTTGATTGGTTCAGCAAATCAGCGCCCTGATTGGTTCAACAGAAAGCGGACCTCTGCGAAGACAGGTAGCGTATGACTCATCGCAAAAATATTCAGAGTTAACAAATTAACATATAAACACGTGCAATAGCATTCAAACATTAAACTTCAGTTGGTCGTTTGCTTACACTATCCCGAAGTCTTTCTGTTTTTGTTAAAATGAGTAAGAGTGCAGTTTGGAATTTCTTTAAGAAGCCAGAAAGAGGAGAGGATTTTGCCGTGTGCAAAATCTGTACGCAGTCCGTTAAAAACAAGGGAGGAAACACAACCAATTTGCTGCAACATCTTCGAAGAACCCATCCTTCCCAATATGCGACGATGACTCCATCAGGACGAAAGTCAGCACCGAGTCGAGCGACAAGCGATAGCAGCCCAGTTTCATCAGATACGCAAGTTACCCAACCTACAGTAAAGAGCCTCTTTGCCAGCAGCACGCCATTAACACCTGGTAACAAGCGCCACGAAAGTATAACAGATGCCATCACATACTTTCTCTGTAAAGACAACGTCCCGTTTCGTCACCAGCAGCCTCTCCACATAGCCGTCTCTCCAAGGAGATTGACACTTACCTCAGTTATCCAGTCATTGACGGAGACGACGAACCTTTAGAATGGTGGAAGGTTAACGCAAAAGAACTTCCGTTACTGTCACAATTGGCAAGAATATACCTCGCCATTCAAGCCACCAGTTCGCCATCAGAGAGGCTTTTTAGCAAAGCGGGGCAAGTTGCTACACCAGCGCGAGCGCAACTAAAGCCCGAGAAAGTTGACAAACTTGTCTTCCTAGCGGAGAATTTGTAAGGATAGACTATCGCATTCGCTTGTATATAGATAGAAAGAAAGCCAGTTTTACTGTTACTTAGTCATTTCCTTGTGTGTAGAACGTATATAGCTACAATGTTTGAAAATTTAATTCTTGTAAATATTACGATACATTGTACTAACTGTTTTAAAAACTAAAGTCTTGAACGTGTAGCGTGAAGTTTAATCAAGTAAATCTACAGATATAAATATCGATTTTTTCGGTTTTTTCGTTTTTTTCCAGGCGGTTTTCGGTTTTCGGTTTTTACCCTGAACCGCCTCACCCTAATTGTGAGACCTCATGTTACATTGTGAAACCTTGCATTACATTGTGAGACCTTACCTTACGTTGTGAGATTTTACGTTATGTTGTGAAATCTTACGTTACATGTACATTGTGAGAGCTTACGTTACGTTGTGAGACCTTATGTTACATTGTGAGACCTTAGGCTACATTGTGAGACCTTACATTACGTTGTGAGATCTTGCATTACGTTGTGAGATCTTACGTTACATTGTGAGAGCTTACCTTACGTTGTGAGACCTTACGTTACATTGTGAGAGCTTACATTACGTTGTGAGACCTTACGTTACATTGTGAGACCTTACATTACGTTGTGAGATCTTACATTACGTTGTGAGATCTTACGTTATGCTGTGAGATCTTACATTACGTTGTGAGATCTTACGTTATGTTGTGAGATCTTACGTTACATTGTGAGAGGGACCTTTTTCTTTTGTTTTATGAGCTTTCGAGTGGAACTAATTCCAATCTATTCCATTTTGACAATAGAGATGTCACCTCGCGTGAAAAAATTCGTCAACGAATAAATGTAACTAATGTTCCTGTCGATCTCTGCCATCTTTTATAAACTTCTTCCTATTGGCAATTCACCCGCAATTGGGGATTTAAACTTGCCTTCGAGCATCTAAATATCCAGTGATTGATTGAATTCTTGTCAAAAATTCCTTGCATACAGAACATCTTAATTTCTCAACCTGAAACTTAAACTAAACTTTAAAACTTTTATTATCATGTTTGAAGTGGGATATTTTTTGACATGCGAGATGACAGCCGCAACGGAAACTTGAAGGCAAGATTCCTGTGTATATCTGGCATGAGGATTTGGTGACACGCGTGAAACGTCGATTTCACGAAATATATAAAAGTACAAAACAACATCGCTAAATGAGCTTCGCAACTTTCAGAGAAATTGCTTCGCAGATTTTTGCAATTTTTAAAATCGCTTCACAATTTGCGATTTGCAAAGCGCTAATTCGGACTCTGAAGGTCGTCGGCGTCGCTATAGGGTCTTTCTGCTTTGGCTAAATAGTATGCTGTGTTGAGTCGAGTAAGCATAACATTCTTGTCAATGTCTGCCATCTTCTTCAAACCTCATCCTATCGGTGATTCATTCACAATTTGGGATTTAAACTTGTCTCCAAGCGTCTTTCGATAAAAAAGTTGTTTTGCGTACTGATGTGCCCTTCCTTGGATATGCTTCTTTAGACTATCTAACTTGACAGATGTTGTTCCTTTCACCCAAGACTCTGAATATCCAGCAATCAATTGAATTGTTGTTGAGAACTCCTCGCAGACCGAACATTTTTTTTTTTAAAAGATTAAAATAATATGCAATGTCGTTGAAAAATATAAAAGAAATAATCTAGATTTTACATTGAAGCTAAAAATGTTAAAAAAAAGAATTATATTGTTATATGTTTTAAATGTTAGCCTCTGTGCAGGCGAACTCAAAGTTTCCTGCAACTGGCGCGTAAAAACTAACTCTGGTACCCCTCAGGCACAATAAAGCAGACCGTAAAATACTAAATGAAAGTCGTGTTCGTATCCAATTCATCGTGGTAGAATATCTTTCTCCTCTTTTATTTGAAAGTTTTGTTGCTAATTCCTTATGGAAATTTGCACATTCCGCGCTCATAGCACCGTTAGTACCAAAGACTAATGGCGTAAAGGATCCATTTTCAACTTGCATGATACGATCGTTGTAGGCGTGCTTTTTCTCTTGCTCCGCATTCTTAAGGACTTGATCTGTCGAGAGATTTCTGTTGGATGTGCGTTACGCGAACATCAAAAAATGCACTTTGCCCCTTCCTCCAAAAACCTCTAGCTTTCAACTCTAGCATACAGAACATTGTAGTTGCTCAACCTTTTTACTATCTCCACTAAAACTCTTTATTAACGTAACATCTAAATCACATTCCCCACTTTAACACAGTCTTTCGTTTAGCCATATCAGGTGCATGCACCTGCGGCACAAGCTATACAGCTTTAAACAGTGAACCGAATGACCAAACCATGAAATGATATTATCACATTTAAAGTGTGACATCATATATATCAGACCACGCTCTTTACGTGCCAGTTAGTAAAACTTGACGCTTGGATAGAAGTTTCACTCATACGGCCGTTTCGCTATGTAACAGTCTTCCAGATTCTGTTATTGGCATACCGTAGACTGGTGGTGATAATTTTTTAATTTTTTATGCAATCTCGTGGCTGCTTTGGCACGCGTGATCTGACAAAGCAGAATTTTCTTTTTTGAGCAGAAACAGCATAGTGGTGGTTTTTTAACCGCAAAAATGACATTTGGTCCGGCTGATGTACACGTACACCCACTGTAATTTCGTTCATTGCACAGTTTTTCGCAATATGATCTTTAGGTTTTGCAAAATATGACCTAACGTGTTAAGAACGGATTTGCAAATACCTAAGGCCTTGTCCATACTAATCCGTTTTCAAATGAAAAGGGAGACCTCATAAAGAAAACGTATCAAAAATTTTCCGTCCACACTATCGTTTTCGAACCATTTTTGCCAACTACATTAAAACGCCGAAACGACCCTGAACAAAGGTCGTGGGTGACTGGAACCCAGATCACATGATCGTCGCGTGACATCAGCGTTTTCGAAAAGCTTCATTTTTGCTGTCCACACTGGTGCAGAAAAGCGGCGTCTTCGAATACCTCTGGACACTCTGGGACCATTTTCGAAACGCTCCGTTTTTGGTCACCGAAGATGCCGGATTACAGTAGTATGGACGAAAGGCCTAGGCTAACCATATCAAAAAGTCTCTGTTTTCGTTTGAAAATGGATTAATGTGGACATGGCCTCAGATTTTTTCATTCATTTCGAAAATACATAATGCTTCTTCTCAAAATAATTTATTGCGCAGTATTTTCCCCTTAGATTTAATTACTGTCGGAATGCAATATTTTGCACCCAAACATAATACAATCCAATGCGACGCAATCTAAAGCAATTTAAATGCAATGCAATACAATGGAATGTGATTTATTGCAATGCAATGCAGTGCAATACAATGAAATTTAATTTAATTTAATGCAATGTAATGTAATCCAATCCAACGCAATTTAAACGCACTGCAATACTATCCAACGCAATTTAAACGCACTGCAATACTATCTAACGCAATTTAATGCAATCCAATGAACTTTAATGCAATGCAATTCAATCCAGCGCAATTTAATCCAATCCAACACAATGCAATTTAATACAATACAATGAACACAATTTAATGCAATGCAATTCTAATGCAATACAATACAATACAATACAATACAATACAATACAATACAATACAATACAATACAATACAATACAATACAATACAATACAATACAATACAATACAATACAATACAATACAATACAATACAATACAATACCATACCATACCATACCATACCATACCATACCATACCATACAATGACTTGAATGCAATACAATTTAACCCCAATTAATGATATTCAATGTAATGCAATCCAGTAAGTGACAAACATGTGAGATTAACATGTTAATTCCACGAATTCCATCAATAATATTGTAAATATTTCTGTTTACATTTTGTAGCTCCATTACCTGGTCAACATATTCAACTCACTTTTAAAGTGTTTGACACAGAATGTTCTTTTGATTATTTAAAAATTTTTGATGGATCTTCAACTTCTGCAAAGCTTCTAGGATCATTCAGCGGTGATACTTTGCCTCCTGTAATAGTGTCTAACTCATCCGCTGTAAGTAAAATAATCTATTGTTACTATAAGGTCTCTATATAAAGGTCATAGAGAGATGCGAAAAGGCCTTAAAGTGGCCTACAGTATGCAACGAAATTTCACCCCAGTTTTTTATGTTTGCATTTTAAAGGACAAAGTAACGTCTTTTGTAGAATTTCGTTTCCTTTCTTCATTCTTGAGATATTCAGGTTTGTTTGATATGTAAATGTCCTACTTATGACATCACATTGCATAATGACTTTTTGAAAGAGCATCAATTTTAAGATGGTCCAAATATTTTACACATAGTTACACACGTTTAGTGATGATGCATGTAAGTGAAAATTGTTAAAGTACTTTTGATAAGTAGTCTCATAGAAAATCAGACTTTTCTAAAAATGCAGTGTGATGTCATAAGTATTACATTTGCATACCAAACAAACCTGAATATCTCAAGAATGAAGTAAGGAAACGAAATTCTGCGAAAGATTTTACTTTGTCATTTTAAATGTTCTTTAAAATGCAATCATAAGATACTGGGGTAAAATTTCGTTGCATAGGTACTTTGATGAAAAAATGTACGAACATTTTAATTTTTAAGATTTCTAGACACACACTTTAGCTACCAAGATGTTAGCCTGCCTAGTTGGCGTTCTGCTTGAGGTGGGAGGTAACCTGCGATCATGCGAAAAGAAACTCCTGCCATTGTCCTATTCATAAAGCGTACAAACCTTATTAGTATGATTGACGTCATATTTACTTAACAACTCATGAATAAAGAAGTGAGCTAGAAATGAGCTAAATTCAAACTTGTGCTTTATTTTCAAGGTTTTCACGGGAATCATTTTGACAAAACAATCAAGACATTAGGACCATTAATTTTTTTTTTAACCTGCAATGCCACCGTTATAGGGGTAGGGCATGGGAAAGAGGGACTCTCTCTACTGAAACTCCTGCACTGCCAAGGTTTCTGTTAAGATTTCAAATAGCAGGGACTACTATAGAGTGACGTACAGGAGGGGGGAGGGGGTTAGCTGTAAGTATGCTTTTCTCTAGAGTCTCTTAATACGTAAAAATGTAGGGTATCGTAACACAGGTGTCACAACGTAACATAAGGTCTCACAATGTAGCGTAAAGTCTCACAACGTAGCGTAAAGTCTCACAATGTAGCGTAAAGTCTCACAACGTAACGTAAGGTCTTACAACGTAACGTAAGGCCTCACAATTTAGTGTAAAGTCTCACAATGTACTGTAGCGTAAAGTCTCACAACGTAACGTAAGGTCTTACAACGTAACGTAAGGTCTCACAATGTAGCGTAAAGTCTCACAACGTAGCGTAAAGTCTTACAACGTAACGTAAGGTCTCACAATGTAACGTAAAGTCTCACAATGTAGCGTAAAGTCTCACAACGTAACGTAAGGTCTTACAACGTAACGTAAGGTCTCACAATGTAACGTAAAGTCTCACAATGTAGCGTAAAGTCTCACAACGTAACGTAAGGTCTTACAACGTAACATAAGGTCTCACAATGTAGCGTAAAGTCTCGCAACGTAGCGTAAAGTCTCACAACGTAACCTAAGGTCTCACAACGTAACGTAAGGTCTCAACTTTCTATTCTTTATAATATGAAGTAATATTTCATAAACAAGTAGGAGTGTTTTACCAGGGGTTACAAACACGAGAGGATAATGAAAATCACGAGGCCGTTAACCGAGTAATTTTCATTGTTCTCGAGTGTTTGTAACACATGAGAGAATAATGAAAATCACGAGGATGTATACCGAGTGATTTTTATTGTTTTCGAATGTTTTACAAACACGAGAGAACATTGAAAATTACGAGGTGATAGGCCGAGTGATTTTTGTTGTTCTCGAGTGTTTGCAACCCCTGGTAAAACACGATACACGAGTTTATGAAATAGCTTCTCAATCGTCAATTATAGTAGAGGGACTTGGTGATATTGGTGCATATTAGATTACACAATGGTTTCACGTTGAATTTATGATTAAGAAATGTGGTAATAAATGGTTCTTTGTTTGTGTCGTTTATTATCTGGTTTCTTAATGATAAATTCAGTTTGTGCGACCTTTACCAAGTTTCAAAACTCATACACATGACCAAATATTTTTCTCTGAATGGCTAATTAGTGAATCATGAATTATTAATGAGTTTGAGAAGTATATATACAGTGCTCCCCCATATACATGTAAGAAACCGACATATAAGAAACCGACATATAAGAAACCAACATATAAGAAACCGACATATAAGAAACTACAGCCAGCAAGTACAAAGAATATTTCCTCCTTTATAAGAAAAACTATAAAGAATCTATAAGAAACTATAAGAAACTAGATAAGAAACTGAACAGCCTGATTTTAAAAAGTCAGTTTCTTATATGCGGGGACTTACTGTATTATGTTTCAGAATCAGTGCTTTCAATGAGGCGATCGCGCTCGCGCTTGCCCACACGCTCCCAAGTTCGTTCTGCCAGCGCGATTGATCGCGCTGGCAGATAAGTAATTTGTCATAAAATGCGCTCGCAGATTATCTTCCACTGCCTAGAAATGGAGTAAATAAATGCTCAGTTGTATATAATACGAAAATAATGGAATATCTCTTGTCTACTCTGTGCAGGAGTATACCTAAGTATAAAACTAAAAACTTCCGTGCGCGTGATCTGACATGATATTTAGGAGTATTTACGAATTATGGCATCACAGGGAGATAAATTGTTCTTGGTTTTATTAAATTAACGGGTTTGGATATTAAATATTTTTAGTTTGTTTCTAGTGGCAGGCTAACTGCACTCTGCAGTGACGTACGGTATTGTCTTGCTGCATATTGTTTAATTGATATTTGTACTGTATTATTAAAAGACTAGCCAAAATCGGTGAAAATGCAAAATAGTGTTTGTTTGCTCACGGAGACGTCTGCTGCATGTTCCAGCGCGGCAATATCGGGGTAAACACTACAAAACCTCAAACTTTATGCTAGTTGTGCAGATGAAAACCACAAATGACACTTAAAACATTGGTTTGAAGTTCATTTTTATGATAATAGACTGTTAAAATTGACCCAGGAAATGTAACAGGAAGTCATCAACATAAACCGGTGCTGCTTTTCAAGAAAAACCAAATCGCGCTGTCCAGTTGTGAAATCTGCTCTGGCAAGCGCGATCCATCGCGCTGGCGTATTTTATTCATTGAAAGCACTGAGAATCGACCTTTTGTATTTTCTAATGTTCATTGTTTCAGTCAACTGTTTAAATGTATTGTTTTTATATCTTTTAGATACTGATAAACTTTTTCAGTGATAACAACTATGTAAGAACAGGCTGGCGTATTGATTTCACAATAAGCAACTGCTCAGGCAATTGTAGTGGCCATGGTAACTGTGTTGGCAACACGTGTAACTGTGATGATCTCTATACTGGTGATGCGTGTGATGTTTATTTGTGTCCGCAGATGTGTAACAATATAACTGGCCATGGGAAATGTTCGAAGGTACTGTCAAATATTTTATGCCTGGGCATGGGCACTAGTCTGAACATCATACCCGAAACTATTTTGCAAACTATTAGAAAGAATAGTCTGCCCTCTTTTATATCGTTAGCTTGGACTCATGTATACATGCATCTTTTTTCCAGTTAATTGGCAAATGTACATGTAACCCTGGATATATTGATCAGTCTTGCTCATTTTCTCTGCAAAATCAATCTGATGTTGGTGTTTGGCATTTGATCAAACAACAGTCGAGTGTATTTCATGCTCGGTTTGGACATGCTGGAGTATATGTTAAGCAAAATAGTGCTCTTTGGGTATTTGGAGGTAAGTTTTTTTTTGGTCAATATTATAAACACTATTTCCTTCTTGCTCACGCTTTTCCTCTTCTTGTTAGTATACCTTCCCTCCATTAGCTCTTGTTTTCTATCTCGTGCATTTTCTCGTTGTTTTTCTTATTCGTGTCGTTGCATGTTAAAGTGCCTATGACATGAAAAAATGAGTATGGCATTTTTTACACAGACTGAAAGATGTTCAGCCAAATAATAGTCTCAGAAAGTTTGGCGTAATTCTGATGAATATTTTTCGAGTTACAACGCGTTGAAGTTGCCAATTTTGCCATATTTTCGAATAAAAAGTACGAAAAGTCTGGGACCGAGTTTAGGCCGCGATGACGTAGGCGTGTGGACTCATCGTAAATTTCACTGTGATACAGGTAAATACAGCAAGATAGGACTTTGGAAAACGAGTCAGAAAACGAATATTTTGTTTCACCAGCTACTATGGAAGACGAAGAATCAAATGATATGATTAAGCAGCAGTTTTTGGTTGATGCTGATAGTGATGAACCATCAGATCATGATGCAGTCGAGAGGCGATCGTCGATGAGGTTCGTCGATGATGTTACATTCCTTCGGGAAATATTGTCCAAAGATATGGCAGTTTTACAGTTAATAGTAAATTATTCTGAATATTGCCGAGTATTAACAAAACGAATAGAACTAAAACAGCAATATTTTCTATTCTATATGTTTCTATTATATATAATATACAATATATTCACACATCTCAAGCCAGTATTCACATGTGCCGACTGCCGAAAAGTGTATCGCTTCTGGGTCCAAAAAAATTACGTTGGGTCTTAGCTAGATTCCCGTAATATTATAAAGCAAATAGTACTGCGGATAACACAAAGTCTTTAAAATGCGCAAGCAAAGATGTGACGTGAGTCAAAAGTCGGGACGATGCCTAGGCAAATGCTTTTTGTACATCATACATAATTTCCGTTCCGTTCAGTTCTGCTCTCGTTTTCTCAGTGAAACCTGTCCAAAATTGCTCTAGTGCATGCGAACATTTTTCGGCTGATCCATACCACACTATCGTCCTTTCGAAGGCTGGGTTTGGGGCATAGTCCATAATCATAGCGGCGAAACATAATCTTATATATTTTATTTGCCGTTCCCTAAAATATACTATTCCACCTGATTGTTGTGATATACGAAACTTCGATCAGTACGACATTTAGTTCGAGTCGTCTAGCGTTACAATATTTCCGCTCTGGTTATTGGTCCTATTATTATGACTAATTTGCTCTGAGTTACTGTTTATATATCCCACATTTCAGCGACTCGTGCAATTTCAGCTAGTTTGTTCAATCACGACATAATTTGCGCAGGCGACAAAACTGTGTTGGTCATGCATTCGCGTGCCAGACCCTTGTTAACCAAATACTTAATATTACTGAACTGATAATATGCAAAGAAACTCGCGCTAGAGATAAAGTTGAACATATATGCATGGATCGAATGCGGACAACTGTACAGTAAATAGTGTATACATTCAAGACCAACATTAACATTACTAAAGACATCTTATTTATAGTGAAAACCAGTTCTCTGTAACATGACTGCTAAACTGATATTTAATAAGTGATTATTGTTATAGTAATATAGTGTAACTACTAACTTTTAGCAAATCCCATGACCAGACCGACGATAAAATTGCACAAACTTTGCACGCAAAACAACGTAATTCCTAGACCAACATTCTACCCTCTATAATGGTTCTGTTCACGACATTGCTGCGATCACTTCAACATTTTTACGGCGACGACGTTTATTCGAACGCTGATCAAAAAGTAAACAAAACGTTTTTGCTTGACCTAACTTCACTCTTACTAGGAGTGTTTATGCTCGCGATTCAATGGAAAAATGAATATCCAGAGGTCATCAACACATTGGTAATATAGAATTTCACTATAACGCTAAAATAAAGTTGTTTTATTCAGAATCATAGCCATCCCAATTTGCTCAAAAACGGCTAATAATACCTGTTATTTTGTTTAGTCAACTTGAGATGTGTCCACACGCCTACGTCATAAGCCGGTCTGACCGCGCGATGGAATTTCGCACTCTTCGAGTCGTTTCAGGTGAACTTCGAAGAGTCGTAGTTCGAAAAATATGCGACAAAATGATGCCAAATTTCGTGAGATTACCTTTCACAGGTATATCTTTCATTTAATACAAAAAAATCGTATACCATTTTTTCATGTCATAGGCACTTTAATGTTGATGCTGATGTAGTAATGTTGATGACACGATGTTGTTGTTGATGTTCTTGATGACACGATGTTGTTGTTGTTGATGATGATGATGATGATGTTGTTGATGACACAATGTTGATGTTGAGGACATGATATTGATGTTGATGACATGATGTTGATGATGATGATGATGATGTTGATGACATGATATTGATGATGGTGTTGATGACATGTTGTTGATGATGGTGATGATGATGATTACGTGATGTTAATGTTGATGACATGATGTTGATGATGATGATGATATTGATGATGATGATGATGATATTGATGATGATGTTGATGATGATGATGATATTGATGTTGATGACATGGTGTTGTTGATGATGATATTGATGTTGATGACAGGAGGTTGATGCTGCTGCTGATGATGATGTTGATGACATGATTTTGATGTTGATGCTTATACTGATGTTGATGACATGGTATTGATGATATTGATGTTGAGCTGCTGCTGCTGCTGCTGATATTGATGTTGATGTTGATGACATGATGTTGTTTATGATGATGATATTGATGTTGATGACATGTTGATAATGATGACATGATGTTGATAATGATGTTGATGACATGAGGATGATGATGGTGATGATGATGATGATGATGATGATGATGATGATGATGTTGATGTTGATGACATGATGTTGATAATGATGGTGATGACATGAGGTTGATGATGATAATGGTGATGATGATGTTGATGACATGATGTTGATGCTGATGATGTTGATGACATGATGTTGATGTTGATGCTGCTGCTGATGATGTTGATGACATGATGTTGATGTGGATGACTTGATGATGATGTTGATGACATGTTGATGTGGATGACTTAATGATGTTGATGGCATGATGTTGATGTGGATGATATGATGTTGATGATGATGATATTGATGTTTAGGGCATGATGTTGTTGATGCTGATGTTGATGACATGGTTTGATGACATGATGTTGATGTTGATGATATGATGTTTGTGATATGATGTTGATGACATGATGATGATGATGATGATGATGGCGACGATGTTGGTGACATGATGTTGCTGCTGCTGCTGCTGCTGCTGCTGATGATGATGATGACATGATGATATTGATGTTGAGGACATCATGTTATTGATGATGATCATGTTCATGGCATGATGTTGTTGATGATGATATTGATGTTGATTACGTGATGTTGATGATGATATGTTGTGTTTTTCTTCTACAATCCTGGACAAAATTGTTGGGACAGCTTTGTCGCTTTTGACGATTTCCCCATGGTGTCCCAAGGACTTTTGTCCAGGGTTGTAGCTCAGGAAAGTGTTAGCACTTTATTTACTATTTGTGTATTTTTTCTTTTATATATCTGGGGTTTTATATGTACATGTATGTGTATTTTCTTCGTTTCCATTGCATTTTAAAGACGTTTACGGTATTTTTAACACGTGTAATTTTGCCTTTGTTTTGTAGGGTCCAATCTTAATGTGTTTTTTGACGACTTAGTGAAGTTTGATTTTGTTAAAAATGAGTGGTTTCTGGTTAATTCTTCTGGACCCAGTCCTGTGAGTAGACATACTTTATTGTGCTATTTGTTACGGTTACAGTACGGTTGTTGCTGAATTTTAAGTATTAGAGGTTTGACATTTGGCCTGGTATATGCATGGATGACAATACAACAGTATAAACGTTTATTTATTATTGCGCAGCGAGGAAAACAGTTGAAAAGTAAGCGTTCATGAATAGTTTGTTTGAACAATTTCTATGGTTTAGAGGCGTATTGTGGGTGCCTTGTTTTAAAATGAATATTTCGTTTAGGTTGCACGATTTCGTCATACCTTGGTACTTTATAAGGACACGCTCATTCTTTTTGGTGGAGAAATTACTAATGGAACCCTTGTGAATGATTTATGGAGTTTTAACATGTCCAGTATAAAATGGCAGCTGTTACGCGGAAGTGGCATTGGTAGTCCTCCTGGCTTGGCATCTCACACTGCAAACGTAGTTGGTGATAAACTTATTATCTTTGGGGGTAAGTTTTTAAAATTTTTTTGAATGTTTGCATGGTGAGAAATTGTAATAAAATGTATAATTTGTGGAAACAGCATGTTTATTATTTAATTATTGCTTAAAAATAATACAGCAATTAATAATAAAGTTTTCAGGATTGTCTTTACGTTCACAAATTCTTGTTCTCGTGCAATTATTATCAATTATTGGACGAGTCTGAGCAAAATATCATGATCTGTCAGTGACGAGTTACCAGTTATTTGTCGATGCCGAAGGCAGAGGAAAATAACTGGTAGCGAGACACTGACAAATCATGATATTTTACGATAGACGGGTTCAATAATTGATTTATCATTCATAAAATAGTTAAAAATTGGAAAAGCCTGAAGTTAGAGATCGCCATTCTTCTCTCTGTCTTCGGCATACTAAAATCTTCGTAAAACTTACTTTTTGTTGACACGAGTCTAAAATATTTCTTTTCTGAAGTACATTATGGTTATGGATCATGCTTCCAAATACTCTCGATTACTTCCTCGGATAGGTGATGAAACGCATGCTCAGAAAATTATTTGCAGCAGAAAATTATTTGCACTCAGTTCTTTGCAGGTGAATTAACCAATCAGAATGCGGGATAGAAACAAAATGAATGATAATGCAACTTATTTCCATATAGGTCGATCAAAAGAGCATGGTTTTTCTTATGATATCTATACCTATGATCTCAGCCTTACTAGAGGCTGGGAAAAAGTGATTTATAAGCTTGGGAAAAACTCTGCTCTTCGCCTTGTTGGACACAGCTCTATCTATTATCCTGCCTTGAAATCACTTGTCATATTCGGAGGATTCAGACAAGTATCTTCCAGGTAAGGGAAATGTATTCCTTATTTTGATCTCCGATATCGTAGATGACTGATTTTGGAACTGATGAAGCAATAGACCTTTCCGCATGAAATGTGTGGATAACGCGTTGAGAGATTTGATTGGCTCTCGCAAAACTTCGGACATCCAAAACTTCGGACAAATATTGGACATTAGCCAATCAGATTTGTCAGAAAGAAAGATCAAGTAGTCCATTCACTTCATGTGGAAAGGTCTATTGAAGAGGCCATCAAATTACTTCAAGCTATCAAATTACTTCAGGCCATCAAATTACTACAGGCCATCAGATTACTTCAGGCCATCAAATTACTTCAGGCTATCAAATTACTTCAGGCCATCAAATTACTTCAGGCCATCAAATTACTTCAGGCCATCAAATTACTTCAGGCCATCAGATTACTTCAGGCCATCAAATTACTTCAGGCCATCAAATTACTTCAAGCCATCAAATTACTACAGGCCATCAGATTACTTCAGGCCATCAAATTACTTCAGGCCATCAAATTACTTCAGGCCATCAAATTACTACAGGCCATCAGATTACTTCAGGCCATTAAATTACTTCAGGCCATCAAATTACTTCAGGCCATCAAATTACTTCAGGCCATCAAATTACTTCAAGCTATCAAATTACTTCAGGCCATCAAATTACTTCAGGCCATCAAATTACTTCAGGCCATCAAATTACTTCAGGCCATCAGATTACTTCAGGCCATCAAATTACTTCAGGCCATCAAATTACTTCAAGCTATCAAATTACTTCAGGCCATCAAATTACTTCAGGCCATCAAATTACTACAGGCCATCAGATTACTTCAGGCCATCAAATTACTTCAAGCTATCAAATTACTTCAGGCCATCAAATTACTTCAGGCCATCAAATTACTACAGGCCATCAGATTACTTCAGGCCATCAAATTACTTCAGGCCATCAAATTACTTCAATGAGACGTTAATGGCGTTTTTGCAACGAAACTTTGAAGCTTGGCTAATCATTTAAAAAGTTTTGTGACAGTTTAAATCTCCTCAAAGAAAAGCCGTAAAACTAAAACTGCTTTCTACAAAAAAACCTAACAAAAAATAATCGCGAAGTTTTAACTTCTAAGTGACATACGAAGAGTAAATTGTCATTCTTCATTTAAGAGTTTTGTTAATTAAGACAAATTTATTTTTAGGTTTATGAGCATTTTACAAAATGAATTAAAACATTATAGTGCATCATATTAATCTTTTTCAGGATTCATAAAAAGATCAATGATATTTATTTGTATCATGTGGAACACAAAGTTTGGTTGGAAATTACGGATGTTCATGCAGCCAGTTCAAAATACGTTCCTCCACCAATGGCTTACCATTCGTCTGTTGTTGTAGGAGATTACATGCTGGTTTACGGTAATTAACATTTGCTATATCTCAGGGCCTGTTTATATTATCCCAGTAAGCGAGACGAAAACTTTGCTATGCTCAAATGCATGATAATTTTCATGCCGTTTACCGAGGGGAAATCATGGAGTTGGGCCGGACGTCAGTCATCAAAGATCATTCGTACAGTAATTCTGTTGTCTTACACATGCATGTATGTTTGTCTCAACATTAATGTTTCTCATCGAGCTTGGCGAACGTCCACCAAACGTCTCTTTACACCTTACACCAAGCTCGCAAACGTACCACATGCACTACATGTAAACGTACAACTTATCGTATCACTTTAACTACATCTCATATACAAACGCTACCACTTAGGAGCATATATGACTATGAACCTCATGGTTAGAGCGTCTAACCGGTCATTAGAAGGTTGCAGGTTTGAAACATGTATGGAGCGCAGAAATCTTTTCTGAGTAATTACATCACACCAAGCTCGTAAACGTACGACATGCACAACATGTATACGTACAACTTATGATAATGCTTCTATTATACATTTGAGGTAAAGAATAAAACCGTCAACTTTCTTTATAGCCCTTCGAAAAAAATAACTTTCTGTCCATAATGAGTTCATCTCGGTAGGCGGTGAAATTTTAGGAAAAATTGGGAAAGATTTTATCCCACTTACCGAGATCTTGGCACGAGCATGGCTTCTTATATTGGCGTTCGTCTTGGGTTAGCTGTGTCTGTACTCGTGCCCAGTCCATTTACTGAACTATGTATCTGCCTCCTCCGCAGGCCCTTGCTGCATCATGGACAGGTCACACTTTTGAGAGGGCCTGCCAGATCCTGTAAAGAAAATGGAGACTGATGCCATTATGCACAGCGAGACTAGGCCCTAGAGGCAATAGTTTTGAGAGGGAATGGAAACTCTTTCCGGCCGCTGTTCGACAAACGTACGTCCAAGTTCTTTTAACACTGTAACCCACCAGGAAATTCGGTCTAAACTTTCATAACAATGAAGAAAATGAATATGTTTTAGAATTACCAACCTTCTGCCAATAACATTTTTAGCGACAAAAAGGAATTGAAGGAAAAAATATCTGCCGAACAAAAGCAAAGGAAAGACAGGTTTTTCTTATTGTTTTTTGGTTTATTTAGCTATCAAAGACTGTCAACTGACCAAGAGTTAATGAGATTGAATTTTGTTAAATTGTTGGCTATCTAGTGTAGCGTACTGTAATTCAAGTTTCGTTGTTGTGGAAACCGAAAAAGTATATATATGCACTTTAGTCTACCCCCTGGGTAGACTAAAGTGCATTTTCGTTGATTATTCCGGCCGAAAGTTGACAAAGTTCAACCCGTAATTGCTTTTTTCAACAATTCCTTCATTTTAAAGGTAGGATTCGTATGTCATAAGTCTTCAATGTCCTTCAAAATCTTCGGAAATAGCCATGGCTATTAACAATGGTAGATAATTATGCAAATTTATTCCGTGCCAAGTTTTGCCAAATTTTTTACAGGATCTTGCAGGCCGTGAATTCGGTGTGTGTGACCTGTCCATGATGCAACGAGGGCCTGCGGAGGAGGCAGACCATGTATAGCGCGCAAAGACTCGATTTGTTGGAAAAATTTCTGTTTGCATATTACGCAATCGCTTCGCAAATGATTCCTAGCCTGCGTACAGGCGCTCATATTAAGACCGCTGCTCATACAGCGTAGCATTTCAGAAACATTCAAACAGGAAGATTCAAACAGGAATATTGTACAAAAGTAAATAATCTGAATAATTTAATACCAGTTCATAGCAATACTATTGGAGACTAAAGGCTCAGTTTAGACATCGCTCTTGTGTCGAGTCAAATCTAATTATTTAGCTTAATTCATCACAAGTCAAACGTATGAAGACAATGTCAAATCTATAAAGTCTAACTCGGTTCAAATCTATGAGAGCATTATTGATTATCTAACACAAGAGTGGCGTGTGGATTCATACGATTGTCTTTAGTCATAAAACGTGGCCAGTTCTATTGACTGGCACCATTTTGATTTAATTGACTTGATGTACTTCATATAAGCTAGGTAATTAATTGAACACATAGAGTGATCTGACGAAGAATACCCAGGATGCCAGAGGTTCATTTGTATTCTATCCATGCGTGGGTTACATATTAATTAATATATATCGGAGTGGGCAAACTCGGGTGGAGCGGGCAAACTCGGGTGGAGTGGGCAAACTCGGGTGGAGTGGACAAACTCGGGTGGAGTGGGCAAACTCGGGTGGAGTGGGCAAACTCGGGTGGAGTGGGCAAACTCGGGTGGAGTGGGCAAACTCGGGTGGAGTGGGCAAACTCGGGTGGAGCGGGCAAACTCGGGTGGAGCGGGCAAACTCGGGTGGAGTGGGCAAACTCGGGTGGAGTGGGCAAACTCGGGTGGAGTGGGCAAATTCGGGTGGAGTGGGCAAACTCGGGTGGAGTGGACAAACTCGGGTGGAGTGGGAAAACTTGGGTGGAGTTGGGCGAACTTGGGTGGAGTGGGCAAACTTGGGTGGAGTGGGCAAACTTGGGTGGAGTGGGCAAACTTGGGTGGAGTGAACAAACTCGGGTGGAGTGGACAAACTCGGGTGGAGTGGGAAAACTTGGGTGGAGTGGGTGAACTTGGGTGGAGTGGGCAAACTTGGGTGGACAAACTCGGGTGGAGTGGGAAAACTTGGGTGGAGTGGGCGAACTTGGGTGGAGTGGGAAAACTTGGGTGGAGTGGGAAAACTTGGGTGGAGTGGGAAAACTTGGGCGGAATGGACAAACTCGGGTGGAGTGGACAAACTCGGGTGGAGTGGGAAAACTTGGGTGGAGTGGGCGAACTTGGGTGGAGTGGTCAAACTTGGGTGGAATGGGCAAACTCGGCTGAAGTGGGCAAACTTGGGTGGAGTGGACAAACTCGGGTGGAGTGGGAAAACTTGGGTGGAGTGAGCAAACTTGGGTGGAGTGGACAAACTCGGGTGGAGTGGACAAACTCGGGTGGAGTGGGAAAACTTGGGTAGAGTGGGCGAACTTGGGTGGAGTGGTCAAACTTAGGTGGAATGGGCAAACTCGGCTGGAGTGGGCAAACTTGGGTGGAGTGGACAAACTCGGGTGGAGTGGGAAAACTTGGGTGGAGTGGGCAAACTTGGGTGGAGTGGGCAAACGTGGGTGGAGTGGACAAACTCGGGTGGAGTGGGCAAACTTGGGTGGAGTTGGCAAACTTGGGTGGAGTTGGCAAACTTGGCTGGAGTGGGCAAACTTGCGTGGAGTGGGCAAACTTGGGTGGAATGGGCAAACTCGGCTGGAGTGGGCAAACTTGGGTGGAGTGGGCAAACTTGGGCGGAGTTGGCAACTTGGGTGGAGTTGGCAAACTTGGGTGGAGTGGGCAAACTTGGGAGTGGACAAACTCGGGGTGGAGTGGACAAACTTGGGTGGAGTGGACAAACTCGGATGGTGTTACTGACTTGGACCAGAGACTGCACCGAGTTGCCTGTCGAGTACGCTAAAGGTTTTCGTCTCAATAACGAGACAGCACTTCACTTGCGATAGTAACTTCTACTTTAAATGTGTAAATTAATTTGTGTATTTCTGGTTGTTCACAAACGTGCGCGTCCAGACAGTAAAGATCGAGGGGTACATGTATGTCCTATTCAATCCTTAGAGAGCTTATTGTTGTCGAGTAAGCATCAGGGAAAGGGTTTATTAGCACTTTGAAGCCTGAAGACGAGTCTTCAGTATTTTGTTCTGGCTAACGCCAGACGATTTTATTCAGCACAGGGAGAGGTCCAGGCTTCAAAGTGTTAAAACCTATCTCTTTAACACTTTGAAGCCTGAAGAGGAGTCTTTAGTATTTTACTCTGGCTAACGCCAGACAATTTTATTCAGCACAGGGAGAGGTAAATTCCCATAGGATAAAGATGGTACACCAATATGGCCTCCATTTCATTGTTTTGGTACACCTATATGGCCACCGTGACGTCAGATGAAAACGATCTATACATACGGCATGTCGTAATAAAGGGCATTTCCTCGCGACACTTCATACTTTGAAATATCTGTATCAAAATGTTCTACTCGTTGTAGAGGATTACTAGAGAAGGGGATGTTTATTTTCTGATTCCCATGAAGGATGGCCTAAAACAAAAATTAGGGCGAGCAACAAAAAATTATAGTTTGACCTGATTGGTAGCAAAAGATTCTGTCTTATGTCTTTTGTCTACCATTTCTCCGCTCTTCGATTGGATTTTTGGATGTGATAAGTAATGATTCATTAATTTTCTGTTTTAGGTGGGAATGTTCACACACATTCATTCGACGAAACCTGCTTCGGAAGTAACATATATTTGTTTAACTTAAAATTTTTTACATGGATCAGTCCGTTGCTTTTGACAGTTTTAGGCTTACCTACAAATTCGTCATGGCAACCCAAACGTGGACGATTTTCGTTTGTCGCTTCAGTGTTTAAAGGAAATACAATGCTTGTGGCTGGAGGATTTAATGGAAATGCAAACGGCGATTTACTTGCTTATAAGCTACCTTCAAACATTGTCTCCGGCAATCTTACTGTTTCTACCACATCTGGTATTCACTGTCAGCTTTATAACGAGAAAGAGTGTGGTTTAGATCCATTCTGTGTCTGGTGTAACTCCAATCTTAACTGTTTATCCATACATCAAAAAGATAGCTGCTCCGTGATGCTAAGCTCGTACACTGCTCATATGTGCCATGCGTTTGTCCAGTGTGCGTCGTGCCTCACATGGGGATCACAACCAGGTTTGCTTTGTGGTTGGTGTGTTCAAGATAGTCGTTGCTATCCCCGTGGTTCACCCTCTGGTACGTGTTCCCCTCATGCGAATATACGTGGATGGTGGGGTAATGGTGGTACCTTTTTGACAGTTGTGAATGAATGTCGTACTAAAGATTACCCACCTGGGCTAACGATAAAGGTTTTTTATTACAAGTGGGCTGATACTCCAAAACTTGATCGGATTTTACTTATGAACCCCTTGCGTGCAACATTTGACGGCAGCGTGTCGTCGTATTTTGTTCGAGTCCAGATGATTGGCTTTATTTACCCGTTCCTTTCACTACCTATAAACCGTAATGTGGAAATTAAGATTCGTATTAGCAAGACTGATGCTAGTCTTCACTTAAGCACTGATGTGGATCCCTCTAATACGGTAAGCCCTTTACTTTATTATTATACATTTCCGAGCTGTAGCATATATATGATCTCTTCTGTATAAACAACCTGCATTACGATTAAAGGTGAGTAATGGTCCGTACTGCGCATCAGCGCATGTACGAAATTATTGGTTATACGTCTATTCACCAAAAATATACTGATACCTTATTCAAGATTGTAAGCTTTCCTTGCTTCATCTTCATTACATGTACTTGAAACGAAACATTTTTAGCGCAAATAGAAGAACTCGGAAGAGATATCCTCGCGGTTTTCTGCCACGTTGCTCCGAACAGTTCACGCTGAGTTGAGTACTTCATGTAATTATTTACGAATGTCTTGTTTGTGGGACTCTTACGTCTTTAGCTGTCATAGTTTTATCATGTAAATTTAAATAATCACTATAATACTCATTGTTCAACCCTGCGAATTTGACAGCTGCCTAAGCCCTCAATTCCACATGTGATTATTATCCAAAATTCAAAACTAAACACTTTCTCACCTTCAAATAGTTCAAACTTAGAGCTTATGTGTATACAGTCTCTATCTGTTGGGGTTTTTTGACGATTTGTTAGGTTTAAAAGAATAGTCCCTGCAGCCGCCATTTTGATTAGACACCATCCGTCAAAATGATGATTCTGACAACAATTTTTATACGTTACCTCGCGCGAGGTAACTATCGCGAAATAGGCAGTTCAGCTCGACCAATCAGACGACGAGAAATTCAATAGTTACTTCTGAAATTTTACTAATTAACAATTATTCACCGAAGTGGAGGTGAATAGTGCTGGATAGTGCATACCTAATCTTTATGCATTAGGTACGATTAGGAACTAATCATACCTAATATTTACGCCAAAGTTCGCTTATCATATAATAACTTTATCGAATTCCCAATAGTATGAATCACAACTCAATAATTTATTCACTTTGAAGTTGTTGACTCCGCCAAAAGCGTTCTTGTTTTATATAACTCTTGTTCTTCCTCGGTAACCATAATATTACAAAGTGATAGCATGGCATTTCGGTTGATTAGTGATTAAATGTCCCTCACACCTCGGGAGGTTTAGTAAAAGACCCTCGGGCTTCGCCCTCGGGACTTTACTAAACCTCCCTCGACTTTCGGGTGCATTTAATCACTAATCAACCTCAATGCCATGCTATTACTTATAATAATACCCATGATCGCCTCGGATTCTTTTGTTCTCCGAGGGAATGTAAACCTCGTATTTCCCTCATCGCTCATGCAAGAGGAAATTTATCCTTTGTCTTCTAATTTTCCCGTGCATGTTGATGAGGGAAAATTAGAAGACAAAGAAATCCTTTGTCTTCTACGGGAAAATTAGATGCAACTTCTCTGATCAACCGTGTAAATTTCTTGTCGGTAAGTTTTCCTCGGCGATCATAATATTACAAACTAATAACATGACTTTTCGGGAAATTAGCGATTAAATTTCCCCTTTGCCTCGGGAAGATTTGTAAAGGTCCTTGGGTCTGCGGCCCTTGGACTTTCACAAATCTTCCCTCGGCGGCGGGAAAATTTAATCGCTAATTTCCCAAAAAGTCATGTTATTACTTATAATTAGCATATACCTCGCAGGTGAATAGTGCTTTTCAAGAAATCTGATTGGTTCCTCTAGCTCGGGATATCCTGCACTATTCACCTGCGGGAAAAACAAAATGGCGGCCAGTTTTGCTTTCTTTACCAAAGCAAGGAGATTTTGTTGATAAACAAGGCTGATGTAGTAGAATAACAAGAAAAATCAATTATTCGTCTCGCTGCTTCGCGGTTCGGCGAATATCCAGCACTATTTACCTCCACTTCGGTGAATAATTGTTAATTATTTCTGTCAGGTGGTTATCTTTTTACCTCAGTATGACTAGCTACACGTTTGTAAAATGTTCGAAAATAGGTTTGTTTTAAAAGAATTCGTAAAATTATAATAATTATAAAATAATATTAATTTACAAATTTTCCTTATCTCACTTCGTTCGTGAGATATTGAGATTTGTTTGATATCTTGACGTCACACGTACATAATACTTTATGTCAATGCGCATGTGTGTAGTCAAGGGGTCAAGTTAAATTTCCATATCAAATAAATCTTAATATCTCAAGAATTAAAGATATGTTCTGGGTCCTCAAGTTTTCCATTAATTTCTTCTAAGCGGAGAATCTTCCGGTTAGATTTTTTGTCGTTGGTTTATGAACAACATTTCGACTAAATTACAAAAAATCGGTATATAAACTGTTAGTATAATGCACAAAGAAACCGGCACAGCGGCCGCTACCACTGCTATCAACATTTTGCAGCTTTTGGGTACTTAAAACTCATGGCTGTTTCCCTCCTTGTTGCTTGCTCTCATAGTTAATAGAAAATAAACATGGTTTAGAAACCCAGCAAACTTCAAAGCGGTTAACAATCGAGCTACGATTCATGTTGAAAGGTACATGAAGGTGCACAAATCCTTTGTTTTAGGTTTATTAATGTTTAACATTACGGTTGAGTGATTGAACCCAAACGTTGCTATTGGATGATTGCTTCATTATACAGAAAACACAATATGTTCAATAACCGTAAAAGTAAGTACACAAATTTCCATAAACCTGAACAAAAACATAAAGCAACGACTTTTGTTGAACTTCCAAACCATGTTTATTTTCTATTAACTATGATGCACTATATAGTCAAGAAAATATTGATTTCATGTTAAAGGTAGAGCGTGCATGAACCAGTTCAATCCATTGACGTTATTTTGTATTGATTTACTCTAGGAGAAAGTTATTTCAAAGACAAACAATATGGACGGAGTTACACTGCTATCTAATATGGCCAGTCGCAAGAATATAACACATCCATTATTTCCAAACCCAATGGAAAATAAAATGTATTACATGGAAGTAAAGACCCAGTTACCGCAAAATGATAAAGATGTTAAATTGTGGGTATATATGGATGGAAAGCTGGTGAGTGCAATTGCTGAATCTTTTCTTGTAGTATAGTCCAATTATATATTATTAATCTTTTAAAAAATGGTTGTTGAATCTAAAGAAAAGGCTAACTACTATATCTATGGCTTTGGTCGTATTCAATTTAAATTCAAAAATTAAAGTCGTTGAAGACGAAAGGCCGAATCGGCTTTTTTTCCGGCTCTTCCTCCCCCTACTTTTCTTCTTCCTTGTTTCCCTTGCAAAATCCAAAGATTTAAGAATCTGCGTGAATAACGTTTTTGAGATCGAAATGTTAGCTTGAAAACTATTTATCATTTAGTAAAATTTGACTACTGTGGTTAGCGATAGTCATCTGATTTGATATATATTCTTTTTTTCTTCGCAGCTTAATGGTAGTTATGTCCGTCCATTTTTTTCCAATAGTTGTTCAGGCTACATTAGTTGTCTGGAATGTTTATCAGATGCATCATGTGGGTGGTGCTCTGCCAGTAATACTTGCGTTCATCGAAATAGTTCTACAACTTGTTCTCATGTATCTGGTGAAGTTGTTTACTTAATACTGAACGCTACCTTTTGTGAAACTTGTAATCAGTACATGGACTGCGACTCCTGTTCAAGTGTAAGTGTTAGAATAATAAGTTTTTAACATTTATACGAATTGATGTTTTACCTCATTGCATATTATATGGTATAGATCCTATTGATTAATATATGGTGTTTTAGTATTGGTTTTGTGTGCATTTCTATTAGACTTTGAGCCTCGTTTTTGTGTGAATAGTTTTTTTAAAGTGTTTCTGTGATGAAAATATTGTCGGTAATGTTTCTGCGTAATCCTAAAGATATTATGGTACTTGACAATTGTGCAAAGTTTCATTTCGAAATTCTCAAAAACAAAGTTGTATTTTACGTGCGACGTTTGTATTTTTTAGTGCCGTCATTAATTTGGCCGTGCCTGAGAAGAATGGGTTGAGGAGAAGTTATGACTAATGACGTCATAGACTCAATGAAAACAAAAGATGATTGTTGTTATTGAGTCCATGACGTCGTAAGCTTCCTCGATTCATTCTTCTCAAGCTCGGCCACTTTAATGGCGGCGCTCCAAAATACAAACTTTATACACGTAGAATACCACCTTTTCTTTAATGAATTTTGAAATGAAACTTCGCACGATTACCGACAATATTTTCATCAGAGAACCACTTTAAATGCAAGGACGATGCTGGAAAGTTTAATTTTAATGCAAATGCATATCGAGGACTTAATGGAAAATGCTCCGAGTTGTGATGTATTATAAAACAAACGAACGAAGTATGATCCGGTGAGTTTTATGGTACATCACAACGGATAAATAAAAATCGTATAAAGCATTTACCATTAAGCAATTTGTTATTTATATGGGTACTGAAATTGTGAGAACACATATATAAACACTTCACAACACATTATTTTTGTAAAAATTGTAGATTTTTTACAATTACAAGTTTTGTACCGTGTAGTTTTTGCTAGAATTGTCTGCAATAAAGTTCTTGTTCATTCTATTGCTTTGTTTGAATGTTTGAGAGCTTATTCAGCGAACAAAACTTTAACGAATGGTTAACAAGAGAGTTTGTTAGATATCAAGTGTCAAAGTCCGTTTCTCTAGCGCTCTGATTGGGCGAGCGGTCCTCGCGTGGCGGTCCGAAAATCGTGATGTTTCCCGCGTATCCCATGGTAGCGGGCAACATTACATTTTCCCTAGGGAAAAATATAAAAACCGGAAGTAGATGGCGAGGTTCAGTTTGTCTTTATTTTCTCCAGTTTTCCTTCATAAAAACAATGTCTGAAGGTTTTGTTCAACTTTTTTTTTGTCATTTAACACTTGATATATAACAAAACACTTATTTACTGGTACCTCGGGAAAACAGTGTTTTTTGTGGCCCCTCGACCGCTCGTTGTTGCCCTTGGCTTCTCCTCGGGAAACAACGGTGGTCTCGGGGCCACAAAACACACTGTTTCCCTAGGTGCCAGTAAATAAGTGTTTATTGCCGCTATATTTGATGTACGTATAGCAGAAACGTCGTTTGCCGTCGGAAGTGAGAACGGTTTTGGACATTTAACAAGACGTTCAGATTCATTCACAAGATATTCATCAGATTCACAAGATATTCATCAGTCATCGCAACTTCATTCAAAATGCTCGAAATTCACCGTTACTTTACCGTCCAATGTTGAATTGTTAACATTTAACGAACGTGAAATTGTGTAGTATTTATAGAAGATTTTATATCTTTGTTTTTCTCAAACGTAATCACTTCAAACGCCCACATGCTTCCTTCAAATTAATTTGGTTTGAAAATATCAAAGATTGAAGATATATAAAAGATATTTCAAAAACTCATTAATAATTCATGAAGAAAACACAAAGGAAATCAGTACCATGTCCGTAGTTTTATATCTGATAAAGAAACTTCCTGATTTACATAAACTTTAGCTTTGATTTTCTCGGCTTGGACAACGTTATTTTTCAAACTTACTACGCCAATGAACTTACCAAAAAAGGTCGTTTTTGAAGCTATTTAAAACATTCGTAGTACTTGTTTTATCAGATCTAAAACACTCGGCTATCGCCTCGTGTTTTAAATCCAATAAAACACTGGGTAGAAGTTAGATGGGATGACTCTCTGGGACCTTTTCTGAAGGCTGCGCCAAGTGACGTATTGAACTTTACTGCGCATACCACAAGCTTTGGAAACGGTTGTGGACCATAAATTGGCGATTATATTAAGGGTGGTGGAGGGGACGAGGAGGGTTAGGGGTGCTTTAGGGGGATTAGGGGTTAGGGTTAAGGGGGTGTTGGGATAGGTTTTCATTAAATTCCATACTTCGTAAGGCTACATCTTCGGAAAAGGTCCCAGAGAGTCATCCCATCTAACCTCTTCCAAAACACTGCTTCTCATATTTTAAATATTACGTAACCTTCTTCCGATATGTCATTATGCTCATGTGACGTTAAAATGTTTAATTTGCGTATCAAACAAACTGAAATATCTCAAGAACGAAGCAAGAAAACGAAAAACTGCAAAAAATGAACGTTACATTGTGTCCTTTCAATTAACACAATTTTTACTTAAAGTGTATATGAAACGAAAATTAAGTTTGTCTTATTTGAAAGAACTCTTAAAATAATGGGGAATATCAATTTACAGCTTTTTCATATTTTACTTAGTTCTTGAGATATTTAGACTTATGTGATATTCAAATGAGATAACTTATGGTTCGTTTTTTTCTAATTAACATATTCGAAAATCGCGAATATTTTTAAGATTATTGAACAAAATCACTTGAAACTTTGCATATTGCTACAGTTCATGCAACTAAACATGAAAGACAGTTACAAGTGATTTTGATCAATAATCTTAAAACTATTCACGATTTTCGAATATGTTAATTCGTGAAAAAACGAACCATAAGTTATCTCATTTGAATATCACATAAGTCTAAATATCTCAAGAACTAAGTAAAATATGAAAAAGCTGTAAATTGATATTCCCCATTATTTTAAGAGTTCTTTCAAATAAGACAAACTTAATTTTCGTTTCATATACGCTTTAAGAGGCACTTTAATCGTGAGAACTGGATAGTGTGAGTGGTCAGTCTTATTTTTCAGTTTATACAGTAGTTACAGTTTGCGCAATGAAAATATTCAAATTGTTTATTTTTCTATTTACTTTTTAACACGCAGGGTAGCGATTGTGTATGGCTTCTTGCTCAATATTGTGATCGTGTTGGTAGTGCTTCTAAAACTGAAACCTGCAAGCAACCTTGTTACAGGTGTGATTTCATTATCGTTGAATAGGTTATATAATGGTTATTCTCATGAACTCTTTTATAGATTTACTCATGAACTGTATTATATATATCAGGCATAGTTTGCATGACGTACCCTGCGAGTCATAGCTCCTTTCCGACTTACGCAGGCTTCGGGGGAAAGTGGGCTCTACCAACAAACTTGATCTTCGCCCCAAGTTTGGGGCGAGTCAGTCAAGCTTTGAACTGGTCAGACAAGTTATAGTTTATGAGCACCCCCAAGCAGGAAAATAGAAATAGAGCCTGGACCCAAAATAGTATCTTGGCAACCGTTCGCGCATGCTCAAAAAGAAATATCGAGTTTGTTAATTGGCGGAGCCCACTTTTCCCGAAGCTTGCGTAGGTCTCTGACTCGCAGGGTAAGTTTGACGCTACTCTGGCTAAAAAAATTAGTCACTGTTCACGACCCAACGTTTCGACACTCTGTTTTGACCTAGTGTCTTTGATGCCATCTATCAACAAGATAACGTTATCAGTGATTTAAGAGTATAACTATGGAGCCTATATTTGCAAAACGACCAAACGTTGGGTCGTGAATAGTATGTTTAACCTGTTTAGTAATAGTGTGATTATTCACCTGGCTGCGTTGGAAAATTATTTATTGTTTTATATATTTTGTAGTTATAACAACTGTGGTAGTTGTGTGTTAAACCGGCAGTGTTTATGGTGTGGAAACAGACAGAAATGTTTACCGTGGTTTTCGTATCGTCCTGATCATTTGCATGGCCAATGTTCACATTGGTCTGACAGGTGTGTTGGTTGTTTTAAAAGTTTATTACGTAATGTTTAATAAACGAGCAGCACGTGTTTTATCAAGTCTAAAAATTTCCCCGCGCATCTTAACAAAATTCAATAGGCGAATTTCAGGGTATTGCGCGCGCATCATTTTGCAAAGGAATTGCATGGCGGGCTCTTGGCGCGCTCCCCACAAAGTAAGCAATGGCAAGCAGACTTGCTAGCGAGCCAACAACAGCAGAATAACCGTGTTAAACATCCAGAAACTGTATCTATACTTTGTTGATTTTAAACAGTATGTTTACTTTGAGTGGAGCTTGCCAGGTTTGTTTGAAAAATGATTCGCGCGCAACACCCTGAAACTCGCCTATTGCAAATAAGGGTTACAATTATATACAATTCTATGTTTATTAGTGTTGTTTATATATAAAATTCTATTGGTGTTCTTACTGGCGTCAATACGTTTCGTCAGGTAAAAAGCCACGCACATGGTATTGATTAGCCTCCTCTGCAAGCAACCCTGGCTTCCTAAAAAAGGGTTCCCTGTTGAGCCACCCACCCGCCCATACCCGCTCGACTCGCTACAGGGAACCCTTTGGCATTCCTGGGAAGCCATAGAGTTTCCTGCGAAGGAGACTAGCTGCTGATTTCGTTTGTGTTTTTCTCATGAATTATTAATGATTTTTTAAGTCGTGTTAAGACAGAGATTATAAATTAAACCAGAATAAAATAAGTTATGCATGTGAACGCAAAGGATGTCCTATATATTAACGTTTTGTAGTCTTTAGAATAACGACTCTTGTGTTTATAGAGACACTGTAAATGGTCAGTGCCCTGATTGTAGCTCGCGAAACAAGTGTGAAGATTGCATCAAAGAGAGATATTGCGGATGGTGTGGGGAATATCATAATGGGAGGTGAGTAGTAAAAGTTATTATATTATATGTAATATTTCATAAATGAGTGTGAGTGTTTTACCAGGGTTTCCAAACACGCGAGAACAATTGAATTCACGAGGCTGTTCACCAAGCGATTTTTATAATTGTTCTCGAGAGTTTGTAAAACACGAAAGGCATTGAAAACACGAGGCCGGTACGGCCGAGTGGTTTTTGTTGTCTTTCGTGTTTTACAAACTCTCGAGAACAAAATTATAAAAATCGCTTGGTGAACAGTCGAGTGAATTCAGTTGTTCTCAAGTGTTTGGAAACCCTGGTAAAGCGCGAGCCACGAGTTTATGAAATAACTTCTCAGTTGACAATAGTCTATTGTTGTAGAATTCCCTAATTAGATGGCGTGCTATTATATAACCTAACTTAATTGGTTTCTGTGTTGAGTTTTGCACTTATAATTTAGAATTGTGGTAATAATACAGTTTTCTTTGTTTTGACTGTTTTTATAATTTAGAAATGTTGTAATGTACGCTTTTTATTGTTTAAAGCGTTTATCATCTAGTTTCCTAATTATTAATTCAATTTTTCGTTTATTACCGGGGTTTCGCAACTCACGCACGTGACGAAATACGTGTTTTTGATTGGCTAATTAGCTCATGAATTATTCATGATTTGAGAAGATTATATAATATATTATAATAAAATATATTTTAGCCCGCTGATCTGAGCCTATCAGTTTTAACAGTTCTAAATCACTTTGCATGGTTTGTTGTTTATGGAATTGTATACTTTTCTTGTCAATACTTTGGAGCAAAGGTTGTTTTTATAACAAATGTTGCGTTTTTCTGCCAAGTTACATTTAAGTTATGCCGTTATGTAAATATTTGTTACAATGAAATACACGCCGACGCGAAGGTGCCACTGTTCAAGATACTGTATAGCTGTATACTGTCTTTGATTTTCTTCTAATTTCTCACTAAAATTATTATAATACAGTTGATGTTCTTGGGCATAAATATTTTTTTGGTCCTTCTCAGAGCTTTTTTCTCAAAAACGTATTTATGACCAAGAACATCAACTGTATTACTATTACAATAAGTTTAGTGGCGAAACAGAGAACGTAGGAGTCTATAACGTTTCGGGCGAAGGCCCTTCGTCAGAGAGGTCTTCGCTCGAAACGTTAGACTCCTACGTTCTTTGTTTCGGTAGTACATCTAACCTTACTAGTATATTTCGATTGTTGTTTCAACACTACCTATGCAACACGCTACTTTTATTTCAATAGTCATTTAGAACTTTCAACACTGATAGGATCAAATTGGCGAGCTAAAATATATTCTAGCCCGCTGAATTCTTCATTTTAGCCCGCAAAATACACCACAATGCCCGATAAAATTATTATACTGTAATAGTATATTACCACTTTCACTCTTTGGATTAGTCGCTGAGATTTTTTCAGACGTCAAAGGTGTTATTTGTTGAGTTTTTTTGTTTGTTGCCTGTAAGAAAGAATGTTTTGTACGCGAACGACGAGCCCACTAACCAGACATGCCGACGATAAACTCAGGAAAAACAAACAGTATTTAATAATATACACTTAATGTCTGCTCCGGAGGGAAATTTCACTTCAACAAACAAATAAGTCTCAGAACACAAGAACAGCAATACATTTCTCCAGTTAATCTTCACACATGCTTTGAAGACCTATAAATTTTATTTTTTTTCGTACCAAACAAGCTTTTGTTTATATCATACCGTGAAGAGTTCATACTTCTAGCGGGCAACAATTGAAAACTTATTGACCGAGCAGGCAATAAGTTCTCAATTGTTGCCCGCTCGGTAGACATTGAAATTTAGCTAAGGTCATGTGACCACAAACCAACCAATGACAGTCATCGTTGCATCCAGCTCTAGCTATATAACAATCCTTGTTACAAGAAAGTGCATGCTTGTGTTTAAATGTGTAGCAAATATAATATTTACTCGAATTTGCTGCAAAGTAAACGCGGGGAAGCCCATATTTACTCAGCATTTAGCAAATATGTAACAAATACGGGCTTCCCCTTATTTGCCATATAACAAATTTCAATAAATATTATATTTGCTATACATCTACCTCGTCGCAAATATGAGTAAATCCATTTTTCCGTGCAATGCTTGGACTACTTATGGTAGGCCGAGTCTAGGTTTTGGCTTGGGATATTTTTGGGTGTCACGATTTTGCATTTTTGCACTTTTTACTTCTGATCAGCTGGGCTACTGCGATTGCGAAATTTGCGCAGTAGCGTACTTCGATGAATCGACAGACATTCATGTTCCTATTCCTTGCCTGTATCAAGCATATCACTGATCAATTATAAGGCAAGTTACTTGGTTACTTGGAAACCAATACTTGGAGACATCAACCTGCCTCAAAACTGTTTCGCAGAGCCTATACGAACGTCTAGGAAAGATATCTCGTATCGATGCGATCGCTTTTGGAACGTGTTCTAATGTCAATGAATCTCAGTGAAACGTTTACCTAAGATCTGTAAACCAGAAAATTTTGCAAAGATTCTTCAGAATGATTGTAACACAAAGCAGATTTGTTCTTGAAGTCAAAATAGACAAGTTGTAAACACGAGAACATGTGTTGACATCAGTACATTTAATACCTAAGAAAGCTTGACCTGAATAGATACAAGAAACATGAAATGCCACAGAACATGCATCAATGAACGTATACGTACTATTTTTTTAGTATCGGCTTGCTGCTTAGTCTATAACAACTACAAAACGCAATAAGCACCGAATAATACAAAAAAATATGAATATGTTGAACTGTCTATACGTGTCTGGATATAATTTTATTTATTTATTTATTTATTTATTTATTTGTTTATTTATTTATTAACTTTACAACCATGCAAGAATGCAAATATACAGTAAATAAAGAGTGCAATACTTAAATAAAGAGAGCAGTAAATAAACAGTAACATAACAGTAAATGAAGAGAGCAACGGGACACGAGTCCCATGTGAAGACCATATCACGCAGGTGTTGTATTGCACTTGTTCGATTTGTTCATGAAACGTTGTAATTTTGATACTGGCATGTCGAGAATTAACCTAACCAGACAATCGAACAGCTTTTACAGTCTTTGTGCGGTTCTGCATAGCTACATTAGTTGCTTCTGAAAATTTTGTACTTTTTGACAGACGTCTATGTGCACGTTGTCGCTACGTGAAGCTTGCAGAAATCCTATAGGAGGTTCAGTAGCCCAAGTGAACGCCTGAGCAGTCGCCGTGTTTGCCAAAGGCACGCTTTTGTCAAAACCAAACTCTCTTTGGCAGTCAACATTACATGAATGATTATAGAAATTAGTATGATAGAAATTTGCACATTTAAAAGCAAAAACTTGCATGTTGGAAGGTTTTAGTTTTTATTAGTGTGGAAAACCTAGCTCTGTCGTCAGAATTCCTGCATGCAACCTTGTACCGAGGGTTTTATCTCCACTTCCCCACCTGTGGTGGGCGGGGTGGGGTGCGGATCGAGAAAATATTGTGGATAGGAGGTTGGTCAGGACTCACTAACGATTCCTTTTTCAATAAAGCTTCTAGGACAGCGTCGGCCACGGTTGAAATCCAAATATTACCAGGGTTAAGTCACGTTGGCCTGAAAAACAGAGAAAAATCTTCTCGACGTTTCGAGCGAAGGCCCTTCGTCAGGAGAAATTAGTAAACAACTCACATGTGGTCACGCGTATTTATAGCAGAGCTACAATGGGAATCACGTGAACACATGTAAGCCAATAAAAACAAAGTAAACAAATAAATTAATATGTAATTTTAGCCTGTGTGCAGGTGCTGACCCAATTTGTGGGTCAGCTACCTGCAAATAGGCAAAGAAACAGGTTATAAATTACTATTTAAATCATCAGAAAAAGGTTAAGGAAAAGGTGTGGAATATGGTGGTGGAGTGAGCTAAATGAAAGAGAATCGCTCATTGAGGCCGTGAGGGTGAATGGTACCAAGTTTGTAAATGAGACGCATTTCTTGTTTACGACGAGTATCGTTACAACCTATAATGGGCTGAATGGCACAGATTTTCATGTTGGAAAAGGAGTGGTTGGCACTGTTGAAGTGCCTGGCAACAGGTTTGTTTTGCACATCGTTTTTGACATCACGAAGGTGTTCAACAAACCTGTCACCTAAACGTCTTCCAGTTTCTCCGATGTAGCATGGGACATTTACTGCAAGAAATACAGTAAATGAGGTTGGAGGAAGTGCAAGTGAAACTGTGGGTTATGTTGAACCTACATTTTGGCTCCAAAATGTAGGTTCAACATAACCCACAGTTTCACTTGCACTTCCTCCAACCTCATTTACTGTATTTCTTGCAGTAAATGTCCCATGCTTTACATCGGAGAAACTGGAAGACGTTTAGGTGACAGGTTTGTTGAACACCTTCGTGATGTCAAAAACGATGTGCAAAACAAACCTGTTGCCAGGCACTTCAACAGTGCCAACCACTCCTTTTCCAACATGAAAATCTGTGCCATTCAGCCCATTATAGGTTGTAACGATACTCGTCGTAAACAAGAAATGCGTCTCATTTACAAACTTGGTACCATTCACCCTCACGGCCTCAATGAGCGATTCTCTTTCATTTAGCTCACTCCACCACCATATTCCACACCTTTTCCTTAACCTTTTTCTGATGATTTAAATAGTAATTTATAACCTGTTTCTTTGCCTATTTGCAGGTAGCTGACCCACAAATTGGGTCAGCACCTGCACACAGGCTAAAATTACATATTAATTTATTTGTTTACTTTGTTTTTATTGGCTTACATGTGTTCACGTGATTCCCATTGTAGCTCTGCTATAAATACGCGTGACCACATGTGAGTTGTTTACTAATTTCTCCTGACGAAGGGCCTTCGCTCGAAACGTCGAGAAGATTTTTCTCTGTTTTTCAGGCCAACGTGACTTAACCCTGGTAATATTCCTTTTTCAATAGTTATGGTAAAATATCTCGTCGCCATGGCTTTGTAGTGGATTTATTTATTTATTTATTTATTTATTTATTTATTTGTTTGTTTCGTAGCTTTTTCTCGCTCACTTTTTAAATAAACATTTTGGCCTCGTAACAAACGCTACTTCTAAACGTCGCACAACTCATAAACTCTACATTTAATGTAATGACTAACCTAGAAACGAAAGTTTATTTTAATTTCATATTTAAGTTTTGATAATTTTTTTACTAATTTCCAGATGCTTTGACGGAGAGTTTGATGGTCCTTATAATGGACAATGTGAACAGCTCATGTTTTCAAACAACACAGAAACTAACAGTAACAGGTAAGAATAGTTATCTTTACATGGTACCAAATCGATTTGGTAATCGTACTAAAATTTGCGCGGTCACGCTTGTGAACTAGAGGGCACTCAGAGACGAGATTGCGTACCTCTGTCATCGGGTTATTGGAGATACTTAAAGGGAAACGAGCCACTCGCTAACTAGACTAGTTTACCAGACCTACATGTACACATGTATGAATAAAGTGCTTGATTGCATTTGTAATGGCATTATGCAAAAACGTTTGCGAATATAAGGACAATGAGCGTAATCTAGCATTTTTTCATTCACCCACGGAGAATTTTGCGGTCAGATTTTTTATGAAATTCTCTTCCAATCCTCAACCAAATTCAACAAAAAATGGGTTAGTCTTTTGGCTTGTTTTAACTTTTGTTATCATTAGATAGTCTCTTGTATTTTTACTGAAAAACAACTTTACATGTTATTCTTGACATCTTGTATATTTTGCATTAAGCGCTCTCTTCGAAAAAGCGCCCCTCCTTGAATAAGCGGTCTTCTTCGAATAAGCGCCCTTCTTTCAAGTCTCCAACTTAATTAGCCTTTCGTGCATTTGATCGAGGAAATACTGTACTGTATATAAAACAATGGGAATTGGCGTGTTGCCGCAGTGTTTTACTCAGTGATAAAGTATATGTACATACAGTGCTTTAACATCTAGACATTGTTCTTGAATAATTTTCTCCCCATATTATTAGCAAGTAACCACGCGAGTCGTTGTAAAATTAAAGCTTAATTTTACTAAACTGTCTTGTGTGAACATGCATGCATTTCCAATTTATGGGAAATTTCCGTATTGAAACCTCTCTAACCGCATATAATTTTCTTGTTCTGTGTTTTTGGGCAATCTTTTATGATTATCAACTGCCCGTTACCGAAAAGACTTGAAGACTGGCGAGGAGTCATGAGCGCTATGGTACTTGCATGGGGTCGCTGGGGGGGGGAAGGGGGGGACAAATTCCATGCTTGGTAGCGTAAGCACATGCACTGAACATGTCCCTCCAAACGATCCCAAGAACACTAGCACTCGATGGTCTTTACTCTTTACCACTGTTCAACTTTTTTTGATAATGGCCAATATATTTTTCTGTCTTTATTCCAACACGAAAATATAATATATCTGCTTATCTGTTTATTCCGTGCGCTTTTCGATTGCATGATACAATCCAAATGTGGGAACTATTTTGTATTTTATTGGTTTATGACAGGACTGACCTTGCAATGTCCTTGTCTTACCGAATATTTTACCAGCGAACATGTGAACTTCGTTCTGGCATTGAGCATGCACTCCATGAAAGAGGATTACCTTTCTCCCTCTCCTTGCTTTTCTTCTTCTTTTTTTTTAAACCATTGATTGTTACTTCTGAATTTTGTAGTTCTCTATGGTCATACACGAAATGTCCTGATGAAAATGAATGTATCACCAAAAAAGATTGTCATAGCAACGCTACGTGTACCAACCATGATCCTGGTTATAAATGTGAATGTCGTATTGGTTTCGAAGGGAATGGTTATCATTGTAACGTCTCGTAAGTTTGTGCAGAAAGTATAGTATAAAACAAGCAAACAATATTCGAAAAATAATAAGTATCGATGTAATAGACCAAATCGTATAGTTTCATTTAGGCCCAATGCAAATTAGTTTCCTATTCAATTTGGGCCCCTATCAACTTTTATATCCAGTCCTTTTACAATCCATGGTAGCATATTGAAGATATATAAGTTCAATCAAATGAGGTCAAGTAGCTATGTTAAAATAAGTTTAATAAAATTGATGAAAAGTTTAAAAAAGTTAAAGGGGAGTTGAGCTTTCGTTGTACTACAGCATCGTCAGAACTCAACTCAGAATTCTGACACTGTGCAGAAGTCATTGTTACTAAAATGTATTATGAAATGTCCTCTACGCACGCTCTGATTTGCCAAGCCCTGTGATGGAAATCATGAATGGCGTAGGATGGCGTCGCCTGGCGGGAAAAGCCAGCCAGCCTTCAAAACTGCAGCGATCCTATCAGCTAAACACTGGTAAATACGAATCTCTTACCGTTAAATGTTTATGATAAAAATGGTATGGGTGGTAAAAATGGTTAAATTTTCTACTGCTCAGATGTCATTGTCTACCACAAACACTGTCAATAGTTTCTCCTGGTTTTCTCGTTCGGTTTTAATATTCGTAAGTCGCTGACAAATTAGATCTCCTCAGGATGTAGAATGCCATTTGTTTAGATTTTCTCTTCATTGTTCTCTTTCGAGTTAGGTAGGAAGATATACCAATGAATAAGCCTTTGTTGGCTTTGAACAGACATAGGAAACAGCTTTTGCTTTTTTCGGTCACATTTATCGGCATCTTTTTCGGTCTTTATTGCAATTTTTCCAATTCAGCTTTTTCAGTGGGTTCTAGTCGTTTTTATTGTTGCTTCGCGCTGCCACATCTCTTCTTAGCTTTTTTGCTTTGGTCTTTTTCCAAAGTGGTATTAATGATGTAAATTTTATTAACTGTAAGCCGATTTTTCTGCCAAAGATTTCTTTCATGGCCGTTGGAAAATGATTTCGTATTCCAACCGAACTTATAATTTGTTGACGTCAATTTGAATAATTTAAACTTGAGTAATTTGACAACTTAGGTTAGTTACCAATACCCTGCCGTCCGAACTGCGAAAGTTGCGGAATAACAGAATTTTTCCCCCCTCGTGTGTAATTCCCCGAACTCCGGGCCTTCGGCCCTCCGCCGGGGCTCGAGATGATTTTTGAAGTAATGTTTAATAAATATAGTATTAACCCTTTGCTCACCAGCCAGAGGTTTCCCTCTGCTGAATAAAATCGTCTGACGTTAGCCAGAATAAAACTATAAAGAC
Source organism: Corallium rubrum (assembly GCA_964035015.1). Classification (NCBI taxonomy): domain Eukaryota; kingdom Metazoa; phylum Cnidaria; class Anthozoa; order Scleralcyonacea; family Coralliidae; genus Corallium; species Corallium rubrum. The sequence continues at coordinate 12,876,380 of OZ035997.1, forward strand.
TTGAACGTCCCGTTAGTAAACAAAGGGTTAAAACACGAGCAGCAGTGTTTTATCATGTTTAAAACGTTTATATATTTTAAAACGTATCATGCTTGTGTGTTTCGAATAGCTTAAAAAACGTTCCGTTATTTTTTGTTTTGTTTTGTTTTGTTTTGTTTTGTTTTGTTTTGTTTTGTTTTGTTTTGTTTTGTTTTGTTTTGATACATTCAATTAAGGATGACAATAATGGAAATATTGATTTAAATTTGTTTAACTTGATAGGTGCAATCCTCCGTGTGTATATGGCAAGTGTAATTCATTATTAACTTGTGATTGTGACTTGGGCTGGAGTGGCAACGTTTGTTCAATTGACTGTGGTTGCAACAATCATAGCACGTGTCACAAGAACATCGGAGTGTGCGATAGATGTCAAGGTAAAGCTGTTCTCAATGAAAAGAAAGAACAAAAACAGCAGGCGGACAGAAATTCAACAGAAGGGTTGTTGTCTAATAAGAAAGCGAACAAACAACACACACACAATCAGCCTATATATAACAAACAGACAAAGCACGCAACAAACCAAATGTCAAAACAAACAAACAAACAAACAAACAAACAAACAAACAACAAACAAACAAACAAACAAACAAACAAACAAACAAACAAACAAACAAACA
>OZ035997.1:12882035-12894535 GCA_964035015.1 Corallium rubrum
CCATTATCATTTTAAAAATTCGAAGACGACGTGACGGATCAAGATTAAACTTTTTGAAGAGGCTGTAAAGTTTTGTCTTTCAGAATATACGAGCATTGAAGCGCCTATGACACAAAAATTAGGTTTGTTCTATTTGAAAGAACACTTAAAATGACAAAGTAACATTTTTGCAGGTTTTGGTTTCCTTACTTTGTTGTTGAGATATTTCAGTTTGTTTGATATATAAATGTCACATGGTATGACGTACATGTGCAGTGGCGTGTGTATTTCCCGCAACACGAAACATGTAGAATTTCAAGTAACGTTCTCCGACAAGTCATTATGCACGTGTACGTCACACCATGTGACATTTGAGATATAACAAACTAAGATATAATAATTGTCAGTTGTTTTCTGTACAAGCCGTGTTAGTTGGTAATACTCAGAAAAACTCTGAGCTCTAAGCGGGACTCGAACCCGCAACCTTCTGATGCCAGCCAGACGCTCTAACCATTGGGCCACTAGAACTCAGATAGTAGAGCAAGGTTATTTAAGGTAATTATACCTTAGACTGTGCCCAGTCCTTCGGGAACGAGTCTTAACCACTCGGTTACAAGTACTTGTTGGTCCACAAGTGTACAGCAAACAACTGACAATTATTACTAACATCAAGCTGCAATTTCTGAAACTAATCAAACGGAAATATCTCACGAACAAAGCAAGGAAACGAAAAACTGCAAAAGATGTTACTCTGTCATTTTAAGTGTTCTTTCAATAAGGCAAACTTAATTTCCGTGTCATATATGCCCTTTAAGAATTATCGAACCGCTTAGGTTTGAATTTGGTTTGACTTGGGTTTGAGAGCGAAAGCGTAGTTGTATAGCGGCCACCTAGCGGCAGCATGATAAGCCGCATGGTTTTACCCAGCCTGTGCATGCCAAAGACAACACACACCTCTTGTATGGTCTGTGCATCATCTTCAAAAACCTTTTTATGTACTTATAATCAAGTTATGGAAAGAAATAATACTTTTCAACTTTACAAAAGATTAAGGCCACGTCCACACGTATATGTCGTTTTCCTAGCGTTTTCATATTGTTTCAGGTAATGAGACCATTGTTTTCTGCTACCCTGAGGACCGAGAACAATATAAAAACGCTATGAAAACGCATACGTGTGGACATGGCCTTTCAAAGACAGTGAAAATTGTCTTTGATGTTTTAACTTAAAATTTTCACCGCCTGAGGTAAAAATGGTGACATCACGGGGCAGGCTTTTGGAGATCGATGTACTGTATGGTCTGAGGCACAGGCTAGGTTTTACCATGCACGCATCACGGTAAGTATATGAAAAGTTAAAACGTTAGAGTGAGTTAGAATGGCGCAATCGTGGCTGTCGTATGGATGTCATCTAAATTTATAAACATAAGTCATAGTGATTGTGGTGTTCCATAATTTAGCGCTTGTTAAATTGATAATAAGTTAGATTTATTTTGGAAGCATGGAGCCACAGGTTGAAATTATTTTGACAATATGGTTATTTTGTTAAAAATAATACATTCTATGTAATTATTTTGAAAAAGGTCATAACTATATATTTTTAAACAGGGCCGTTTGCGAGCTCTTTCTTTTTAACAGCTTTACATTTGGATGAAGTGTTTTCGAATCTTGATCTCGAACGGTGTTGGAATATTCTGAAAGTGACCGAGTTATAGTTGATCAGTAATGCGGCTGAGAAATGTCTTCACCATAAATATGCTTACCGAATAGAGCAAATAGGATATCAATATGTTGAACTGTTTGCATGTCTAGATATCGTGTAGGTGTCCTTGACGTATTACATTTGGAAACGTGTGTTTCAAAACATGTTTAAATATTTTCTGTTTGGCCGAATTTAAATAAATTCTATATCAAAATGATCGCTTGAATCTGCCGAATCCGACATTATAGGTTTTGTCTACTAAATATATTAGATCCGTTGTTTAATTTTCGGAGAAAATTGTTGGTTTAATACATTACTACATTAGCAAACCTTCGCCGCTTCCTGCACCGCTGCAGCTCATATAAGACCACAGATTCGCATAATCTATTCAATTATGCATTGCCATTGCCATATATTCTTGCTAGAGTACGCACAGGCTACGCCAAGCTTTCAGAAATCAGTAGCCCGAGTGAACGCCTGAGCAGGGTTCTTGTTATTTAATGTCTGAGGCCTGGTTTATACGTCGCACAATTGTCAGGCGAAATTAATTCATATTTAATAACTTCGTCGCATAGTCCACGTCGTTGCGACTTCGTTTTATGCGACGAATATAATTCAGAAGAATTTAATGGTTTGTCTGAACGACCGAGGTTTATGCCAAAACGACAACACTGCAACTAGCCAACTACAGAAATTAATTTAACAGCACTAGAAATTTATGCATTCGATGCGATGTTATGGCGTCTTCTAAAACGAACACGCATTTCAGACGTTGTATCCGACGTCTCAAACGAATTTAACTCCCCAGACCGTTTTACCACAACTGTCGCATTTAATTCATTGAATTAAATTCGTTTGAATTAAACGCGACGATTGTACTTAATGTATAGTATTCACGCAGGTGATCAATACAGGAAGTACAGTTACTTAACTAAAACTACAGTACAAAATTACAATCCGTCAGAATGTTACTGTCGAAGAAGATGAAGAATGGAGAATCTTGATCAAGGATTTGACGACACTCGATTCGTGGACGTTGTCGATGAAGATCTCCTTTGTGCAATCTATCTGAACGTGCTGAAGGAACCAATGTCAAAATAACGAACATCATCTCTGCCGGTCGTGCATGTATTGAGAGACACCTGGACAACTTTCAGACATGTCCTTGTATGGAAGAACTGACGTTGGAGAAAGTGAAAAAGCCAGCAAGATACTTGACCAAACATTTGTCGAAATTGTTTATTCACTGTGAATATGTTGATCGTGGTTGTGCAGAGGTTGTTTAACTAGAACATCTTCATACTCGCATCGACAGCTGTGGTTTTGCACCAGTTGTGTGCTCGAACGATGCATGTGGCTTTCTGATGAATAAAAACAATCTTCTGTCTCGTGATGAATTCTATCATGCATGGAAGAATTCATCACGAGACTGAAGATTATTCTTATAGAAGAGTGAATTGGATTGATTATGACGACCTGAGGAAGGAGAGAGACGAGATGAAGACACGTTTAGATGAACTAAACGATCAAATACGCCGTATGATGTCTGAAATCAAGAATCTAAAGAGTTCCACTCGAGACCAACTTGCAGCAGATGCTTGCAACGTAAAAGAAGACATTTTCATTGCTGGTGGCAAAGCCAACGGTTCTTTAATACTGATTCGGTAGAGAGGTTCAGATGGTCAACGCGAATGTGGGAACGCTTACAACCAATGAAAGAAAGTCGTTCTGGAGCATCTTCAGTCTTTTATGAAAATCAGATCATTTGTCGTTGGAGAGTACAATGCAAAGGTACCCCTGAATACCATCGAAACACTGAACGTTGAGCGTCAAACGAGGCAATGGCGTGATTTTCCAGCAGTTCTAACTAAGGCATGCGGTGCACATCAGAGTGTGGTTTACAAAGATCGTCTTTTCATTTTAGGAGGATGTGACTTGGAGAACATTAAGCATAGCATTTATCAACTACTTCTTTGTCCTCCGTACTCTTGTGAGTTAAAAATCTCAAATGGTCCAACGGAGAAGTTATCATGGAGCAGCAGTTGTTGATGATAAGATTGTGATTGTTGGGGGTTTGACAACTGGCTGGGATTCTGTTGATTCGAGGATTCTGTTGCTGATGTTGAAATGTGTGATACGTGTAGAAATGAGTCCAAGCAGATGCCAGCATTGCCTTTTGCTTTGGGTAAAATGGCAACAGCAAGTTGGGGTGATAGTGTTGTTTTGATCGGCAGGCAATTACAAACTGGTGAAATCATAAATACTGTTCTTATGTACAACGTACATGGAGATATTACAATGTTGCCATCCATGAAACACAAGAGGAAGGGATGCTCTGTCGTCATTACTGCATGGAAATAAATTAGTAGTGACGGGAGGTTATGATAAAGAACAAGGATCTCTTAATTCCGTTGAGTGCTTCAGCTTTGATACATATTCGTGGGAAGAACTCCCTCTTCTGATTGAAGCTAGAATGTTTGCAACAGCGGTAGTAAAGCCATGCAGCTGTTTAATTTTGTTAAAATGTTTTTAAACTATACGATGAACAAATATGAATAGTTTAGTTATTGTTGTATCGAAAATCCTAAAAAGGATTGTTCTTAATTTTTCTGTTGTCAATTACAAATATGGTAGTACTGCATGACGTGTATTAAATCAATTTCTAATTCTTTCAGTATGCTTATTGTTTACTTATTTATAGCCTTAGGTCTCTGGAAAATTATATGTTTCCACGAAAAACTAATTTGTATATCACAAGCTCTGATTCTTAGAAAATACCTAATGCTCACAACCATTTGTTAGTGGTTGGGCCAAGATGGCGAGAAAAAAACTCAAAATAGTAGGAAGAAATGGCCCCTGTTGGAGGTTAGCTCAAATTGCGCCGCGTCTGAGGAATTTTTTAATGGAACTCATACAATCATACAATATATGTATGTATGCAAGCGAGTAAGCAGCACACAACCTCTTGATCAGACGAATACAACGTCTTAAACGAATTTAACTCCCCAGACCGTTTTACCACAACCGTCGCATTTAATTCATTGAATTAAATCATAGATAATAGACGAGGAACTGGATAGGAAACTTAAAACGATGTTCCGAAACCGGAAACAAAGTTTGCCCAACTTGATATGATAATTATACAATTATAAGTGGCTAATCACCAAACAGGCGGTCCCACATGACTACGTTCAGTCAGTTATTACTGAATTTAAGCAGTAGTGTAATGTTACTTATTAAGTTTAGTTGTTAAGTGCATTAGCCGCTTACAAGCGTATAATTACCATAGCAAGTTGTGCAAACTTCGTTTCCGGTTTTGTTAAGTTGCCTATCCAGTTCCCCTTTCATGATCATAGTCAATCGAGATATATGGTCTGGAAACTCGGCAAACTTCAAAGCGCCTATAATGAGCTGTGATTTTATGTTGAACCGTATCTCACACCGTGCACATCCTTTGTATTAGGTTTATTAATATTTAAATAGCACTGTTGAGTGATTGAACTGAAACGTTGCTATTGGACAATTCGTTCATTATACTAAAATACAATGTGTTCAGTGACCGTGCACCGTGCACAAAAATGCATAAAGGCGAACAAAAACATAGACCAAGGACTTTACCTGAGTTTCCAGACCATATCTCGATTGCCTATGCCATGATCTATGCTGGAACCATAGATCATGGAAGGGGAACTGGATAGGCAACTTAACAAAACCGGAAACGAAGTTTGCACAACTTGCTATGGTAGTTATACGCTTGTAAGCGGCTAATGCACTTAACAAGTAAACTTAAGTAACATTACACTACTGCTTAAATTCAGTAATAGCTGAACATAGCCGTATTTCTCGTAAGAGGAATGTTTTCTACAGGAATTGCCATTTGTATTATATATTGTATTAAATGACTTTTGTATTAATACCTCAAATGACTCACAAGCTAACTTATTACTGCAGACCATGCAGAGGCGAACCGCGAAGGCTCAAAAAGGTTTGAAAAATTATTTATTGAACCATTTTACCACGCTTTGCTAAACGTACATTTTAAATTTTAAATGGTTGTGCTATGCTGCCGAACTAATTATGCAGTAATTGTTTATTTGTTGTTATAGTAAGGGTCATTGTCTTGTCAGTCAAGAAATTAGATCCAACTTTTCGTTATAATTAATATAAACCATATATTAGAATTTCGTTACTCCGAAAAAGATACAAAAAATCAACACAAACTTAGCATAGAATATGCCGTTAGTACCAGTTTCATATGAAGGTTTGTTTAAAAAACATTCCGCACTCGTACCGAAAACAACAACTAGCCATGAGTAAACGTGAAAAATAAACAATCTAGTTGTCAGTTATTTCTAAAAATATCATTAGTTACAAAAGGCCGTTTAACACATTCGAACAAAAAATTAAAGGAGCAGACATAAGAAAATGACATTAGATGTATATTATGAAATATCAAGTATCAATACGTCTTCAAACTCGTACAAGAATTGCTTTCTCACTCTTGTTCTCACCTTTTCAGCTGGCTGTTTTCATCCTAGCCAGCAAAAGGACGTCTGTTGTCTCAGCCTATTTTCATCCCTACCTTAATTTACTGTATAGTTTTGGACTGCTATACAGTAAATAAAACAACAACAGCACTGCACAACAGTGGGAAACCATTAAATGCACGTCGAATCGGACAAAATAATGAATAAATAATTTTTTCAAACCTTTTTTCAGTTCGCTCAAGACGGGCGGCCGTGTAAAAAACATTTTGTGGGAGATTGAATCCTACCTGCAAACCGCGCAGGGGCCTGGGACTTTTTGCCTCAACTTTTGGTTTCGCGTTAGCGTTACAGGTATCAGATTTTAACTTACATCGAGTCCACTAGTCTGAACGTGAAGGAACCAGTTCAATGTCAAAATAACGAACATCATTTTTGCCGGTCGTGTATTGAGAGACACTTGGACAAGTTTCAGACATGTCCTTCTTGTGTGGAAGAACTGACGTTGGAGAAAGTGAAAAAGCCAGCAAGATACCTGACGGCCAAACATTTGTCGAAGTTGTTTATTCACTGTGAATATGTTGATCGCGATTGTGCAGAGGTTGTTCAACTAGAACATCTTCAATTCACATCGACAGCTGTGGTTTTGCACCAGTTGTGTGTTCGAACGATGGATGTGGCTTTCTGACGAATAAAAACAATCTTTAGTCTCGTGATGAATTCTTTCATTCATGAAAGGATTTATCATGAGAGTGAAGATTGTTCTTATAGAAGAGTGAATTGGATTGATTATGACGACGTGAGGAAGGAGAGAGACGAGATGAAGACACGTTTAGATGAACTAAACGATCAAATGAGACCAACTTGCAGCAGATCCTTGCATGCAACGTAAAAGAAGACATCTTCATTGTTGGTGGCAAAGTCAGCGATTCTTTGCGACTGAACTCGGCACTCGGTAGATAGGTTCAGATGGTCAACGCGAACGTGGGAACGCTTACAACTAATGAAAGAAACTCGTTCTGGTGCATCTTCAGTCTTTTATGAAAATGAGATAATTGTTCTAAGAGAGTACAATGGAAAGGTGGACCTGAATAACATTGAAACACTGAACGTTGAGCAGCAAGCGGCGCTGCAATGGCGTGTTCAGCAGTTCTAACTAAGACATGCAGTGCACATCAGAGTGTCGTTGACAAAGATCGTCTTTTCATTTTGGGAGGAGGTGACGGTTTGAAAAGTTGGGATAGTATTTATCAACTACCGTTTGTTGCTCTTTGTTCTCGTGAATTGAAACCTCAAATGGTCCAACAGAGAAGTCTTTATAGAGCAGCGCTTGTTGGTGATAAGATTGCAATTCTTGGGGGTTCAACAACTGGCAAGGAAAAATATATTATTGGCGGTGTTGAAATGTATGATATATGTAGAAATGAGTCCAAACAAATGCCACCATTGCCTTTTGCTTTGGATAGAATGGCAACGTTAAGTTGGGGTGATAGTGTTGTTTTGATCGGCAGGCAATTACAAACTGGTGAAATCATAAATACTGTTCTTATGTACAACGTACATGGAGAGATTACAATGTTGCCATCCATGAAACGCAGGAGGGCGGGATGCTTCGCCATCATTACTGGAAATATAATAGTAGTGATGGGGGTTATAATTATGAAGAAGAATACCTTAATTCCGTTGAATACTTAGTTTTGATACATATTCGTAGGAAACTTTGCGGCCGTGCAGCCATGTCACAGAGGGTGATGTAGCGTGCTCGATAGCCGAGTTCTTTCTTTTCGACGACAGCGTGGTGTTGTGTGTGTTCTCGAAGATTTCAAGTGACTGAGTACTGTTGATCGCTGATGTGGCTGTCAACTGTGTCGATTGTTAGGTATGCTCATTATGCATGCTTACATGGACTGCACACGCTGATTGCGGCAATTACCTACACTAAAAGTTGACGAGCAATTTCGAAACGGGTTATTAAACCGCAATCTCATTCATCTCAAAGAAAAACGCAAAATGCCCAATATCAGCAAAATGCTAGGTATTGATAATATTACCTTACCGCTAACAACTCGCGATCGAATGACGATATCGTACACGAACTAGACCTAAATCGTTCGATTTTGTTGGTAGTCCTATATGACTGTATTCATCAGTATCATTGACTTGAAATGTTAGTGTTAGATCTTAACGATCGCAACAAATGAACGTACGTATAGTCACTATCTAAAGAAAAGAAATTATGTTTACTGTAGAGCAATTTTAATTTTCGATCGTCGATCGAGAAGAGAAATTATTGTGTTGGTCAACGTCATGACATAGACACAGTTAATCGCTCTTAACGTATATATGCAGTGATTACTAGAATAGTTTCGTCTGCAAGATTCTTGACTACTTAACGAATGAACACGATACAGCGACATTCACGGAGAAAGAAATTACAGAAAATCTCGTTCTGGATGAGATATACGTATCATATAAAACTATGCGTCATTGTTTATCTGACATAGCCGCAGGATCTTTGCAACTCGCTCCAGTTGGGTTTTAAACGCATATTCCAATCAGTACCAGGGTAATTACCCCGGGGCCTGCTAAAAATTCAGTCTATGAAGATATCATATATTATAATAATTATCAAAAACTTACCGCTATAGGGCCCAGTAAAACCTTTGTAAAAATATCGGAGGGGGCCCGCACGCAAATTATGACCCGGGTCCCGTTCTGGCTCTCGACGGCCCTGATTACAATAGTTTCAACACTCGCAATTTTGGAGCAAGAATTCAGATGCGTTTTAAACCAGTTGTGGAAGAATCATTAGTTATAACCACCTCAATTCTCTAGGCTCTAGTCTTCTTAAATTCTATTCTATTACTCAGTAGCCCGAGTTAACACCTGATCAGGCGTCTTGTTTATAAAATAAAAAAATATATCAAGTTTTAACGGCATGAGAGAAGTTAAAAAACAAACAAAAAATAATTGAATAGTGTTAAACACTGAAGATTTTTCACTAGTTTTTTTTGCTGTTCAATCTTATACGATTTTATGAATGTACGATTCTTTTAGAATATGTTTTATTAGATCGTCAATAACCTTTTGTCGCAATCGAGTTTTAGGATAAAGAGTAATAAAGAGGAGTTTTCTAATTAACAATAAGATTATGAGCTCGAAATTTCTATGAGTGAATAGTTGACGAGAGCGGAGCTCGAGTCAACTATCATCTCATAGAAATTGAGAGCGAATAATCTAATTGTTTTAGTAGAAACTAACTTGTGTACCTTAGTTCTTTCAAATTATTTCAAAAAACGAAGCATAACCATTGTTTCTGTGTGAAAACCAAGGCAAAACAATCTGTCACTCCTCGTGTCCTCCATGTTGTTTTACTGCATGGCCGCGCGAGTACTGGTACTCAATTTGCTACTCGCTATCTATTGACGAATAGATATCGAGTAGAGTAGCCAATCAGATTGCAGCATTTGCAATAGAATACTAGTCCCCGAGCCGGGCGACGGGCCGAAGGCCCGGAGCCCGGTGAGGGTGCTAATCTCGACACGCGTGGAGTCCATTTTACACGCGTGTAGAAAAAGCGAAGGGAGACGAAATCTGTGAAATAGTTTATTTATTTGTTTGTATATATATATATGTTTGGTACGGTGTCACGCGGTAAGAATAGTTGGGCACTGGTGACTAGCGACGAAGAAAACTAATAAATCTGTCAGTATTTCGGCTTTCGTTCAACGAAATAGAGCCTGTTCTACTTAAATAATAAAAGAGAACAACGAAGAAAAGGATACAAACAGCCGGTTTAATATATCTTAAAGCGAAACCAGAGAACCTGAAGAAACCAGACGCCGTACGGTAAACAAAACTCGATCTGAATTGCATTGGTTGTGGTCACTCAGTGGTCAAATCATTTTACAGTTATAAACGGTAGGATTCTTGTCTTCACGTTTTCGTGCTTTCCCTTTGCTCGTCCAAACCATAAGTCAGCTTAACTAAAGCTAACATAAAACACTTCCCCTTTATAAGCTTATGTTTATGTTATTCATTGACTTTGCATGGGCTTTGGCGATTTTTTTGCTGTATTTCCAAATTTTCGACTGAAACGTGGTCTGTTTAATACTTCTTTCTGGGATCCGATTCTACTGAATTGTTTTTATCTTAGACTCTATTATAAATGTAATTTTGAGCTGTTGACTTTTAATTCTGCCTTTACAAAACATGTATACATAGCCACACAAGGGAAGCCATAAGCCATTTAAGTGCTTGCTAAAAATAATCCCTTTTGAATCCTATAAAAACAATACATTTTTTACAACCAGATCTAAATTTGCTTTGATATGTTTAACTTTCAATAAATCAGTTAGTCATCCTATCCATAAATTCTATAATTATCTCGAGGATTATCATTTGCTTTAAAATCTGTTTGTTTTTATGTTGGTTGTATATCAGGAGTGCTTATTTTAAATCAGGGTGGGTGGGTGGGGGGTGTTTCAAAAAATCATTTAATAAAAGTGGGCGAGGGGTTGTTGCATTCATGTATTTCTAGTAAGTTTCTACTAAAAGCGAATAGTTAGGGACGCAAAGCCAAGCCGGTCTATTGCTCGTTGAAAGCAAGGATGCGTTGTCTAATTGTTTCTGTATAAATTTGTCTTTTTAAATTGTCGAATAAGCCATTGATTTTTTAGTATTTTTGTAATTTGTTAACTAATTGCTCATACAAATCTTACAAATTTTGTTCATACTAGCGCCAAATGTACATTAGCGGTGGAATAACCCAACAAGACTTTTCTTCAGAACTTTGGAAGTTCGATCTCGACAGCAAGAAATGGACAAAACTACAGGTACAAACAACTATTTTGGTTTTACACACGGTCCTACACAAGTGAACCATTTTCTACTTTTTCTAGCTTGTATACAATATAGTTTTGCATTACTGTAATAAACACGCGTAAATAAAGGACAAACAAACAAACAAACAAACAAACAAACAAACAAACAAACAAACAAACAAACAAACAAACAAACAAACAAACAAACAAACAAACAAACAAACAAACAAACAAACAAACAGACAGACAGACAGACAGACAGACAGACAGACAGACAGACAGACAGACAGACAGACAGACAGACAGACAGACAGACAGACAAACAAACAAACAAACAAACAAACAAACAAACAGACAGACAGACAGACAGACAGACAGACAGACAGACAGACAGACAGACAGACAGACAGACAGACAGACAGACAAACAAACAAACAAACAAACAAACAAACAAACAGACAGACAGACAGACAGACAAGCAAGCAAGCAAGCAAGCAAGCAAGCAAGCAAGCAAGCAAGCAAGCAAGCAAGCAAGCAAGCAAGCAAGCAAGCAAGCAAGCAAGCAAGCAAGCAAGCAAGCAAGCAAGCAAGCAAGCAAGCAAGCAAGCAAGCAAGCAAGCAAGCAAGCAAGCAGGCAGGCAGGCAGGCAGGCAGGCAGGCAGGCAGGCAGGCAGGCAGGCAGGCAGGCAGGCAGGCAGGCAGGCAGGCAGGCAGGCAGGCAGGCAGGCAGGCAGGCAGGCAGGCAGGCAGGCAGGCAGGCAGGCAGGCAGGCAGGCAGGCAGGCAGGCAGGCAGGCAGGCAGGCAGGCAGGCAGGCAGGCAGGCAGGCAGGCAGGCAGGCAGGCAGGCAGGCAGGCAGGCAGGCAGGCAGGCAGGCAGGCAGGCAGGCAGGCAGGCAGGCAGGCAGGCAGGCAGGCAGGCAGGCAGGCAGGCAGGCAGGCAGGCAGGCAGGCAGGCAGGCAGGCAGGCAGGCAGGCAGGCAGGCAGGCAGGCAGGCAGGCAGGCAGGCAGGCAGGCAGGCAGGCAGGCAGGCAGGCAGGCAGGCAGGCAGGCAGGCAGGCAGGCAGGCAGGCAGGCAGGCAGGCAGGCAGGCAGGCAGGCAGGCAGGCAGGCAGGCAGGCAGGCAGGCAGGCAGGCAGGCAGGCAGGCAGGCAGGCAGGCAGGCAGGCAGGCAGGCAGGCAGGCAGGCAGGCAGGCAGGCAGGCAGGCAGGCAGGCAGGCAGGCAGGCAGGCAGGCAGGCAGGCAGGCAGGCAGGCAGGCAGGCAGGCAGGCAGGCAGGCAGGCAGGCAGGCAGGCAGGCAGGCAGGCAGGCAGGCAGGCAGGCAGGCAGGCAGGCAGGCAGGCAGGCAGGCAGGCAGGCAGGCAGGCAGGCAGGCAGGCAGGCAGGCAGGCAGGCAGGCAGGCAGGCAGGCAGGCAGGCAGGCAGGCAGGCAGGCAGGCAGGCAGGCAGGCAGGCAGGCAGGCAGGCAGGCAGGCAGGCAGGCAGGCAGGCAGGCAGGCAGGCAGGCAGGCA